>NC_061168.1:24266417-24286417 GCF_022113875.1 Hydra vulgaris
ATTTTAATATTTCAAGGTGACCATTTTCTGCTGCAGAATAAAATGCCCCTTTGTCACATTTATACCCTAATTCATATAAATATTTTAATATTTCAAGGTGACCATTTTCTGCAGCTTTATCTATTGCATCTTTTGTTCCTTTATATCCTAATTCATGTAAATATTTTACTACTTCAATGTGACCATTTCTAGCAGCTTTATCTATTGCATCTTCTGTACCTTTATATCCTAATTCATGTAAATATTTTAATATTTCAAGATGACCATTTTTAGCAACACAATCAATTGTCCAATCGTAACATTCATACTCTAATTCATGTAAATATTTTAATATTTCAAAGTGGTTATTTATAGCAGCATAACTAATTGCTAATTTATCACCTTTATATCCTATTTCAAGTAAATATTTTACTACTTCAAAGTGACCGTTTATAGCAGCAGAACTAATTGCACATTTTTCATATTTATACTTAAATTTATATAATTGTTGCTCTAATTCAAAGTCATAATTTTCAGTAGCATAATTAATTGCTAATTCTTCATAATAATACTTTAATTTATGCAAATATTTTACTCGTTCAAGGTTACCATTTTCTATAGCGCGATTAATTGCTTTTAATATTTTAATAACATTATTTTTATTTTTTTTTTTTTCTAATTCCATTCTTTTTTATATACACAAGAAAATTATTTAAATCATTTTTCTTGTTTTAACGCGCATGCGTTGGGATTTACTTAAGCATAGTAGCGCTTATGCGTAGTAGTAGCATTGCTTAACTTTATCACTACTAGAATTTATAGTAACTACATGTATCAAAATTTAAATATATCCATTTTTAACAGCTAAATTATTAAACAATTCTGAACCTTTATACCCTAATTCATGTAAATATTTAATAATTTCAAGGTTACTATCTGATGCTGAGCTTATCTGGTTACTTACTGCACAATTAAATGCACATTCATCACCTTTACCTTTATATCTTAACGAATGTAAATATTTAATAATTTCAATATTTCCACTTTCAACAGCAGAATAAATTGTCATTTCATTTCCTTTATACCCTAATTCATGCAAGTATTTTACTACTTCAAGGTGACCATTTTCTGCAGCGTAATTAATTGTCATTTCATTTCCTTTATACCCTAATTCATGCAAGTATTTTAATATTTCAAGGTTTCCTTTTTTTGCAGCACAATTAATTTTCCATCCATCATCATTTATTGCATCTTCTGTACCTTTATATCCTAATTCATGTAAATATTTTAATATTTCAAGTTGACCTTTTTCAACAGCTTTATCTATTGCATCATCTATTGCATCTTCTATATCTTCTATATCTTCTATATCTTTATAACCTAATTCATGTAAATATTTTAATATTTTAATGTGACTATTTTCATCTTCTTCATCTCCATCATCTTCTTCAGTCATTTCAATATCATCACTATATTCAGTAGTTTCTGTAATTTCAGTAACTTCAGTAGTAGTAACTGTAGTAACTTCAGAATCTTCAGTCATTTCAATATCATGAATATCAATAATATTTAATTTTTCTGCTATTAATCTTAATCTTTGTTCTATTGATTTTAAAAATGAATTTTGCATTTTGTTTTCCATTCTTTTTATATATAAAAGAAAATTATTTAACTCATTTTTAATTTTTTGATTTAAAATATTTTTACAAATAATAAAAATAAAAATGAATGATGATGAGATTAATGAAATATCTGAATTTCAAAAAGAATTTAAACTTTTTGAAGAATTATTAAAATTTGAATTTGAAGAATCAGATTCTGAAGATGACACTTATTATACATCTGATGAAGCTACTTATTTTACATCTGATGATGAAGATGAAGTTAAAGAAAAACCTATAGTTCCAATTCCTTTAAAAACAGTTCAAATCATGGAACTGCATAAAGATAAGCTGAAATGGATTAATTATATTCCAACTTATAATGTTATTAATGATGATTATCCTGCTATAGATAATACTTCTTTTAAAAAACATTATAAAAAAAGAAAATTTAGTTTTGAAAAACCATTTAATGTAGATATTAATTTTACTGAAGACGGAAAACCTTCAACAATTCATTTTGTAGAGAAACTACCCATTTTCTGTAAAAATATTTTAAATGATAATTTCTGCCCTTTTGGAAGAAAATGTAAATACAATCATGATATTCCTTATTGTAGTACTGTAAAGGAAAGACTAATATGCACTAAATCTTCATGTCAATATAGGCATATTCATATTTGCTATGATTATCCTAAATGTAGGAATAAAGAGTGTGTATTATTTCATCCTAAAAAGTCAGAATTATTAAAATTAATAAAAGCTAAAACTAAATTATGCAAATATATTCTTGATAAAAAAGAATGTAAAAATATAAATTGCAAATATGCTCATTCTTTTAAAGAAATTGAAGAAAATGTAGAAATTTGTCATTATACTCCATGTAAATTAGTAGAGAGTAAATTAAAGAAAAATAAAAAAGGAGAAAAAATATTAATATATAAAAATGTAAATGATAATAAAAAGTGTAATTTTTTACATCAAGGTGAAAGCATTTTAAATTATATTGCTAGAACTTTAAAAACAAAATAGATATGAGGATTACAGAGTGATTTAAAAAAAATCTTTACATTTATAAAATGTATAATAGTAGAATGTTTTTATATTATGAAAAGCATGAACAATATAGAATAACTTTTAATATTAATTCAGATTTAGAACATAGAGCAATAAATGATAGACATATTAAAGTATTCGCACAAGAAGATTTTACAGTAAAATCAAATTCATATGAAAACATTTCTTTAATGTGTGGAGTTGAAATAGATAAAGGACATGTAATGATTTCACTTGCAGAAAATTATAAACCATCACTAAATTTACTAAATTCTGTTGTAATAGAGTCTACTGATGATATTAAAATAACTTTATATAATTACGATAAAAAAGATATAAACATTAAAAAAGGAGATTTGTTATGTTGTATATCAACTTATAATGGTGTTTTAAATGCAAATTATATATCACATAGAGATGCTTTAGAACCTGTTAAAGAAGAACAAGTTAGACCACAAAATGACTCAGGAACTAAACAGAAAAGTGATAAAGAATCTGTAAAATCTTTATTATCAAGTATAGGAGAAGTAATTAAAGAAACTATATATGATGAAGATAAACCTGACAATGCTCTATTTGATTTTGGTAAAAAGTGATTTAGCGAAGCATTGATAACAAAAGTGATTTAAAACAAATTTTTCTTTATAGAAAAAAGAAATGCTATGTAATAATGGATATAATAATGAATGTAAGCAGCTTTATCCAGATCTTAACCAGTTTTCAGAAAATCCATCTGCACCACCACAATCTATAGATCAGAGATATCGATTAGATAAGATAAGTGAAATTCAAAATAAAATGGAATGTGAAAGAAATAGAAGAGCTATGCTAAGTAAAAAATATCACAGAGCTGTAAGAATAATTTCAGCAATCGATAATTCATTACTTGCAACTACTATGACACTTGGAGCTGTTGGTATTGGTTTTTTAACAACAATAGTTGGAACACCAGTAGCTATCGCATGTGAAGGTGCAGCATTAGGTATGGGTGTATTATCATTAATAGGATCACAAGCTATTAAAAAATTAGCAATAAAAGCAGAAAAGCATGAAAAGATTAAAGTACTAGCTGATGCAAAACTAAATACAATAAGTAGTCTTATTTCTAAAGCTATATCAGATCAATATATTGATGATGCAGAATTTAATATGATACTTTCAGAACTTGAAAAGTTTCAAGCTATGACTGAACAAATTAGAACAAAATCTAAAAATAATATAGATGAACAGACTAAAGAGTCATTAATTAATCAAGGTAAAGAGAAAGCAATGAAAGAAGCTATGGAATTGCTAAATATGAGATTTAACAAAAATCAGAATATAGGAGTGATGAATAATACTCTTAAGAATTAAATAAACATATATTATGTATTACTTGAACATATATTATGTATTACTTGAACATATATTATGTATTACTTGAACATATATTATGTATTAAAAACATAATATATGTTGATTTTAATCCCTTTAGGGATCTAGGGATCACATTGTGATTTAAAAAAATTATTGCTTATATAAAAATGTATGCAAAAGCTACAGATATTGATGCAAGATTAAAAATAGCAAAAGAACTTGAGGGTATAAAGAAAAGTGTATATCAAGATTCTATTAATGAAAAGTTAGGCTATGATGCTTTACAGACTAACTTGGAAAAAATGTACAAACCAATAATAGATAGTCAATCTGGAATAAAAGAAGGTATATCTAAATTAGAAAATAAAGCTAATCAAATAGCAAATACTTTTTCAAATTATCCTGCTTTACTAGATTCTGAAACTAAAGCAATCACAGAGCAAGGAAAAATTATACCACCTGAAGTTGTAGATAACATGAGCTTAGGAGCTATAGCAACAGAATATTTAAAGTTATATACTACTAAAAATAGTAAAAAAGTATCAGACGATATATTTGGTATACATTACAATGAAAGTGATAAAAAATTTTACATTGGTAAAAAACCAATAACTATTGAAGGTAATGATATAACTATTGAACGTAAAAAATACATTGGCACACCAGGTCTTTGGGAGATTATAGTAAAATCCCATCCTGTTAGATATACTAACGATGATCGTAATAAGTATAAAGAAATTTTAGATCAAACAGATGCAATTCGTTCTAATTTAAATTTAGCTAAACCAAAATCATCTAGAAGTTATAAGTACACTAATGTAATAAAACCTATTTGGGAAGAGATGATTGGAAAGTCTGGAAAAGGAGTTGTCATTCTTCCTAGTGATCCAAATGCACTATTTGATATGCTTAAATTACGCTTAGCTGGTTTACAAGCAGGAAATACTGGAACAAGAAATGAGATTGTTGCTATTTGTGATGAGTTGTTACGACAGGGGCAAATAGATGATGATGAGTATAAAGCATTACAGAAAGCGATTTAAAAAAAATATTTTATATATAAAAAATGACAATATACTATGATACTCTTATCAATCTTTCAGATACTCAGAAAGAAAAAATTAAAAAAGCAATTGAATCTGATACTAATGCTAGTATAAAACTATCATATGAAGATTTAAATGGTGAACACAAAATAGCTTTAACAGAGTCACAAAGAAACAGAATGAAAGCAGCCTATTTAAAAAATAAGGGTATAACGCTTTCACTGAGTAGAGCACAACTTAAACATAATGCTAAAAAAAATGGTGGATTTCTACCTCTACTTGGATTAATTGGAAGTGTAATTGCATCAAAAGTTGTTCCGGCTATAGCAACAGGATTATTGACTGGAACAGCTGCAGCTGCTGGAAGTACTATAGTTAATAAAATTGCTGGAAATGGTATTATTTATGGAAAAAAGAATGGTTATGGATTTAAAATTAGAAAAGTAGGAAAAGGAGTATTTTTAAACCCATGGAATGGTAGTTATAATTATTTAGATGGATATTATTCTAAAAATGGAAATGATTATTCATCAGTAGGTAAAGGATTGTTATTAGGAGAAAATTCTCCATTTAAGAATATACCCTTATTAGGTCTTCTTCTTTAGATCACTTCGTGATCCAGGCTTCGCTAAGTTCTGAAAGAACCAATGCTTCATAAAAATATATATTTTTTAAAAATATATATTTATCGATTCCACAAAGAAGTTGGATAATAAAATAAATCTAATCCACTTCTATACTTTCCATTTAATAGATCAGAAGACAAATCTATAACAACAAATCCATGCTTTTTTGACCAAGCTTCATTACAAAACTTTTTAAACTCATCTAATTTCATATCATTTGAAACATGGTCATTATAAATATGATTTACATTTTTAGAATCTTGTTTAAACAAGCAAATAAAATTTGCATTTTCTCTTATCGTTCTCCTAGGCAACTCAAAATAATTTTGTGCCAAGTAGAAACAATCTACATTGCTATGTCTTCCTCTTATATAGTACTTTTCACACTTGTTTTGTTTTGTTAATTGTAAATCATCGAATATCATTAAATTATTTTTAATAGAGTTAAGATTTTCAGGTTCTGGTACATCATCTGCTGTTTCAAAAAATTTACACTCTATATCTGTTTTATCTTTTAAATTTCTTGAAATGTCTTTAATAACAAACTCTGGATTTACATTGTTTTTATTTATTTGATCTTGCAACTCAAATAGTTTAAGAATAACTTCTTTTGGTAATTTATTTTCAAAAGAATTTTTTAATATTTTGTATTCAGGTTGAAAAAGAGATTTTCCAAAAACTTGTAAATTATTATAGTCTAACCAACCAGGTCTTAATAGCAAGTTTAATAATAATGTTGTTTTTCCACAACCTGATTTTCCAACAATAATCCCTCTTATACTTTTAGGTAATAACTCATTATTTTGACGTTTACTTTTATTTACATTCCATGATAAATCTATAATTTCCATTTTTTATTTACGAAAAGTATTTTTTAAATTAAATAAATTAAAATACATATATAAAAAATGTATTGCGTTAAATGTAAAAACAAAACAGATACACTCAACTTACAACATGCTGTGAGTAAAAACAAAAGAAATATGCAATGTGGAAATTGTGCAATCTGCGGAACAAGAAAATGTCAATTTACAAAAGGAACTCAAAAAGGAGGTGATTTGGTAGAATCTATTAATAAATTTACAAGTAATAGAAAATTACCTTTGCAAAAGTTTCCAGGTGAAATGCATATACCAGGTATGAACTTTGCAGGACCTGGTACTAATTTAGATGAAAGATTAACTTCTACTGAGATGCCTAAAGAATGGAGTATGCCTGTATATAGAGTTGATAAAACAGCTTATATTCATGATCTTGCTTATAAACATTTTCCAGATAAAGAGAATAGAAATTTAGCTGATAAAATAATGCTTGAACAAATGGATGCTATACCTAATCCTACACCTCGTGAAAAATTAGAAAGAAAGATTATAAAACCTATCATATCTGCTAAAGTAAGGTTTGGTATGGGAAATAAAGAACCAATGAGTATTAAAGAATTATGTCAAAAAAACTACCAGCGCAGAGGAAAAAAAGCAAAAACCTGAAATGGACTGATGAACTTGCAAATGAACTTCATAAACCTGTTATAAAACATTTTAGAAAAAGAAAAGTAATTGCAAATGGAATAGATGAAATATGGGCTGCTGATTTAGTTGACATGCAAGCTTATTCTAAATTTAATAATGGTATAAAATACTTATTAATGGTCATTGATATATTTTCAAAGTATGGATGGATAATTCCATTGAAAAGTAAGACAGGAATTGAAGTTGCTAATGCATTTAATAAAATCTTTAAAGATAGAAAGTGTATGAAATTATGGGTTGATAAAGGTTTAGAATTTTATAACAAGCATGTTAAAGCATTAGGTGTTCATCTCTATTCAACTGAAAATGAAGAAAAAAGCTGTGTAGTTGAACGTTGGAATAGAACAATGAAAGAGAAAATGTTCAAATACTTTTCTGCTAATTCTACTAGAAAATACATTGATGTTTTAGATGAAATGGTAAATCAATACAACAATACAAAGCATTCTTCAATTAAAATGACTCCAGTTGAAGCAAGCAATAAAAAGAATGAAAATAAAGTTTGGCTAAATTTAAATGGTAAAGTGATATCAGAGTCTCCTCATCCCAAGTTTACAATAGGTGATAAAGTAAGAATAATTAAAAAGAAAGGAGCATTTGAAAAAGGATACACACCAAGATGGACTGAAGAAGTATTTACAGTATCACAAATTCAATACACAGATCCACCCACTTATAAAATAACTGATTACAATAATGAAGAAATACAAGGTACTTTTTATGAACAAGAACTTCAAAAAACAAGTCAAGAGATATTTAGAATTGAAAAAGTTATTAAAAAACAAGGTAATAAATTATTAGTAAAGTGGTATGGGTATCCTGATACTTTTAACTCATGGGTTAATAATACAGAATTGAAAAATATTTGACAAAGCCCGGTTCACATAGTGATTTAAATTTTTTTTACTATTAAAAAAATGAACAACTCAAATGTAAATGTGAATATATGTGTAACAGCTACTTCTGGTAATGCTAATACAAATACTACTGTAACAACAACAACTTCAAATTACAACTCTAGCAAATGATGTAAGATAAAATTTATATATTTTTACAAGAAAATTAAAAAAATTGAAAATGATATAAATAATTTTATTTTATATATAAAAAGAATGTCATATGTAGATATTGAAAATTTTGATGAAGCAAATTTATATGTAAAAGAAATAAAAAAATTTAATAAACCTGTTCAATATCAAAAAATAGTAATTGAATACAAATACTCTAACTTTTCAGAAACTTTAAGAGTAAAAACTCCAAAATCGTTATCATATGGAGTTTGTGAAAATAGAGACATGAAAACAAAAGAACTTACAGGATACTCAATTCCTTTTGTATGTGAAAATGATATATTTATCGCAATTATTGAAGCTATTGAAAAATTTTGTAGAAATAAAGTTATTGAAAATGAAGCAACGTTAAAAAAAGGGGGTATGAAAAGCTTAAATATTAACAACTTGAATATTTTAAAGTATAGAAATGATGATTTTAAGGCATCTCCAGTTATATATGCAAAAATACCAACAGATTATAAAAGTAAAAAGATGGATCAAGTATTCAGAAATAAAAATGGTGATATTTTAGGAGAAAGTCTTATTAAAAAAAGATGTGATGTTGTTGGATGCTTAGCAATTGAAGGTATATATATAGGATCAATGATTCAATCTATTCAAGTAAAATTATTAGATGCAGTTGTATCTAAAAATGAGTATAAGATAGAAAGATTTTATATTAAAGATGTAGACTTAGAAAGCGAAGATGAAGAGTAAATATTAATTTTATATATTAGCAAATAATATATAAAATGAGATTGCAAAACAATCTAGGTCTCTTTGATCTAAATAATTATTATAAATATAAAAATGTATATTGAAATAGAAAAAAATAAACAAAATCCAGTTATAATTAAATTTGAGGATATTATTAAACTTGATGAAAATAAAGAGTATGAAATGGCACTTGATAGATTTCAAACTATTCTCTATAGCGATTCAACTAAAAACAAAAAAGTATATATATTAAATAATCTTGTAGATGGAAAAATTGTATCTAATAATGGCAATGCTAAGAAAACGACTGTAATGTATTCATTTATACCTATTATTGTTTCTAAAAATTCAGTTATTAATGAACAACCGATAACTAAGAAATATTTTCCTTTAAAAACAAATTCCATTTCAGAAATGAAAATTGTTATCATTGATAACTTTAATAAACCTATAGATTTTTATGAAAGTTATACCATAGAATTTCATATAAGAGAGAGAAAAAAGTAGATCTATATATAAATTTTTTTTATATTGAAAACAATATAAAAAATTATGACATATATAAAATGTCAATAACAATACATATATCTTCAAACGATACTGTTATAAATACTAATATGGCAGTACCTATTGAACTAGATGCAGATAAAGAGTATGGAATAGCTCTTAAAAAATTAATGACTTATAATAGTTTTCCAAATATTATTGAAGGAATGAACAATACTATAAATATTACTATAGAAGCTAGTGATAATCCTGGTTTTCAACAAATTAAGATCCCAACAGGATCCTATGAACTTAGAAATATAAATACAATTGTAACTAGATATGTAATGACTACTCTTAAAGATCAACTTGCTAAATATAAAGAGTCTTTTAAAAATGTACCAAGCACAGATATTGAAAATTATAAAAAAAAACAAAAGTATGATAGTATAAGACTTGATCCTACATCTATTATATTTGAAGCAAATTTTAATACTGAAAGATCACAGATTATTATTAATAAAAATAGCAATATTAGAATACAACTTGATAACGACTCTATAAAAGACCTTTTAGGTTTTAATAATAGAGATCGTGATGGTAATCTTATAACATTTGACTCATCAAAAGTATATATTTCAGATAAAGTAATAGATATAAATCATGTTAATACTATTAATGTAACAAATAGCCTTGTAACAGGATCAATTATAGATGGTGCATATTCAAATGTTATATATTCATTTTATCCATCTACGCCAGTGGGTTATAAAATTGTAGAAGTACCAAATAATCCAACTTATTATAAATTATTATCAAAAAAAATTTGGGATATGAAAACAACAATAATGGATCAAGATGGGCATATACTTACTTTACAAGGGGAACCAATAAGTATTGAATATGAAATAAAAGAAATTGTATCAAAATGTAAATCAGAACATCTTTTAGAAAGACAAGTATATCTTTTAGAAGAACAAAATGGACTTTTAAAAAAACAATTAAGATAATCCCAAAGTGAATTAAAAAATATATATTGTAAATAAAATGTTAGATATAAATAAAAAAGCATATACTCACAAGTATGTAGTAGGTGGAAGTGGAATATTTACAGATATAAGTAATGTGTATAATCAAGCAAAATCTTCTGATTTTTTTAGAGCATTATCTGGTATGAAAACAATGTTAACTAATCATTTTAATAAAAATGGACCAATAATTAAATAAATCTCGTTGAGGTATAAAGTTATTTTAGAACTTGACAAAGCGATTTAAAAAAATATATATAGTAAATAAAATGTTAGTTGTAAATAATAAAGAATATACACACAAGTATGTAGTAGGTGGAAGTGGAATATTTACACCTTTTTTAAGTATGTTCAATAAGCAAGTACTAAGTAATGCATTTAATGCATCTCGTAATTTTGCTAGTAGAGCAGCTGCTACAGACTTGGGAAAAACTGCTGTAGATGCAGCAAAGTCAGCAGGGAAAGAACTTGCAAATTCTGCAATATCTACTGCTAAAGAAATTGTAATAAATAAAGGTAAAAAATTAATAGAAAATGTAAATAAATCATCTAAGTTAACACCTGAAAATAAACAAGAACTTAAAAATTTAATAAATACTTTAGATAGTAAATTAAATGAAGCAGTGCCAGATATTAATAATATCATGTTTGGATCATCAATAAAAAGTAAACCTGTTAGAATACAAGATTTAGTTAAAAAACATAAAGGCGATGGGCTTAAAATAATATAATTTTTAGAATTACTAAAAGTGATTTAAAAAAAATATATTGCATATATAAAAATGGTAAAATCTGATATATTTAATATTACTGATAAATTGAGATTTGACGAGGAAATTAAAAGATATGAAGAATATGAATTTACACCCTCTGTTAATTCTAATTTAAATTCAGGAGAAATAAGAATTTTTATTGAAAGCAGTGATTCTTTTTTTCATCCACATGAATCCTATTTAGAAATTGAAGGAAGACTTGTAAAAGCAGATGGATCAGCTTATATAGATACAGATGCAATAACACTAGCACACAATGGAATTATGCATTTATTTGAAAGAATTGAATATAGATTCTTTGATTCAATTGTTGAAGCAGTTAGTTTTCCAGGTATAGCAACTACAATGCTTGGATTATTAAAATACCCGAATGACTTTCAACAATCAAAAGCAATGAATCAATTCTGGTATAAAGATAGTACAGCAACAGCAGATTTAGCTAATAATATAGGATTTTCAACAAGACAACAATATATCATTAAAAAACCTACTACAAAAGGTAAATTTGAAATTAGTATTCCATTAAGGCATATTTTCGGATTTTGTGAAGATTATGATAAAGTTTTTTATGGATTAAAACATGAACTTTTTTTGTTAAGACAAAGTGATGATAATGCAATTTTTAGAGCTGCTAATGTAGCTGCAGGAAAAGTAGATATTACAAGAATATCATTAATGATGAAACGTGCAACTCCATCTACTGTAGCAGATTTAGAACTTACTAAAATAATTAAATCACAAGAAACACTTGATATGGGTTTTAGATCAAGGTACTTAAATAAAACTAATGTTTCACAAACTACGTCACTTGATTGGAACTTAGGAACAAAAACTACTGAAAAACCAAGATATATACTTGTTGGTTTTCAAACAAATAGGAGTGGAAATCAAGAACAAAATTCTTCAATATTTGATCATTGTGATTTGAGAAATATGTGGATTGAATTTAATGAAGAAAGATATCCTGCAACTAATTATAATTTATCATTCCCAAATATGAAAATTAGTAGAGCATATAAAAATGCATCAAATTTTGCTGAAGATTATTATAATATGACTGATCTTATTAGTCTATGCGGTATCACTCCTTCAGATTATAAAGATTTATATCCTATTATGTATTTTAATGTAAGTAAACAATCAGAAAGAATGAAAAATAATATTGCAAATATTAATATTAAAGCAGAATTTAATTCACCTGTTCCAGCAGGTACTGTAATATTTGCTCTCATCATTTCAGATAGAATAGGAAAACTTACTTCTAATGGAAATAAATTTATGTTTGAATATTAGGTTCTAAAAGAACTAAGGCTAAGTAAAGAAAAATAATTATTTTTAAAAAAATATATACAATAAAAAAAAAATACTATTATTTAAATTATTTGAAAATAATTTAAATAAATTTTCTTTATATATAAAAAAGAATGAGTGATAAAATAAAATATACGAAAAAGTATTTATTAAATTTATTAAAAGATAATAATATACAACAAACATCTAAAGATCCTATGGCATTAGTTATGATTGCTATGGATAATAATTTAATTGATAAAGATTCTGTAAAAACAAATATCATTACTAAGAAACAAAAAAAACCAAAGATTGAAAGAGTTAAAAGAGTTAAAAAAGAAAAAATAGTAAAAGAAAAAAAATCTGCTGGAAGACCAAAATTTCTTCCAACAAAAGAAAAAAAAGAAAGAGATCCTAAATATGATTATCTCACAACAATTAGAACAGATCCATGGGGAATTAAACTTACTAATATAGAAACTGGTGAAGTTAAAAATTACAAATCATTTTATGACTATAATAAAAAAGAAAAGCGCTCTAAAACTTATATTTTTAGTAGAAATGGGAAGATTGTAGATGGAGTAAAAATTGAAATAATTAGAGCAAGTAAAGAAAAAGATACATTATCACAAAAATAAAATAGATAATGAAAAATAATTATTTTTATAGACTTTTTCTATAAAAATATAAAAAGAAATCGTTTTTTTGTATTATTTAATTTTCTTTACATAAAAAATAAAAAATTGAAAATGATATAAATAATTTTCTTGTATATATAAAAATGGAAAATAGAAACGTAAAAGAATTAAAACAAATCGCAAGAAATCGAAAAATTAAATATTATTATAGAATGGGAAAAGCAGATCTCATTAGAGCAATTGATCAAGCAACTCCTATATTAGATATGCCTATTCCAAATAATATTACACAAAATACTTTAGCACCTACACAATATGTTCCAGTTAGTTATATTAATACCATTAAGAACAAAGTGAGTTCATTATCTAATTGGATAATGGATTTTGTTCCTGTACACCTTAAAAAGACTGCAAATGATAAAATTAAATCAGTAAAGTCTGCTGTTTCTGATTTATATGGTTTAATTATAAGTAAAAAACCAATAATAGAATTTAAATTAACACAATCAGCTATTAAAAATGTAACTAAACAATTTTCAGCTGAAGGAGTTGAAAGAGCTGATGCTTTATCTTATATGAAATCAGCTAAAAATAATGTATTAAATATTTTAAATAGTAATAAAGAATCAAAAATCTATATTGTTCTTTCATGTGAAATGGAGCGTACTGATCTTAAAACAGGAGAAACTATAACAACTATTGCGTCATTTTCAACAAAAGCAGAAGTCGTATTAGAGTCAACAGATTTAAATGAATTCTATGAAAGAGCTGAACAGAAAATTTTAGAATCCTTGTCAGCATTTCAACAATTAGGATCAAGTTGGAGATTTGTATCAGTTAAAAAGATGGATATAAATATCATTGAATATAAGCCTATTAAAGGTAAATCTTACATTCCTCTTCCTAAAAAGTTGGCAGCTAAAAAAGCAATTATTAATATGAAGAATGAAGACAACGAATGCTTTAAGTGGTGTGTTGCTAGATTTTTTAATCCTAAAGATGATCATCCTGGAAGAGTAGATAAAGATTTAAAAGAACAATCTGAGAAATTAAATTGGGAAAAAATAAAATTCCCAGTATCACTACAACAAATTACTCAATTTGAGAAAAATAATCAAGACATCAGTGTTAATGTCTATGGTTATGAAAATTCTGTTTATCCTTTAAGAATATCTGAAAACAAAAATAGACAACATGAAATAGATTTATTACTCATTTCAAATGATGAAACTAATCACTATTGTTTAATAAAAAGTATAAGTAGACTACTTTCATCACAAATATCAAAACATAATGGTAAAAAACACTTTTGTAGAAATTGCTTACAATCATTTAGTACTGAAGAATCTTTATCAAAGCATCAAATGTATTGTGATACTCATGATTCATTACGAATTGAACTTCCAAAACCAAATACAATGATTAAACTTAATCATTTTAAAAAATCTATGAGAGTGCCATTTGTAGTCTATGCAGACTTTGAAAGTTTTATTAAACCAATCAACACTTGTACACCTAATCCAAATGAATCTTATACAAAGCAGTACCAAAAGCATACACCTAGTTCATTTTGTTACTATATTAAATGCTTTGATGAAAGTGTATATCAAAGTAAACTAGTTACATTCACTGCAAGTAATGAAGATGAAGATGTAGCACAAAAATTTGTTAATATGCTAGAAGAAGATGTAAAAAAGATTTACAACGATTATTTAAAATTTCCAAAAGATATGATAATTACTTGTAAAGACAAAGAAGAATTTGATAATGCAAAAGTATGTCACATTTGTGAAAAAGATCTTAATGAAGATAGAGTACGAGATCATTGCCATATTACTGGAAAATATAGAGGTGCTGCACATAGTGATTGTAACTTACAATTTAAAATTCCAAAATTCATTCCAGTACTATTTCACAATTTATCTGGTTATGATTCTCACTTGTTCATAAAGAAATTGTCAGAAGGAGGAAAATTAAATTGCATTCCTAACAATGAAGAAAAGTATATCAGCTTTTCTAAAGAAATTAAACTTGATGAGTTTACGAATAAAAAAGGAAAAAAAGTTAAAATTAAGAGAGAGCTCCGTTTTCTCGATAGTTTTAAATTTATGGCTGCTAGTTTAGATAGTTTAACTAAAAATTTGTCAAAAGATCAATGTAAAAATATTAGTAGATACTATTCTGGAAATGAACTCAATTTATTGTTAAGAAAAGGTGTTTATCCTTATGAATGGGTTGACTCTATTGATAAATTAAATGAAACACAACTACCACCAAAAGAATCATTTTATTCAAGACTAAACGATGAAGGAATAAGTGATGAAGATTATTTACATGCTCAAACTGTATGGGAAAAGTTTCAATGTAAAACATTTAGAGATTATCATAATTTATATAACGAATCTGATGTATTATTACTAGCTGATGTCTTTGAAAATTTTAGAGATGTATGTTTTAACAATTACAAATTAGATCCTGCTTGGTACTATACAGCACCAGGATTAGCTTGGGACGCTGCGTTGAAAATAACTAAAGTTAAATTAGAGTTGCTAAGTGATTATGACATGATTCTTATGATTAAAGAAGGAATAAGAGGTGGTATTAGCATGATTTCTAACAGGTTAGGAATTGCTAATAATAAATATATGGAAAATTACACAAAGACTAATAAAATATATGAGTATAAAAGTAATATTAATGATAATAAATGGATTGATGAAATAATAGATAGAGGAATACAAGGCAAAAAAAATTTAAAATGGGAAATAAGTAAAACACCTCCTACACCTGGTTTTGAATGGTTAGATGAAATGATGTCAACGATCAAGCAGGGAATACAAAGTGGAAAACCTTGTAAATTAGAAAATATAAATAATAAAGTATCCGAGTCTACTAATAATTCTACTAGAGTATATGGATCTAAAAGATCTAATCACATTGGTGAAGAATATAATTCAAACAAGGAGTCAACATACATACAATATTTAGATGCAAACAATTTATATGGATGGGCAATGAGTAAACCGCTTCCAACACATGGATTTGAATGGATGGATGAAGAAGAATTAAAAAATTGGAAATCTACTTCTTGCATATTAGAAGTCGATTTAGAATATCCTGAGTATTTACATGATTTGCATAATGATTATCCTCTTGCTCCTGAAAGATTAAAAATAAACAAAGTTGAAAAATTAGTACCTAATTTAAATCACAAGAAAAATTATATCATACACTATGAAAACTTGAAACTGTATGAAAGATTAGGAATGAAAATAACAAAAATTCACAGAGGAATAAAGTTTGAAGAAAGTGCATGGTTGAGTAAATACATTGAACTCAATACAAATCTAAGAACAAAAGCAACAAATGACTTTGAAAAAGACTTTTTTAAACTTATGAATAATTCAGTGTTTGGAAAAACAATGGAAAACATTGAAAACAGAGTTGATGTGAGATTGGTTTCTAAAAGAGAAGAAGCTATTAAATTAGCATCAAAACCAAATTATGAAAGTAGTACGATATTTGATGAAAATTTAATTGCAATACATATGAAAAGAACAAAACTAAAATATAATAAGCCTATTTACTTGGGTATGTGTATTTTAGATTTGAGCAAAACACTAATGTACGAATTTCATTATGATTACATAAAAAATAAATATAAAGATAAAGCTAAACTATTATATACAGATACAGATTCATTAATCTATGAAATAAAAACAGAAGATTTTTATAAAGATATTTCTAATGATATTGAAAGTAAATTTGATACAAGTGAATTTAATAAAGATCATCCAGCTGTTCAAAATGGATTTAAAGTTGGTGTAAATAAGAAAGTAATAGGAATGTTTAAAGATGAGTCAGCAGGAAAACAAATTACAGAATTTATAGGACTCAGATCAAAGTTGTATTCTTACAAAATAGATGAAGAAGATAAAAAGAGATGTAAAGGAGTAAAGAGAAATATAGTAAAAAATTATATTACACATGAAGATTATAAAGACTGCCTGCTTAGCAGGAGAAATCAGATGAGAAAAATGAATGTCATAAGATCACATTGTCATGATGTTTATACAGAAGAAATAAACAAAATAGCATTAAGTGCAGAAGATGATAAAAGAGTAATTCAAGAAGATGGTATTCACACATTAGCATATGGACATTATAAATTAAAAGAGAGTAAAACATTGGTTCCTTCGGAACTCAAACCCAACTTTTCATTTCAGATTGATTGGAATGAAAGTGATAGAATTGACAAACCTAACTTTTCATTTCAGATTGATTGGAAATAAACAGGCAAGCAGGCAAACACGCAGGTAAGTTATTTTTTATATCTTAAAAAGATCTAAAAAAATCTAAAACTATTAATAAAAATGGACAAACATATCAATGTTGAAGGAATTATATTACCAAATGTACCCTTAACAAACTTTCAATTAATAAAAGCAGCAAAAAAATTAAAAATTAAAAATTTTAGAGGTGTATTTGTAAGAGATGAATTACCTAAAAATACACAAAACAAAGAATGTGGAATATTAAATACTGGAGATTCAAGTACGAGTGGATTTCATTGGATTTGTTGGTATAAAGATGGAGAAGAAAAGTTAAGTTTTGACTCTTATGCACTACCACCTCCAGTTGAACTTGTTCAATATTTACACAGTCCTGTTTATTATAATAGTAAAAGAATTCAGTTTGGAGACACTTCTTTTTGCGGACACTTGTGCCTTTATGTATTAAAAAAGCTTGATGAAGGTGTTGAT
Organism: Hydra vulgaris; assembly: GCF_022113875.1. Classification (NCBI taxonomy): domain Eukaryota; kingdom Metazoa; phylum Cnidaria; class Hydrozoa; order Anthoathecata; family Hydridae; genus Hydra; species Hydra vulgaris. The sequence goes on from NC_061168.1 coordinate 24,284,358, forward strand.
TTTCAAAGTATTGAAAATTCATTATATTGAATTAAAAAAATATAGTATATAAAAAATGAGTATGAATATAGCTGGTAGTAATTCATTATATGGTTACACAACAGATGGATTAAATATCAACATTAATGTTGGCAATACAGCCACTACTGATGTTGATTTAAATTCACATAAATTAATCAATGTAGCTGATCCTACAGATGCACAAGATGCAGCTACGAAAAATTATGTAGATAACAATCAAACTTCTAGTAGTGCATGTCTAAAATTAGATGGAACTAATAGTATGAGTGCTAATATAAATTTGAATTCACATAAATTGATCAACGTAGCTAATCCTACTAATGCACAGGATGCAGCTACAAAGAATTATGTAGATAATAATCAGATTTCTAGCAGTTCCTATCTAAAAATAGATGGAACTAATAGTATGAGTGCTAATATAAATTTGAATTCACATAAATTGATTAATGTAGCTGATCCTACTAATGCACAAGATACAGCTACAAAGAATTATGTAGATCGCTTAATTCCTTATCAACATAAATATAAAGTTTTGATTATAGCTGGTCAATCAAATACATATGCTGGTAGAGAATGGGGTTTATCTCAATCAATAACTAATGTAAATTATATGAACAGACGAATAGTCCAATTTGCGATGGATAATGGACAAAATGATGTGTTACTTCCTTGTTCATTGAGGCTAGATGTAAATGAAACAGATAATAAATGTTGGGCAGGATATGGTTCAATACTTGCTGGACTTATAATGCAAGATGCTGTAGGTGTAAATACATTAAATATGATAAATCCAGATGAATGTTTAATGATACTTCCATGCATGCTAACTGCTAAAAGTTTCAGTAATGATTATTTTATGCCGTATGGAACTGGTTTTAAAGATTTAACTCGTAGAATTAATTACATTTCATCACATTATAACGCAGAGTTTTGCTGTATGACTTGGAGTCAAGGAGAAGACGATTCTATAACTGGTTGGTGTGATAACTATGCATATATTCTAATGAATTTTATACAAACCATTAGAGATTATATTGCATACTCATCAAACCAATTTGATACATTGCCAAACTCACAAATAAAAGCAAATAAAATGCTATTCATTACATTTCAAATGCTATCTTCATGGGTTCAAGCAAACTCAACTACAGCAACTCAAGTTCAAAATGCATTAGGAAATATTATAAATTATTCTCCATATACAGCTAGTATATCTCTAGATGGTATGCCTCCCAGTCTTAGGAGTGCAAATTTCGATGGAGTACATTATGATTCAAGACAACAAATATTTTTAGCAAACAAATTTTTTGAAGCAATACCAATTGCAATGAATAATATATATGGTGGTGGTTATGGAACACCATATAATTCTGGAGAAGTATTATTAGTTAGACAAGTTGCTGGATATTTATTTCTTAACAATTATTATAGTGCCTATAGAGTATTTAATTCTACTCCATCTACTGCTCAATTATATAGTTCATTATTTACTAATTGGCAGTATAAAAACAAAGATGGCTATTATAAATATAGACTTAAATATAAAATTAATGGTGTATGGAATAGTATTATATTTAAACAAGCATTCCTTCCAATGATGTCTATGGCTTACCAAAATGTTGCACAACTCATATCAACAGATACACCATTTGGATGTACAGAATTAGGACAAGGATTTTGCGGTTTAAATTTGACAACTACAAAAAGCTTGATGAATTCTGGAGCAGTACTTACACTAGATACAAGTGGTGGCTATTGGGCACCTGTATGTCAAAATATGAACTATGTATATAATGGACAACCTGCTATGCCTATATTTGATAGTTATATACAAAATAGTACTCTTCCATTTGTAGCAACAGAACTAGAATTATACGCTATAAGAGACCCTATATAATATTGTTAAGAAATAAATCAAGCGCATGCACATTAAAACAAGAAAAATGAGTTAAATAATTTTCTTGTGTATATAAAAAAGAATGAATCTAGAAAATAATTTTGAGAATAATAAATTTTTAATAAAACCTTCAACTCAGGTA
>NC_061168.1:24291417-24376417 GCF_022113875.1 Hydra vulgaris
TTACTCATATATATAAATTCTATACACCATTATTGCTTGTTGTAGCTAGCCCAGATAATTTGCAACACTCTCAAATTAAAAACAACTGTAAGCAAGAGCTGATTTAGATTTAGGTAATGTATAGTAATAAAAGATTACAAAACATTGTAGCATAATAAGCTATAAGAAAAAATTTATAACCTGATGTCCACATGTTTGTTTTGATATAGTAAACTGGTTACAAAAAGGAATAACCCTTAACTTACCACACCTTTATGCAGAGCTAAGTGTAAAAAGGTTGAAACAAGAAAAATTGCAAACATAAGACAATACATATAAAGCATATGTTTGTTGCTATATAGCTTTTAACCTCAACAAAATATTGGTAATTGTATTCTATAATTGGTAAAAAAAAGTTTACCCTTTAATAGCAACTGATGGTAAATAATAATAAATAAAGCAGCAAAGTTTGATAAATTTTTTATTTATTATGCTATTAATGTAACTATTCTTATTTTTGAATATTATTTATTTTTTTTTTTCTAGCTTTTCTTGCTTGTTTTCATTAATTTTTTCTTTTTTATCTTATACTGTTTATTATTATATATATTATTATTTATTATTATATATTATTATTTATTATATATATATTATTTATTATATATATATTATTTATATATATATATATATTATTTATTATTATATATATTATTGTTTATTATTATATATACTTATTATTGTTTTTATTATTGTTATTATAATAGTTATTATTGCTACTAGTATTATTACTATTATTATTTTTATATATCTATATAGTTTGTTAGCTTAGTTACTATAGTTTTACTTATTAACTTATAATACTAAGCATAGACTTAATAGTTTATTATTATATTTTCCACTTATTATAACTATAATATTTTACTTATAATCATTTATAATTTATTATTATTTTAATTTAAATTGTTTTAATTTATACTTACAACTTATCATTTAACCAATTATAACTTTTTTTAATATATATTTACGTTATTCTTCTTTTACTATATTAATAGTATTTTTTCATTATTTATTTTAACTGTTAAATAAATATTATTTTTGTTTTACTATTTTATCAATTGAATTATATTTATATTGTTAATAAATACTATTATTATTTTTATTATTTTTGTTTATATTGCTGTTCATATTACTCTTTGTTTCCTTATTTCAGTTCATTCAATCACTTTATTATATAAACTGTACCACTTAAATGTCTACTCACTGCAAAGATTGCTTCAAGAAAATTAATAAAAACCATCACTACCTTCAATGTTATCATTGCCTAAACCTTTTTCATAAAAAATGTTGTCGTCTGAATGATATTGAATTTAGAATATTGAAAAACTCTAAAACATCTTGGTTCTGTATTTCATGTAGGAAAAATTTTTTTCCATTCAGTACTTTATCAGATAAGGAGCTGCACCTGCAAACAATAAATGATAAAGTGATTCATATTAATGAATTCGAAAACAACATATCATCTTTCCCAAACACCGTACAGCCTAATCTTTATAATGAACTTAATGATTTTATTTCCCATCAACTTAATAACAACAATGACAATGACGTAAACCTCGAAGAATACCCTATTAATTGTAAATATATGGACATAGAAAGTTTTAACTCTTTTAACATCGACAAAAATAATTTTTCTCTTTTTCATTTAAATATTGCTTCTCTTGTTAAATATTTTGACGAATTAAACTCACTTTTATCTCTTATTAATCATAAATTCAGTATTATTGGCATAACTGAAACTAAACTAAAACATGACATTTTACCAACTATCCCATTAAATCTTACCGGTTATGTTTATGAGCACACTCCAACAAAATCTTATTTTAGAGGAGCTTTACTTTATATATCGAATACATTAATTTATAAACTTCGATATGATCTTAATATGCTTAAACCAAAACTTTTAGAATCTGTGTTTGTTGAAATCATAATTCCTAAAAAATCAAACATCATTATTGGCTGTATTTATCGCCATCCTAGTATGGATATTTCAGAATTTATTAAATCATATTTAATTCCACTTTTTGAAAAGCTATCTATGGAAAAAAACAAAACTACTTTTTTAATAGGCGATTTTAATGTCGATCTTTTATTTGCAAACTCAGATAATTCTGTCTCTGAATTTTTAGACACTATTGCTTTAAATAACTTTCTTCCCTTTATTTCATTGCCAACAAGAATCACAAATCACTCCAAAACTCTAATTGATAACATATTTTCTAATGCAACTTCTACAAATATTTTTGCCGGTAATTTTACTTCTACGGTATCAGATCATTTGCCCCAATTTTTAATACATCCTCTTTATAGAACCAAAATTAATTCTCGTAAAAGCTGCATTTTTCGTCGAAATCTAAAACAAATAAATTGCGTCAAGTTATGTAGTGATTTCTCAAAAATTAGCTGGATTAATGTAATTAATGTCAACGAAGGTAAGACTAATAAGTCATTTGAAGAGTTTTTCTCAAGTTTCAATTCTCTTTTAGATAAACATGCACCATTGAAAAAAGTCAGCAACCGTTGCTTATCAAGGGGTCTCAAACCTTGGATAACACGAGGAATCTTGACTTCTATTAAAATGCGAAATAAAATATTTAAAAAATTTCTTAAAGCAAAGAATCCTAATAACAAACTCAATCTAGAAAAATCTTATAAAGCATATAGAAACTTACTTGTTACTCTCACCCGTCGTAGTAAAAAGAACCATTACTCTAAGTTCTTCTCTGACAATGCCAAAAATTTGAAATCTACATGGAATGGTATTAAGAACCTTTTAAACATTAGTTCGAGAGTTAACTCATCTCTTTCATGCTTATCTTCTACCAACTCCATGATACACGACCCCATTAAAATTTCGGAATCTTTTAATTCATTTTTTGTTTCAGTTCCGGAAGATTTACAGAATAAGATCCACTCATCCAATACTGACTTTAATAAATATCTTAAAAATCCTAATCTTAATTCAATGTTCATAAAACCTACAGACAAAAACGAAGTATTATCGATTATTCATTCTCTTAATGACAGCAAGGCTTCTGGACCTAACAGCATTCCAATACCTATTTTTAAAGCTCTTGCAAATGATATCTCTCCTGTACTTTCTGAACTATTTAATCTGTCATTCACAACCGGTGTATTCCCTGATATTTTAAAAACTGCTTCTGTTATCCCAATTCATAAAATAGACTCAAAACTTGAACGTAATAACTACAGACCAATTTCATTATTATCAAATGTCAGCAAACTTTTAGAAAAACTTATGTATTCTCGTATTTACAACTTTTTAAATAATTCTGCTTGTTTTCATATTCGACAATTTGGGTTTCGCTCAAATCACTCCACTTCTCACGCTCTTATTAGCATTACTGAAATGATTCGTGGTGCAATTGACAGTGGTTCTTTTGCTTGTGGTGTATTCATAGATCTTCAAAAAGCTTTTGATACGGTTGATCACAACATTCTAATAAAAAAGTTAAACTACTACGGAATACGTGGTATTGCTAATCATTGGTTTTCTTCATATATTACGGATCGCACTCAGTTTGTTTCAATTAATGGATTTGAATCCACACATAAAGTTATTAAATATGGCGTTCCACAAGGTTCCGTTCTTGGACCGTTGTTGTTCTTATTATATATAAATGATTTATCTTGTTCGTTAAAAAATTCTATGATACATCATTATGCTGACGATACCAATCTTCTATATATCAACAAATCCCTCACGACTATTTGTAAAAAAGTTAATCAAGATCTTCATCGCTTATGTAACTGGTTAAATAGTAACCGTATTTCCTTGAATGTCAATAAAACTGAATACATTATTTTTCATTCCCTTCAAAAAACTATTGATCATATTAAAATTAAAATTAACGGTAAAAAACTTTTTCCATCAAAATATATAAAGTATCTTGGAATATATCTTGATGAAAACCTATCTTGGTATAATCAACTGTATCATCTAAAAAAAAAACTTACACGAGCTAACAGTATGCTTTCTCTAATTCGTTACTATGTTCCTATCCAAACTCTTCGAATGATTTATTTTTCTTTATTCTCTTCTCACCTTTGCTATTTTTGTATTGTTTGGGGTCAAAAAAGAAATTTTATGTTATTATTATATCTAATTATCATCTATGATTTGTACATACAATTTATATTGTATTATAATATTCTTAATATTATTGGTACTTTATTGTTATTGTTATTATTTTGTATTATTACTATTATTATTACATATATCATTATTATTTGTTTAACAATCTTTTCTTCTTTTCTTTATTATTTATATATACAGATATTAAGTTTTTCCTTTTTTTTTTTTTTTTTGTTTTTTTTTGTTTTTTTTTTTGTTTACTTCAGTTTCCTTTTTTTTTTTTTTTCTTTCTATTTATTTATTTTTTCGTGAAATTTTTATGTTTTTTAAGGTGTCACTCCATTGACTAGTTTGTAACTGTATGAGTGACACCTAACCAATTTATATTAATTTACGATGAAATTTGTAAAATTTATTGATATGGTTGAATAAAAAAAAAAAAAAAAATTTATTTTACATTAGATACTCCTTAAAAAAAAAAAAAAATGTCTTCTCTAAAAAAATGAAAAAAAAACTTTTTTTATCATTTTTCAAGGCAGAAATATTTATCTTTCATATTTCCAAATTTTATTAATAGTTTTATTATGTACTCTTTGGTATAACCAATAAAATCAAGTGTGCTTTTTTTGAATTTCTGTGAATACCTCTTGTATAATAATTCAAAAAGACAAGTTAGGAAATTATGATGTCATCTATTTCTCTATTAAGTATGGATGTACACCGTTCATTTATAGTCCAGTTGTCACTGCTGGAGATATTGATGTATACACATATTTGAAAGAGGGCCGGAGCGAGTAGATTTCAAGTGGGGAGGAGATGCCATATGAAAAAATACCAGAGGGGATGCCATATAAAAAAAATGTCTTCTCTAAAAAAATGAAAAAAAAAACTTTTTTTTTCATTTTTCAAGGCAGAATATATTTTTCAAGGCAGAAATATTTATCTTTCATATTTCCAAATTTTATTTCCCCTCTGTGAAGAGATTGTTTTGATGAAGTTCTTTTTATTAAAATAATTGCCATAATTGACCATAATTTGGTTAAATTATTTAACTTCAATAATCTTTTCTAGCTTGTAATATCAACACTTATATGTAACTGAACAAAAGAACTGTTCAGTAGAAAAACAAATATCACTTTTTTTTGCTAAATTTTCCAATAGACTATTAATATACAATGTTCATCCTATTTATATATATATATATATATATATATATATATATATATATATATATATATATATATATATATATATATATATATATATATATATATATATATATATATATATATATATATATATATATATAAGTTAAAATACCCTGCAAAACTTTTTTTCGTTTTTCACTAAGTGTTTGAAGGTTTAAGGATAATTTTTTATTGAAGTTAAGTAAAGAAAAATATTGATGTACGCCCTTATCAGCCTTCTCAATATTTAGGTTAAACAGTAACTTCTTAAGAGTTCATAAATTTATATGGAACATGTAGACTAGTTTTGTAAAATATCTTTAAAAGACGGTATAAAGATGCAGTAATGAACTTAGAATAACCTCTGCCTCAGCTGAAAATTTACACTTTGCATACTCTAAGTATTTTACTATTAGTCTGGTGCAACTGTATATAAACTTTGTATTGACCATCCTTTATAGAACATAGACATTACATTTGACGAGAAACACACTTAGAAATCTTGCAAAATTGCACACATGCAAATTCAAATTAAATATTTCAAGAGTTTATACATGCAAAACACATTTTATTATAACAAAAATAATCATAGGATGACAACTGATTTTGTTCTTTTTTTTATTTTGCTTTTAACTCCATTGTTTATATGTAACTGTACAAAAAATTACTGTTCAGTAGAGAAACATAAAAATTTCACTTCTTTTGTTAAATTTTCAAATAATAATTTTATACATAAGTTAATGTAGCCTGGCAAAATTTTTCTAAATTTTAAAAAGTGTTTAATGGTTTAAGACGATGTTTTATTATATATTTATGTTATGTTATATATAGTTATGCAATAAAAAAACAAATCAGTCTTCTCCAAACAATAGTTGAAACAAAACATGAAAACAAATTTACAATGGACACTTCATCCAGTGATTATTTATTTCAAAAAAGAAGGCATTCTCAAGCACAAACCCTATTGTTTTATTTTAGATAATATGATCCATGATGTGAACATGGTTTATAAAATTATTGAGGTTGATTGCAATCAAAGCTCATATATTGATATGGAACATCTAAGCTAGTTTTGAAATCAGAACAAACTTTCTTTATTTAAAAACTCTAATGTTCAACTCTTTATAATTAAGATATAAATCAATTCATAAATAAAGTTCTTCACCAGTAGTCTTTTAAAACTGAATATAATCTTTATATGCAAAAGTACTTCACAAGTAGTCTTGTACAACTGTATATAGGGTAACGCGGGGCAAAATGAGATAGCGGAGCAATACGAGACAGTTCGCGTTTAATATGATGCCAGCCCTACAAATTATTATTTGAAAGATTTTTAAAAGTGCAGTTGTGTTCAAAAACTATTTTGTGTCAAGAAAAATATATTGAGTTACTTTGAAATAAAAAAGTTGAGTAAAAAGGGAATCATTTTATCCCTCGGCTTCGCAAAAAATGAATTTTTAAGTGTTGTAATTATATTTTTTCCTAGCCTTTTTTGATCTCACTAAGAGGAAAAGCTTTTTATATTTAAAGTTTTTTTTTAATTAGAATCTTTAGGCCTTTTTCTTTCTTTCCATTATTTGGTATTTTATTTCTTCAATAAAATAGTCTGGAAATTAGGCTATTCGATGCCAACATGATGCGGGGCAAAACGAGACACTTTGTATTTTTTTTTTTGCCGATATCTAATATTATGTTTATTTAATTTTTTACATTAAAACAACAAACAAAGAAAATATTAATATTTACATGCTGTAGATTTAAATTTATTATACTGTATTTACTTACTTTTTATTTTGTTAATTGAAATGTTTAGTCTTCAATATTGAATTACGTTTTATAATTTGTTAACTTATATTTAAATATAATAAATATTTAATCAAATTGAAGCAAATAATTGCCTGATGTTCATAATTACTATGTTTGTATTTTATAACCTTATTGTATTGTAATGTAATAAAGTAAGTAGTATATAAAATATATAGTGATTATAACATATAGGTTATTGCAGTACCTATAAACAAAATACAATGAATGTTATGCGTGCTTTAAATACATAAGTTTAATATATGCATGTATGGTTCTATTAGTTCTTATAGTGGGTATATATATATATATATATATATATATATATATATATATATATATATATATATATATACTGCGACCATTTTCTATAGGCGCATGTGGATTATGTCTTAAAAACGTACTTAACTTTATTTTTATAGTGTATTTCAATAAATTATAGATAAAGTATCAAAAAATAATAAAAATTATCAAAAAATAATATCAAATTTGAAAAGAGGTCAATCATAAATGAACTAAATTCAAAAGATAGCTGACTATTTTCTATAGACGCAGTTCACATTTTTTAACTAAACTATCGAAAAAAAAATGTTTTTATCACATTTTTAGTACTCGATTGGACTTCCTTTGCGCTTAATTACTTGATAAATTCGTTTTGGCATACTTCCTACCAAGTTTTCCAGCACTTTTGGCTCCATATCCTCCCAACGTTCTGATACCGCTACATTTAGCTCTGCCACAGAGTTATATTGCTTCTGGTCAGCATATATACGTCTTACAATGATTCCCCAGATATTTTCAACAGGATTCAAATCTGGACTGCGAGCAGGCCACCACATTTGCTCTATTTTTTAAGCTTCAAACCAAGCTTTAGTCTCGTTACTAGTGTGAATGCTGGCGTTGTCTTGTTGGAAAACAAACTTTTTTCGTCGATATTTGTTTTTAAATGGAATCAAACATGATTTTAGCACATCAATGTATTCAGAACTTTTCATTTTGCAAGATATAAAAGCTAAATTTAACTTTCCTGTTGCACAAAACCCAAGCCAAACCATCAAAGATCCACCACCAAAATTCCTTGTTGAAAAATATTTGGGTTCTCTCCTCAAATCACGCCAGTAGCCACTAAAACTATCAGGCCCATCAAGATTAAACTTTTTCTCGTCCGTCTGGTATTGAAAACAAAAATATTCAGCTATTTAGACATCTTACGTATTCATGAGAATTTAATCTAAAATTTCTTACTTGTTCCCAATCGCGCGCCATGTTTTCGCGGACGAATTTCATCCGTTTCTGTTTGTGAACGGGCTTCAAACTTAGTGCTTTATTCATTTTTGATTGTACAATGTGTGGGCTGTCTTTAAAAACTTTCCTAACTGTCTCCTTGCAAACATTTAAACCGAAATCTGACTTAATTGTTTTCAAACTTTTTGATGAATTTGATGCGAGTTGAACAATTCTGCGTTTTTCACAACTTGAAACCTTAGATTTCTTTGGTTTCCTCTTGATTGTTGCATAATCTGCTGGATTTTTCAAGAAATTACAGATAACGTGATCTAATCTCTTTAATCTTCTAGCAATTTCTCGATTTGGAACTTTTTCTTGATGAAAAGCCAATATTTGACCTTTTTTAATATTGGTAAGGGCCTTTCCTTTCGGCATTTGGTTTAGTTCAACTTAATTTCGACTAACAAAATAAAAAATGATACAGAATATAAGAAATTTGCAAAAAAACTAATAAAAACTTTAGTGCGTCTATAGAAAATTGCCACGTGAATATTAAAAAATTGTATTATTTTAATACAATCAAGACAATTAATAATCAGATGCATAATGGATCATCGTTTTCTTACGTATACTTATTTAAAAGTACCGTTAGAACAATTTTATTACCACTGTAAATCCGCTAAATTCTACAAGTGGAGTCAATGTTAAAAATGCACAACCTGGGCTCATTCGGACTGTTCGTTTCAAAATACTGGTCAAGCAATATGTTACTTATGTGACTAGGGACAGTTTTATTATAGCTGTAATATATTTTAAAATGTATTTCTTGCTAATCCTCTTAAAGATCTGTTTTGTTTAACTTTATTTATTAAAATTACTAAAAAAAAAAATCTGTCTCATTTTGCACCTATCCTGTCTCATTCAAAATGAGACAGGATAGGTGCTGTTAATAAATGATTTCTGGCGACCAAACTACTGCAGTTTTGCAACTCATACTTTTTAAACTTCAAGTAGGATGGTAGAAGAATTGAAAATATCAATTTATTTTTTCAAAAGTTGTTAGACGGATATTAGATATATTAGCGCTTAAGTGTCTCATTTTGCCCCTCGTTACGCTAAATTTTGTATTTTGAGTATGCTTTAAGGCCGAGACCATATTTTACGAGAAATACATTCATAGATCTTTTCGAATTACACTTTTTTTCGATTTCTTTAAATTAACAACAGATAAAACCTCCATCACAGTGGCGGATTCAACATAAAGCGTGGGGGGTGAGCTGCCCCATCCCCTTCCGCGTGCTCCCTAAGTCAGTGAATTGGCGCCCCCAAAAATATAAATTTCTTATTAGAAAATTCGGCATTTTTTTAAAGGAAATAGAAAACTAGATAACAACAAACTATTTACACATTATCCCGCATTTGTAGCAAAAATTCAAAACAGAAACGTTTTGTTCTAAGAAATGCAATCATAATGTACATCTTGCAATCATAATGTACACATTCAAAGGATTATAAACATAGTTTTGTGTATCAAAACAACTGTGACTTGGTGTATTAAAACACTGTGAAAAGGAAGGAAAAAATAAGTTTTAAATTAACTGATTTCAACATTGTGGAGCAATTTAGATTTGTTTTTATGAGTTAAAAATGTTTTTGGCTAAAATCCATATGGCATCCCCTCCCCACTTGAGATCTACTCGCTCCAGCCCTCTTACAAATATGTGTATACATCAATATCTCCAGCAGTGACGACTGAACTATGAACGGTGTACATCCATACTTAATAGAGAAATAGATGACATCATAATTTCCTAACTTGTCTATACTCTACAAAATCAACTTGACTCTTCCTTTTACATAGGTTTATGATGAGAGAAGTTTCAGTAAACTAAAGATCAAAACTTATCTGTGATCAACAATGATAAAGTAACGTTTTTTGCATTAATATCAATTTTAATTGAATGTGAGCTTGCTGAGAGCACTGAAAATCATTTTATTTCAATCCAGAGGGTACAGACGCCCGTATGACGTCTATACAACACCTTATGAATGTCACTAGTCCTTATGATGATGTCGCAAAAAAAAAATTGTATAAATTAGCAGGAAAGTAAGTTTTTTTTCTTAAAGCTTGCTTTCAGTAATAGGTAAATATAATATAAAAGCATTAATAAAAAATATATTTATCAAAAAGCATTAATAAAAAATATATTTAAGTGCGATTCTCAAAAAACCGTTTCTGGTAATATGCCACCTCCAACATTTGTTGCCCCTCACTCATCTCTATGCCCCCCCCCCCTTACGACGCTAAATCTCAATCCGCCACTGCTCCATCACCAAAATAAGCTTTAGGGTAAAAATTTCTCAAAAAACACAAAAAAACACAAATCTGCACCTTATATCACCAAAATTTTTGAAACTTGGCACAAATGTTTATAGACATATGTTAGGAAAGATTGTAAAAGAAGGAATTTTATGAAAAAGATTTTTTTCATAAAATTCCTTACTGTTTATAACTAAACTTTAGTGATTTTATATATGCTTTACATTCACATTATTTACAAGTTGGTTCACAAAACATAATATTTAAAAAAAAGAATGGATAAGACATAATAGACTCATAAATATAAAAATCTCTACTAAATAAAAATAATGTGGAGATCAGGAATCCAGCATTGGCTTTCCTTTGGTGGCCATTTAAACGACCGTGCAGGACCATTAGGACACATAAATTTTACAACCACATCTTTTTCTTCTAAATTAATATCTTCAATGACTCCTATCCACCACTTTAGCTCATAGGAAACACAGGCATAATCACCTGGTACTAGGTTTACAATTGCTATCTGGATATTTCCAAAGTCATGAATTAGAGCAAATTCTTCATCAACACTGCATTGCTTAGTACCTACCTAAACAAAATAGTAACATATGCAATTATTCCATTTTACTTATCAAACATGTTTTATTAAATGCATAGATAGCAAATGCAGAGGAAATAAAATAAAATACAAATATTTTTGATGATTCTGCAAAAATCTAATATCTATTTGAGTTTATCAATAAAAGTTATGCGTGTATTTTAAAATATGGTAAAAGGTATAATTAAAAAATAATAACTTACATCTTGATGGCCAAGTGGTACAAACTGATGGTAACTACGTGTTCCAGGTATTGTATTAGCAGTATCCAATCGTTCTTTAAGAGCAGTTCTCACCAAAGTTAAATCTTTTGATGAAATATATATGAAATTTATGCCTTCAATGTTTTTATTGCAATATTTATACATTGTTTGTGGAGATAAAATATGATTATCCATATCTCTTTGCAAACTTGCTAGTGTTGCCAGACGTTTGACTGTACCACCTATCCCATCACAAGGTCGCTTACCGTGACTAGTTGAAAAAAAGTTCTATTTAGCAGTAAAACCAAAATCTTCACAATGGAAATAAAGATTTAACATATTTTTTCAATTCTTATATTGACCTGCACACCCATCTGAAAAGTATTCAATATTTATTATTTGAGGCAAATTTGTTTTTATATCATTGCAAACAACCTCAATAATTTTATAAACCATGTTCACATTATGGATCATTTCATCCGAAATAATACAGTAGGATTTGTGCTTGAGAATGCCTTCTTTTTTGAAATAAATAATCACTGAATGAAGTGTACATTGTAAATTTGTCCAATGAAAGCTTTGCACTTCATTCTGAACTACAAATTTATAGTCTTCTGAAAAATCCCCCAGAAATAATGCTGTTAGCTCATTCATATCTTCCTTTCTTGATCTCAGGTATAATGCTTGACTCTTTGCTAAATACGAATGAGGTCCAAGTTTTTCCAGTTTTCCACATACTAGTTCAATGTATTCAAACACTGGCTCTTTATTATGTGTCAAGTTTGACTTATCTGTTGTTGTCCATTGATCAAATTCAATCTCATCATTATCTTCAAATTCTCCAAGTATATCATAAAGTTTTTCAACCAAGGCATTTTTAACATTTCCTCATCATACAGTCTTTATTAGTTATATCACAGACAATATAAGGTAACAATTCTTTGTATGTCACACCAAGAGGATGTAAAAGCAGTTTCAAATTCTGATGAATAGCACAGACGCATACAGAATGTGTTCCTGAGGCACCAACAGTAATACACTATTTAGGTCGCAAGGTGCAAAACCTTGAAAATCCTATTTTTATTTCTGGGTTCTTGGTTTTAAAGGCAACAAACAATTCCTTTAAATTACATAAGAGCAAACGTTTTTGCATGTGGACATTTTTCTTTGTGCTTACATAGTCCTTTTTACAAGGCATTATACGGCTATGTTCATCGTCTTCGTAAAAGGTCTTGACCAGTTGAACTTTTTCCATATACTCATTATTAAAACTTGACTGTTCTTCAAAACTTTCTTCTGATATATTAAGGGAAATGGCTACCTTTTTTTTAATGGAGGTTGTTAATGCTGTCAATTTTCGTTTACCTTCTCTGATTTTAGCTGACTTGTGCAATCCTTTGACCTTAATTGGAGTTCCGGCAGATGCAAAGTGTGTATCTACACTTTTTTTTTATTTTGAATGGATTTTTCATTAACAATATCAAAATCTTCATCATTTTTATTTTCACTTATACTTTTTGATAAACATGTCATAACTTTACTTCGACAGGTTGGACACAGTTTTTTTCCAGGTATAAGATTTAAACCTATGGTTTCTGCTTCTAACACAGTATGCATTGTAATCACACGTAGAGATGCTTAAAAAGAAAGTAATTACATTACTTAAATAACATTAATTATATATATTATGTTATTATAATACTATACAATTTGTTATATTAATAAAAATGAAACATTGAACAAATCTAAATACCAAAAAAACTTATATGACTTATTAATAATGATATTACCTAATGAAATATAAATATATAAATTTTGGTGACTCAGAAATGGATTACAGCAACTTTTCTGATTACCCTCATATCTTACAACTAACATATCATGATGGTGTGTGCATATATTAGTAATTTGTTCTTGTTTCAGATTTGTTCCTTTTTAAAGTAGCTTACAATTATTGCTGTCAATATCTTCAATCAGATTTCTTTCTTGAGTATATGATTGTTTATAACAAGCTCCATAATTATTTACAAAGCAGCAAATAATTTTGCTATCCATATAAAAATATAATGAGGAATCTCTGTCTAAATACAAGAAATCTTAAATAGTTTTAATGTCCCTAACAAGAAAAGTACACTTGAACACAAACAATATCATATCAATATGTATTTATAAAGAACATATTGCTTGAACAAGTAGCTATTAGTTTAATAGATATACTTTAAATGCCTAACTATCTACTAATTATTGTAAATTCTCCATTAACTACTTACAAAAAGTTGTGTAAAAGTAAAAGATAACTAAATATAATTTTATTTAGTTATGTAACTTAACATGGTAATGTTAATAAGACATTATTATATCATTTTTTTTTTTTTAATTGTTTTGAGAGATATAAGTTTATGATTTTCAGATTCAGCAGGTTTTAAACTCCTTTGGTACCAAGTTTTAGCTTCGTAACATTACTACAAGTTTGTTTAAAGGGTAATGGTAAATTTACATATTTCCGGCCTTATCCCCCCTCTTTTTTCAGTCAAAAATAACTAACTTCAAGTTGCTGTAAATCTTAAAGGGTTGAGAATTTTTTGAAAACATTTTACAGTCTTTCCTAACTTATATCTTTAAACATTTGTGCCAAATTTCAGCGAATTCGGTGATGCAGGGTGCAACCCCTTGTTTTTTGAAAATTTTTTACCCTTTGTTGAAACTTTAAAATTTTTACGAGTGAAAATTCTCTGATACAAAAAGGTTTTGATACTTTTTAAATATTCTAAAGAGTAATAAAACAAAATGAATTTTTTATGTTGATAATAACAAAAGACTTTTATTGATAAACTTAGTTTATCATTTCTATGAAATTTATTTCAAAAATCTGTTGCTTATATTTTAAATATATTTTTTCATCAAAAGCGCACTTGCTTCTCTTTCAATATCAGAGAATCAAATTGCCCATATTTCTGCCTATTTCTGAGCCTGCATAGGGTTTCGAAATATGCGACCGGTGTAGTATGAGATTTTTACTCCCATTATTTTTTTACTCCCCTAAAAAAATTTTATATGAAATTTGTGCCGCGGAGTAAAAAATGCGTATGAAATTTTTACTCCCTTTATGAGATTTTTACTCTCATTAGATATTTTTACCGTTATGTTAATATAGTGCTTAATTAATATATTTTATAAAAGTTAAGCTTTTAATAAACTTTTTTAACTTAATTTATTTTCTACATTTTAGTGGGAGTAAAATTTCTTATATTATTTTAAATAAACGGTGAAAATATAAATTTTACAGATAATCTTTTTTAAACTTAAAGATCATAGAATATGCAAGTACTTGTTTGATCAAAATGTGTACCTGTTTTATTAAAAAGGGGAATATCCAAAATTGTTTTATTTTACTATTAGGCTATGGTACTTGTTGCAAACTTGTTAGAAAAGGAGTTTTCTAAACAACAAGTTTACCTTGCTAACCTGCAGAATCTGAAAATCGCAGCTTTTTATTTCTTTCAGACTTTTTTTATTTAACAATTCACATCTGCAAAAAAAAAAAAAAAAATTATCGTAGGTTACCCTATGTATCAGATAGGGTTAAGATTTTTTTTTTTAATTAAACACATATTGTTATATAGGTTTATTTCTGGATTCTTTGCTTTCGCTTTACTAATGTGGAATCAGTCAGGCATATGAAAAAGTATTGGCACCAAATTTAAAAAGACAAACATTTTTATTCCTTCTCCTACATACCGTTGTAAATTCGCTTATTTTTACGTTTTTAAAACATTTGTTTACAGACTTAAAATAAAAATATATTTAAAAAATGTCTAAAAATTATGAAAAGAAGATAATTTATAAATTATTTTTTTTTTTGATAATATTTTACAACAGTACAACATTAAAGTGACTTGCTATATTCCTTGACACTATATTCCTTGACAATTCAACATTAAGTTGAATTGTCAAGGAATATAGCATGTTCACTAAGTTGTGTAAGTGTTAAACTACATGGGTAAGTCAGCCATTTCAACTTCTCTCCATATTTGCTATATACTTTTATATCAATACCCATGAACGAGGCACACCCAATTATTTCTGCATCAGTTGCCCAAGTTGTGTTATCACTCATACCACTTTCATTTAGATACGTTATTATTGATTGATTCATATATAAAGTCATTTCATTATTAATATGAGTACACATATGTTTAACAACTTTTTCTCTTATAATTTTATAACTGCATTCACTGCCTGTAATGATATACGATATTGCCCTAAAAAAGCAATTACCATTGCCTATGGTTTTGTGAATTTGTTTCGGACGCGAAAGTAGATTAATATCTGCAATAAAAATATTTTTGGTAATACCAATTCCAAATTTTTCAGAAATAGAAGTTCTCATTTCAATAGTTGCATATTTTCCGATCTTATCATTAGAAATTTGCATATTAATTTCATCAAATGTGATTTCTTGTTCATCATTAGTTATTTTTTCATTATATAAACATAATTTTGTCAAGTTGTACTTTGTTTTCAAAATTTGACCCTTTAGATTTTTCAAAGTGCAGTTATTTGTGCTAGAAATAGAAGTTACAATGTATGGTCCAGTCCAAGGCTTTACAAGTTTACCACCTTTTCTATCATCACGTCTGCTTAGTAACACTTTTTTATTTATGCTAATTTCATTATTTGGTGCAATTCTCTTGTCGTAATCATGTTTTTGTCTTTTTTGAGATTTTTCAATATTTTTATAAGCATTGTCAAAAATTTTATTCTTCATTTTATTCATTGCATGAAAGGTATCTGAAACTATTTTTTTGTTAGAGAAATCATCATTGCTAAGAGCGTTACTATCATTAAAGTCAATTAAATTGCAATATATATCAATAGGAAGAACTGCTTCCCTTTGGTAAAGCAATGCAAACGGTGAAAACCCAGTAGATTTGTGATTTCTAACTCTTAAAGAAAACAAAACACTATCAATAATGTATGGCCATTCCAAAGCAGCCTCATCAAGCACTTTTACTAATATATGTTTAATTGTTTGATTTTGTCTCTCTACTAATCCATTAGCTTGAGGATGATATGCATTTGTAATTCTTTGAATTGTTCCTGTTTTTGAGTAAAGTTCTTTAGAAATTTCATTTACAAACTCACGACCTTGGTCATTTATTTGAATTTCAAAACAGCCATGTCGACAAATCTGTTTATACAAAAAAAAAGCCACAGCTTTAGCAGTTTTATCAGTAAGTGCTTCTGCTTCAACCCATTTACTGAAGTAGTCGATTAATACAACCAGATATTTGCAACCGTTAACTTCTGGTAGCTGTGTTAAATCGATTCCTAGCTGCTTCATATTGCCTTTAGGAATTGAAATATTTTGCAGCAATGGTTTCGACTGAAGTTTTCTGTTCTTTGACCTTTGGCATTGGTCACATTTGGAAACATAAGTTGTAATATCTTTTATCATTCCATACCAGAAAAATCTACTTTGAATGTGATAGGTTGTGCTATTAATACCTGTATGACCAGATAAAGCTTTAGACTCAACAGAGACATCGTTTCCTTCATGAACAAACTTTATTATGTTTTGTTGTTCATCTCTACTCCAAAAAAACTTTTCTCTATAAAAAAAAGAAGCTGTAAACCATCAATATAATGAGAATCAAAACTAAATTAATTTTCATTATTTATTAAATAAATTATTTGTAAATATTCGTGTTTATTTGGTGACTAGATTCTAGTTGCAAAATGGCAAAACTATTAAAACATTTTGAAATAATAGCATACCTTTGCAGCTTTATTTAAATGATATAACTCATTATTATCAACTATAAATGGCTTAGTTTGTCTTCTAAAATTGGCTTTATCGCCTTTATTTAAAACTTCTTTTGAATATATTTGGTATTTTAAGTAACTAAAAATGTCTGCAAATCTAGAGGTTGTGTTTAGATCATATCCCATTCGGAACGATTAATTTTTACTTGAGTATTTTGCCGAACAACATTTAAAAAAATTTGCGGAGCAATATTAATAACAACACATCACACGTGCCATATATTATTGTTTGTTACTTAAAATTGCTTTATTACGTGGTCCTTATTTTGTTAACTTTATTGATTTTACAGTGGGTTATTGTATTAATTCATGGATGTAATAGTTCTTAAAGGTTAGTGTTTCTTTCATATACATAATTCTTAACAATATAATAACAATAGTTATATATATATACATACATATATATATATATATATATATATATATATATATATATATATATATATATATATATATATATATATATATATATATATATATATATATATATATATATATATATATATATATATATATATATATATATATATATATATATATATATATATATATATATTCATATATATTCATATATTTATATAATTTTTAAATGAATAACAATTAAAAAAAAAATTTTTTTAACAACATCTTTTATCAACATTAATTGATATCATCAGGTAAAAAAATTACAATTTCTATATATAAACAATTTATTTGGCTGCATTAAAAATTTAATATTTTTACAATTGTTACCATAATTACTTTTTATAAGATAAGTAATTACCATGAAGAAACTCTGACAATAATAGAAAAAGTGTCAGTTGAGTTTTTGCATTTTTGCGTTGAAGTAAGATGTTTGTAAATATAGGATGCCTGATCTAAATTTAAATGTTCTGAAACCGTTGTTGTGTAGTGTCTGGTGTTTTCACCAATATATCCAGCATTACAGCTGGAGCAAACAAAGTTATAGACAACAAAGGCTTTTAAATTTGGGGGTTAGGGGTCTTTGATGAAATCATACTACTTATTTTAAAAGTTGTAAAAACTAGTCTTGCTTTTATATTATCTTTACAATATTTTAAATGTATTTAATTAATTGATGTTAAAATGTATTTGAAAATTTTCCAATATAAGGGAGTTTAAAGTAATGTATATCAGATGGTTTTGAAGATGACATGTTTTCTTTAGGAGAGATAAGATTGTTTAGTCAATTTTTAAAGGTTTTATCAATTAAGTTGAAGGCAAAAGAGTTTTTTTGGAGAGTTTATTTAATTTTTACAATTTCTAGATGAAAACTTGCTGTTTTTTGAAGGCCCTATTGATCAGAGTTTTAATGAATCCTTGTTCATAATTAATATTAGTGAAGCTTTTAAAATTAGTTTGTAAAACTGTGTATTTTTTTTTGAAAAATTTTGAAGTATTAAATTTATAATTTACCGAGTTAATAATAATATCAATAAAGTTCAATTTGCAATCAATCTCTTTCTCTTTTTTAAGTTTGGGGTAACTTAATAAACTTAAAAACAGTCGCAGTAAAGGGATGAGACTTCATTGACGCATAAATTCATGAGAATAAATTTTAGTAGATGGCACTAGAGACACTAGGGCCATCATAGTATTTGTAGAAAAGAGAAAGAGAAGCAACATTAAGATGTGACAATGTTTGGAGATTGGCTGCAAGAACAGGTCCAACTATGTTTACGATTATGCACCTTATCAAAAAGAGAAAGAGCATCATTGGAAGATCCACCCCAGATATGGCAACTATTTCATAAAAGTATGACAGAATCAATAGTAAGAATGTGACAAGCCTGATAAGGAGATGCATGCTATTTTATTTTGAAATGGATTTGATATATGGTTTCTGAGAATGATCAGAGGTAAGAGTTAATTCTAGGAGCCAAAGTGTAGATGATTGATCAAGTATATTACCGTTCATAAAAATAGAAAGATCTTGATTATTGTGATAACGATTAGCTAATAACTATTAAGTTCATTAGCCATTCAAAGCCTATATATATATATATATATATATATATATATATATATATATATATATATATATATATATATATATATATATATATATATATATATATATATATATATATATATATATATATATATATATATATATATCACCGTTTTCCTAAATGAGCAATTAGTGTCAACTCAAATTCCAAAAAGACCACAATATGCCTGTGAAAGCTCCTGGATTCCAAAAATATAAAAAATCAAATAATCCTATTATGTCTGAGAAAGAAAATTACTTTTGAAAATTTTTATTTTGCACATATTCATGAAATGACAGCATTCTCGAAATTTTACATTTTTACAGTATATCTTAACATTCAAAAAGCTCTTTGAAAATAATAAAACCTACTTAACATAATAAAGAAACAAAAAATATGAAAATGTGAAATATTTTATGTTATAAAATTGGTAGTAATCCAAATAGGTTAAAGATCACTTGGGTAAAATATTGCTTTTCTGAAAGTTTTTTCTAATAAGTTAACTTTAGAATAATTTCATTAATAGTTTGGTAGTAATCCAAATAGGTAAAAGATCATGTAGGTAAATACAAAAGAAATATTAAAATAAATTCCACATTTAAAGTAACAACATTCTTGACAAAAAAAATTCTTCATAAATTCTTAACTTTTCACAGACTTTTGCTGTTAAAATCAGCTAGGCACATTTCTAGCCTTTTTCCATAATCTGGATGGCTGATAGGTCGTTTGTATCGTTGCCAATGGTTCTGAAAACAATGATGAATAGATTCTGTTGCTTGCTCACTGTAGATTCCAAGAGGAGACCTTGTTTTTTGGATGAAGTCCTTAACATGGAAAAACACTGCATGTACTTTTGGCGTGATGCTTCCTCTTGGCAATGCCAAATATGAATCTCTGAATGAATCAATTTTTTATGCATAAGTGCAATCCAACTTGCAGAAACAATGGGACTAAACTTTCGAAAGCTGTTAATGATGCTGAAAACTTGAAAGGCACTGTCATTTTCAGCCAGTGTTTGGAGAAAGTTGAAATTTTTGAGGAGCTTGTAACAATCATTCCCAGCAAATTGACCACCATGAAAAGGTTGGGGCTGAATGTGCAAAGCTTGTAGCCATTCAGCTGATTCGGGCCAAAGGTCTGTTAAAATCTTGAACAGATGGTTAACAACCCCAAGCAGTAGATGAAGCTCCATTGGTGGAATGAGATCAAGCACAAGTGCATCATTATCAAGTGAGAGAATAGGGTCATGAATTACGTTTCCAAACAATTTTGCTTTCTTGATGTTGGATCCAGCTGCTGTGTATGTTTTGTGTGCTTGCTTCAAAGATCTAAAAGTCCTCAGAGTACCCCGGCTTTCAAGGTTAGAGCTTTCCACAGTGGATCATGTGCATGGATGAGCTGAAGCATGTGATTGCAATCCACAAATTATATTTGCCAACTTCATATCACACGAGACAACAAAGTTGATTTCACTGATTGAAATAAGAGAGAGAATGAGCTTTACATTGGAGTAATTCTCTTGAACTCCTTCAGCAACTGCAACCAGAAGTTGCTGTTTTACTCCAGAATCCTTGGACGTTGAAGATGTCAGAAATCTTTTGTTTGGCGGGGACACAGCTTCACTATCTGCTTCATTTTGTATAACTCCAAGGCAGACTTTAAGAAAACCTCCACCACCATCTATTCCAAGTTTAATGATGTGTTTTGAAAGTACTTGTCCTTGAAAGTAGAACTTCTTCAGTGAGTGCTTGGAAATTTTTGCAATGGACAACAACACTTTGAGACTTCTTTTGATCTAAACTAATGAATGTTGTTGGGGTTTGTGTAAAGTGTTCTTCTAAACTTTTTCCGAGATCCTGAAACTTGTGTAATATATTTGGTTCCAGAACTTTGGCAGACGAAACATGCCTAATGGTGGAAGTCAGTTTTTTTATTCCACTGTTTGACAATCCTGTATTTAGTTGAACTTAAGCAAGATCCTTTGCGGTGACTACAGCTGAATCTTTGAACAACTGCTTAGAGCAAGAAGGACCTGTTAAAGAGTAAAATATAATATTTCAGTTACTTAAATGTGATGGTCGACCTTAATGAAGAATTATATACAAACCTTGTGTGATTGGGAGCAGTCCTCCTCCTTTTGGCTGCACAAGTCTAATAGTTCCACAAGGAGAAGATTATCTGCTGACAATTGTTGAGCTGGCAATTTGTTCTGCCACAATTCCATCAGATTTTGCAAGCTCCCTTAAGTTTTCATGGAACTGTGATGAAGAGCAATGATGGGGTAAACCTCGACCAATAAGAGAGAGACATGTAGAACATCTTCTGTCTGATGTTTTCTCTCCAGTTTTTGTTCTTTCAAAAGGGTGTTTCTCTGTCAGTTTAAGTCGCCCTATGTCACAAATCAAGCATTCACAAGCTTGACCACGTGTGTGAACTTTTATATCAATGGTTTCAAATTGAAACAGCTTAGGCAAAACAACCTTCTGCCCTTGATCACACTTTCCAAGGGCCAGTCTACACGGATCACAAAGACCTTAAGGAATTTTTAAATCATCAAAGTTAAACTGCTTTTTGTAGTTGTTTTGAATTTTGCTGACCAAAAATGGTGTCATTTGACAATTTCCTTTTCTAAGACACATGATACAAACAACTCTTCTGTTCTCATCATGACTTCTTGCATGATTAGGCATTTTCAATTTATTTCAGGAGAAAAGGTTAAAAAATCTACCTTCAAAAGCTTCGATTTGTAGTAAACTGCCTTTTCCCAGAATTTTTTGGTAAATTTTTAAAAATAATTTAAAATTACCAATATTATTCAAAAAGTGAAAATTAAAAAAAACTATTATTGAAATTATTCTAGAGTTAACTTATTAGAAAAAACTTTCAGAAAAGCAGTATTTTGCCCAAGTGATTTTTTGCCTATTTGAATTACTACCAATTTTATAACATAAAATCTTTCACATTTTCATATGTTTTGTTCCTTTATTATGTTAGGTAGGTTTTATTATTTTCAAAGAGCTTTTTGAATGTTAAGATATGCTGTAAAAATGTAAAATTTCGAGAATGCTGTCATTTCATGAATATGTGCAAAATAAAAGTTTTCAAAAGTGATTTTCTGTCTCGGACATAATAGGATGATTTGATTTTTTATGTTTTTGGAATCCAGGAGTCATAAGCTTTCACAGGCATATTGTGGTTTCTTTGGAATTTGAGTTGACACTAATTGCTCATTTAGGAGAACGGTGATATATATATATATATATATATATATATATATATATATATATATATATATATATATATATATATATATATATATATATGTTTATATATATATATATATATATATATATATATATATATATATATATTATATATATTATATATTTATATATATATATATATATATATCACCGAAATTTAGTCTCCATTACACAAGGAATGTCCTTTTCTGTGAGTAGCTGACCTTTGCGGCGCTTGTATGAGTAGTAGCGAAGGTCTTCATTGAATGCAAGCTTCATAGTAGAGGCTGCAACATTCATTTCACATGACAAAACCCGAATTCCAATGCCAGGGTTCTTCAACACCTGTTCCTGCAAACTTGCGAGGAATTCTGCTGTACGAATGCAATCAGATCATTTGCTAGGGATCTTTCTTCTTACTACATCCTTGTAGTCACCATTGCAAGTCTCTACTTCATGCCTGATTGTTTTTGCTGTGTTTAAGGAGCATTGGGCAGCAGCCATAATATCCTTATTTTGATGGTCGTCACCAATCCTCATGATGCAAGTTATTCTCTTCCATGATTCAGGTGGGTTCCAGTCATCCATCCTATCTGACTTCTTGTATATGAATGAAAAAGGGTCCAAACTTATATATATATATATATATATATATATATATATATATATATATATATATATATATATATATATATATATATATATATATATATATATATATATATATATATATATATATATATATATATATATATATATATATAATTGATTAAAAACATCATGTTCAATTATATATTATTTTTATTATTAAATGGTGATATTTTGGCTTATATAGTATAAAGCATTATCAAACTGAAAAAACCGTTATACAAAATTTATTAAAACTAAAAACAAAAATGATGTCATTGCAACGTTGCAGATTTAGACTTAACTTTAACAAAAGTTGGTCTCCAATGGCATGTCATCACTAAGTTACCAATTTAAGATATACTCCTGTGAATAAGAGCACTGTAAACCTTGTATTTCAATTGCTAAGTTATTATCCAGCAACCAGGAAAATTTATTAAATCTTGGCCCACAATTTGTACCTTAAAAAAATCAAATTTTGTTCATGGACATTATAGTATCAACTGAAGAATGTGCTTTAAAATTGTAGGAAAATGTTAATATTGAAAAAGCTGAATTTTTGCGACAAAATGTAAGCAAAACATTAAACAAGTTTTTAAATGTAAAAATAGCTAGTAATTTTTCTAAAAATCAATATCTAGCTTTAAATGAACTAAAAAACTCGAACTAAATAAAGATATACCCTTTTGATAAAGGATGTGGATTTGCTATTTTAGATCAGAATCAGCAATAAAAAAAATTAAAGATCAACTTGGTAACTGCACTATTTCTGCTGTCGACCCTACACAAAATTTTCTTTGTTTAATTCAACAAACTCTCAGTAAATTAAAAAAGGAAAAAAAAATTGATAAAAAAACTTATGATAAAATATATCCTTCTGATGCTGTTCCACCTAGATTATATGGATGCATTAAAGCACATAAAAGTGATAAAGGTTAGTTATGCAAACTATAGTTTTAACTATTGGTAAACCAGCTCATAAACTTTTGCAACATCTTTTTGAAATAATACAACCTACATTTACTACAAAAAAATTCTTTTTCATTCATATCTGAGGCTAAAGAATGGTTTATAGATAAAAATGAAATTCAAGTTTCGTTTGATATTATTAATTTATATCCATTGATTCCACTAGATAAAGCAACAATTTCTATAATTGATATTCTAAGCAAAGATAAAGATAATCTTAAGATGCGAAGTAAATTGTCATTAGTAGATATTCACAAGCTTATTGAACTTTGTGTAAATAAATGTTATTTTTTATGGAACAAAATACATATCTAAAAAAACTCTTGTCTGATTGGTTAGTCCATTATGTTTATTATCAACAAATCGCGACAATGGTAACTTAGTGATGACACGCCATTGGAGACCACTTTTTGTTAAACTTAAGTCTAAATCTGCAACATTGCAATGACGTCATTTTTGATTTTAGTTTTTATGAATTTTGTATAACAGTTTTTTCAGTTTGATAATGGTTTATACTATATAAGCCAAAATATCACCATATAATTATAAAGATATTATATAGCCGAACATGATGTTTTTAATCAATTGAATATAAAATATATTATTAACGATGTCACTTAAATAATATAAATATATATATATATATGTATATATATATATATATATATATATATATATATATATATATATATATATATATATATATATATATTTATATATATATATATATATATATATATATATATATATATATATATATATATATATATATATATATATATATATATATATATATATATTTATATATATAACTTCCAATAACTCAAACCTCCAGGGGGCCAAGAAATCAATTCAAGTTAGAGAATGTTTGAGTTATCGGAACATTCAATATGTCAAAATATTTCTTTTGAGTGATATGCAGAAAATCAAATAAATTTGATTTCATAAAAAAAATTAATCTCTTTAATAAGACGTTGTGTTATTTTTCTTTTAAAGATCAAGTTATAGGTAAAATATAAGCCACTGGGACAAATAAAACAGTTTGACTTATCAGGTGAATGTTCGAGTTATCAGGGGCTTGAGTTATCGAGTGATTTTTATAAGAAAGTGTTAGTAAGGGCTCAAGGGGAACTCGAAAGTTTTTCGAGTTATCCGGGGTTCAAGGTATCAGGAGTTCACTGTCAATGATGTTTTTGATAAAAAAGAAACTATTTGTAAATGTAATGCTAGTAATATAAGTTGGATTCAGTTTCATTTGTACAATACATTTTTTTATCTTTATTAATAAAACTGATGAAATTCCTTTGTTTTTCAAAATATTATTTAATTATGACAACTCTGGGTATTTTGCGGTAATCTGCTACTTTGTGACATATGCATATATGCACATACATTTATTTTGCACATATGCATGCATTCAGAGTTAAAGAGTATGAATCTTTGCCAATATTTTTACCAAATGAAGTTTGTGATTATCAACTGCTTGATACATATATACTACAAGATGACTGTACCTATATTGAGTCTAAATACATGGTTACCACCATGACTTTTTTATTTTATTCTGATTCACTCCTAACAAGGCTGCAAGCAACCACTATTAAGTTAGGAGTTACTAGAAAAAAATAATATAGTTATAGAGCAAGGAGACGGTTAACAGAAGAGTTAAAAAGATGTAGTTTGTTTGAGTCAGGAAAACATGAAGATGAGAGAGAGCTCCAAAGGTTTGAAAAAAGATAGATAGTTTTAAGGGTTGAAAGAACTTTAAAGTGTGTGGAAAAAAACTAGACGAATATAAGTTTTTGGAGCATGCAGGGACAGATACAGTAAAATGAATGAGGCTTTGTTAAATGAAGAGTCAAGCGAGAATGAGTTTTAGTACATGGAACTAGAGATAAAAGCTTCTTAGAGCAGTGACCATGATAGTATTTGTAGAAAAGAGAAAGATCTAACTTTAAGATGATGGGAAAGAGGCTTGAGCTTAGAAGATAGACCAAGTCCAACTATATTTACAATGCATTTTTCATCTAGAAAAGAAAGAGCATCATAAGAAGAGCCAGCCCGAATATGACAACAGTTTTCCATACAGGGGCTAATAAGAGATTAGTAGAGGTGAAGAATGGAATCAGGAGAGATGAAATGATGAGCACGAAGAAGTGAGATCAGATTCAAGATTGGCTGCCTGTTCTAAGCAATCTAAAACAGAAGGCTTTTTGTCAAGACAGGAGTATAAAGTTGAGTCATCAGCAAAAAGAGTTACCATATGTAATAATGCTGGAAAAATTAATAATTTAGATAGAATAATTTATAATATTGAAATTCTATATAAGGTCAGATACTATTTAAGTAAACAAAATTTAATTCAACTCTACTCGTAATAATAAAACCTTGAGGTACCCCAGAAGTTACTGGAAATAATAAGAGTGTTGGCTTTTGATGATGAGCTTTATAGAGCCATTACAAAGAAACGATTTGATAATCTCAAAAACTCTTCCAGATACACCATATGAATCAAGCTTATGGAGAAGACTAACATGCCAAACTTTGTTGAAAACCTTAGATATGTCAAGAGCAATAGCCCTTGCCTCTCAGCCTTTATCTAATGCACAATCTTTCAGTCACAGATGTTTAAACGAACAGGCTCCTTTCTGTCTACTAACTTAATGAGAGCACAATCATAAGTTCTCATACCTACATTGAAGATTGTCTTCATATTTATACTTTGAAATTTGAAAAAAAGAAATGTGTTTATAAATTGTATTTGAGTTTCAGGTGATAAAAAAATTTTTAAAAATTGATTATTTAAGCATTTTGCAATAGATATCTTATCTACTAATTGCACTCCATCGTGCATTCAACATCGTGGTCGAAAAGAGATCGAATTTCACTTTAACAAGCCTTTTTTGGACAAGACTTACAAGCATATATATATATATATATATATATATATATATATATATATATATATATATATATATATATATGTATATATATATATATATATATATATATATATATATATATATATATATATATATATATATATATATATATATATATATATATATATATATATATATATATATAAATCTTTATTCAAAATTGATTTGCATTACAAATAATGAATTGTACAATATTATCTATTGTGTTATTTCTCTCTCACTCTCTCTCTCTCTCTCTCTCTCTCTCTCTCTCTCTCATATATATATATATATATATATATATATATATATATATATATATATATATATATATATATATATATATATATATATTCATTCCATTATTGAATTTTAGATAATTCTTCAAACGGATGCGACTTCAGAAATCTCACGTTTATTCGTATAGCTAATTTCAAGCTAAAACATTTATATATTGGACAGTGGATTTAACACTAGAAAACCTTTTTTATAATTGATGATATATTTTTATAAACATAGATATATTGGATTGTAAAATAAAATTTATTTTTGTTAATTTTTTAAAAATATTTATATCAATTGTTTAAAAAAAGTTTTTTTTTCTTTATTGCCATATTTTGAAATATATGTAAAATACTTAGGAAAGTCGTTATTTGCATTTCTATTTTGGCCTTAAGTAACTAGCTTAAATATCTTAAATAATTATAATTAAATATTAAAAATCTATTAAATAGTTATATATTATATAAATATCAGATAATAAAAAATGTTCAAGAAGTCAAAAAAGTATCCGTGCAACGAAGTAATAATGCAAAAATATTGAACGGTTCGTTAAAAAACTATAACGGGTTCTTTAAAGAACCTTATTTTAAGGTTCTTCCGAAGAACCTTCGCAAAAGGTTCTTTGAAGAACCTCTACGAGTTCTCCACCAGCGTCAACACGAAGAACCCTTAAAGATTTTTTGAAGAACCATTCGGGTTAAGAGTGTAGATACGATATAAATGAAATGATTATTATTAGATTTTAGCAGCCATGGTGCAGTGGTTAGAGCAACCAAAGGTTGCGGGTTCGTTCCCGCTCGAAGCACTTAAACGGCTCGAAGCCGTTTTTTATTTATTTGAAGACATTTGCTAATTTGAAAACATTAAATGTTGTGAAGCGCTTTAAAATCTATTGTTTGTTTACCTGTTAAAAAAAGAACTAAATTTATATGAGTAAAAATTTATGCAGAACTTCTTTTTTTAAACTCTTTACAATTAATTTCTTTTGTTTTTAATTTAAATTTTAAAGTATTATCACTATTTTTACTTTGTAAAACTTAATGGCTAGGAATAAATTCGCAATGACCATGTTTTGGATCTCTGGCCAAGATTTGATGTTTTTCACGCCTTCTAATATTTGTGCTAAAACTTGTTAACTTATTAACAAAAACTTCCAAACTTGTCATAAATTGTATCTCAAGAGGTTTTTTAAGAGTTTAGAAATATTTTTAAGAATCTAAGCGATTCGCGGTTTAAAATTAAGCGGCCATGATTTGATGGTTTTACCCTAAAAAAGTTTATTTAAAATTAGAGATCGTTATTTTAAGCAGTATATAGTGCATTTTTGGTACTTAAATCATTTTTTAACATTGCTCATTTTTAGTTTTGTTTATTGTTATTCTATATTTTTATTAAATAGCACCGTTATTTATAGTAAATTTAATAACACTTAAATGTCATTTAGAAAACAAAATTGTCGGAAATAGTGCAAAACCGCGTAACTAGCATTGGATTATACCGCGTATCTACAATACATTTTTTTTACTGAAGAAATTTATTCATGTTTTTTGTAATCTCAACAATAAATATTTGGTGTTAAAATTAATAATATCCGAATAGCCAATGCTAGTAACGCGGATTTGCCGAAATTTTAACTATTGTTTTTATCTCGCTTGCTTTTTAAGCTTTTATCTACCTTGCAATTAAAAATACGCAAATATAAATAATCGTTCCTAATGGGATATGATCTAAACACAACCAAATCTAGAGTGCATGTTTTATTGATATGCAATTCCGCTAATTCATGATATTCATCTGAGCGCCAAACGTCCGCAAAATTTTCTATCCGCCATGATGGGTGGCAAAAAGAAGTAAACAAATAAAAAAACGTCGAAGGTCTTAGACATTTTTTTGACATTACAGCTCGAGTTGTTGCGTACCAAACTGCGAAAACAAAAAATTAAAATGCAGTAAATAATATTTTAATAAGTTTTCAAAAAAAAAGAAGAGCAATGGACGTTATGACAAGCGGTTTTAAAGAAAGACTTTAGTTTAGCCGAACTGTGAACTTTACACATAAACACAGTATTGATAAAAACCATGCTGACTTTTTTTCCTCGATTAAACACCTTTATATAAAAAGTAAAAGAAATTTATTGTATATAATACATCAAAACGTTTGAACAAGAGATCTACCAAAAGTGCTCATTAAAGAAAATAATATTAACAGCTGATTAAAAGAATTTTTTTAAATTGTCTAAGAATCTGAGAAAACTGCCAAAATTATAAGAGCTAAACAATGAAATCAAGAAATTAAAAAATGTAGTTTAAAACTTAATGAATACAGCAAAGTTTAATTTAAAACTAAATGAAGACAGCTTAATTCAGTTTATAACTTTATAAAAACATCAAGGTTCAGTTTAAAACTTCATGATGACAACAAACACTGCACTTCAACACGTAACGAAGACAGCACAGTTCAGTTTAAAATGAAATCAAGAAAACGACGTTCAGTTTAAAACTTAATGAAGATAGCAAAGTTCAGTTTACAACTTAGTTGTAACATGTAAATTTACAGCTGTTCAAAACTTAATGAAGACAGCAAAGCAGCAATTGATGAAAGGGGAAAAATCGCATTTTTTATTTTCAAAAATTAACTATCAATAAAAAAAAAGGTTTGATAATCAGATAGAAGAAGGAACATATAAAATTTTAAAAGACACATTTTTATATGCCCTTCTTTCACTATTGACAATATTTGAATTATTTTATTATGCATATAAGAGCTATGACAGGCTCTTAAAAAACACAACTTTAAAATAATGTTTAAGTCAAAGGATTAGGAATAATATTTATTTACTTAATCATTCAAAGTTACCTCGCAAATGGGGTTGCTTTGAATATTTTTTGCAGTAAAAGCAAAATATTTTAATTGGTTTTAATATTTGATAAAAACAACATTCTAGGTTTACATTAACTTAGTATTACTAAAAAAATAAAATATAATTTCATACCAAGCCCAGAAAAGTTTTTTTAGTATTCGAAATGTTCTATACAAAGTATTCTGGCTAACCTAAGATTTTATTTTTATAAGTGCTGAAATTATTTAAATTCATCTTTAGTGATGTCTTTATTTAAAAATATTTATATGTTATTTTTAAATTTGAAAATATTTTATTCAAAAGTTGTATAAGTTCATGACTTTAACTGTTCTCGTTCTTTTTTGTAAAAGTTTCTCACTTTATCTGAATTAGACTCTATATTGTGAACATTGTTCAGAGGTGCACATAGGGTGGAAGATCCAGGATCATTAGACGACGAAAATTACTAGAAGTACTTTATTAGTCTTATTATTGTTGTTTTTAAGATATAAGAGTTAAGGCCATCTAGTAAATTTTCAATTATCTACCCTGTGCATCATAAAGACTCTGTGTGCCCCTGACCTTGTTATTATTATTTTTATTGTTATTTTTATAATGTTAATAACATTTTCTTTTTTTTAATAAATATTGTGTTTATTATTTTAAATTTGTTCAAGTATATCCTTAAATGTAAGAATTATAATCTAAAATATATTATTGATTGATTTTCAAATTTTTTCAGAACTCAAAATTACTGTAATATAGTTTTGCATGTAATAAGATGCCGCTCTTGCATGAGAAAAGACTGAATTGCATTTATAATTTCTCAAGTTTCTTGAAAGCTAATCAATCAATTCATTAGGGTTTTAGAAAAAGTACTCTGACCTGTACGACCAGTTACTGTATATATAGACCATAGACCTTGTTTTAACTTGTTTATTATCTTGATTAAAAATAAGTTTAAAAGGAATGCTATGAACCAGACAACAGGTTACAAAGTTGTAAGATTTAAGACGTTTGTAGAATTTAAAACTAGAGTTTGTAAACTGATTTAAAAAAATAACTTATTAGATAAAATACATCAGTAAAGTGAGATTAGGCCATTTGCCTATAAGAATTAATTAATTGTACAGTCTTTTGATATTTAATACGGGTCTAAATTAATCTAGAACTGCTAATTTTTATTATAATACCCTATAATACTTATAAATAAAGACTTTTATAATTCGGATATGGCATAGTTTGCTAAGAAAGCTACAACCTAATCATTTTTTACGGATCTATTTTAGCCGACTTTAGTTTGTTTATAGTTTTTTGGGTTCGGTGTCTTTAAAGCGAAACTTTTAAGAGCGAAAGTTTTGAAAGCGAAAGGTCGGGAAAGCGAAAAAGTTAAAAGCGAATGCGATTGGTTAAGCGAGAAAATTTTTTTAACAACATTAGTAACATCTTAAATTAAGATGTTATTAAGATTTAATAACATCTTAATAACATTGGTAACATCTTAATAACATTTTAATAACATTGGTAACATTATTATTTTTATATAAATACATATGAGTTAACCTATTATTCTTTTTCATTGAATTGTGTCATCTTAAAGTTGTTACAATTGAAGTGAGTCAATTTCAGAAATAAGTTCATGAAGTTTATTATAAACTTTAAAAGTTTATACTTTATAGAAAATTGAGTAGGGCACAATTGAATTGTTTAGAATTTTGCTCCAAAACAAAGCGTAAAAGTTAAGTGTGTATACCAATTATAATAGGGAAAATTAGTTGTTTTCGCATAAAAAATTTAGTTAGTTAGAAGTAGTTCTCTTTTATGTGCCAGCATATCGGCCAGTTATATTTACTGTTTAATTATCTGCAAGGCAAAGTGAGTATTTTAATATTTTTGTTTAAAATAATTTTAATAATTGTTATCAGACATTCACTTTAGAAATATGAATTATAGCTTAAACTTTAGGCTTTTAAGTTAAAGCCTGTGTCAAAAATGATTTTTATATGTTGTATTTAAAAATGACTTAATGACATTATTTATATGACAAAAATGGCTTTTGTATGGTGCATTTGCCTGAAATTTGACTTATAGTCTATTAGTCAAAAATCACAATATAAGTCTCTATAATAAAGATACTTATATTGTGACCATTATGTATGGCATTATCTTGATCGATGTTGTTACACTTGGAATATGTTGTTTCAACTTTTAGGTATTTTATTTTGCTACAATTTTTTTATGATGTTGTTTTGATTTGATTTGTTCTGTAAACAGAAAGCTGTACAGTGTCCTTTTTTTTCCCACCTGTTGAATTTCAGCAACATTTTTGTCAAAATTATTTATAGTTCATTTTACAAGAGGTAGTAGAAGATTATTTTATTTTTAACTACTTTCTTATTTTGTAATGTGGTTTTTTTTTTAGAACAACTTAAGAGTATGATTTAATAACTGTGTGAATCTTCTTGGTTGATGCCTAAAAGATTTTTTGAAGGCAGTTCTACATTTTATTGAAATATAAAAACATGCCAATATCCCAAAAATTATTCTGCGTAATGTTTTTTGGATTGTTTGCATGTAAAATTAAAAATTCAGTCATTAATTGTGAAAAAGGCTAATTGGCTAATTAGTTTAAAAAGTTTCAATGGTGATGATTGATTGGTGAGAAACTTATTTACTTTTTATGTTTTAATTACATGATTTGTAAATATTTATGATATGAATTGTTTGTGATCTCAGTATAGTAAAGTTTTTATTTCTACATTTGTATTACTTAGCACAAATATTTTATTATTTTGTCTACAGATTGGTTTGTAATAGCATTAATTATCTTATTTACTTAATGTTCAGTATACTGTTCAGTATGTTGTTTTTAAACTAGATAAAATAGTTTTTAAAACGAAAATGACTGCTGGCTCTATATGAATCTAATTTAAGTTTACTTCTTTGGGAATTTTATATCATATATTAAGTTTATTGTATTGGTAACTTTTTTATTACTAAAAAAAGAATTTTGTTACACAAAAAAAAGTGTAAAATGCATAACATCCCAGCTATTACAATATATTGGAGGGCTTTTATTGGAAATGTTTTTTTTTTAACATTTTCATTTCCAACAAGACTGCAAGCACCTACTATTAGAGAAAAGATGAAATTTATAGAGTAAAATAACAACTAACAGAAAAAATTAATAGATTGCGAATTATATGAAAAAAAACAAACAAGCTGAAGCAAGTGAAAAAAAAGTTTCACGAAAAAACAGATTAGAACTTTTTAGGCACTTAGGAACAGTCATATTAAAGGATTAACCTTTATTGAATGATGAGTAACACAATAGTGAGTTTTAGTAGATGATAAAAGAGACGCTAGCTCTTTAGAGCAGTATCCATAATTGTATTTATAAAAAATAAAATGAGAAGCAACATTATGATAATATTCTAATGGTTGGAGGTTGGCTGCAAAGGTCAAGGTGCAAAAACAATTCCTTTTTGTACCTTGTCTAAAAGAGAAAGGCCATTACTGAAAGATCTGATTAAGATATGGCAAAAGTGTTCCATGCAGGGATGGATGTAAGATTTATAGAGATAAGACATAAATATTTATAGAGATGTTTGAATTGATGAATACTTTTAAATTTAATATTGTATCATAAGTTGACAATATATTCAAAGACTGAAATTTAGCACAATTGTATTAAGCAAAGGTCTTTGCACACCACCAATTAAGCATTTATATTTCAAGAGTTGTTTATTGATAAAAGCTTGCCTTAATTTACATAAATAGTAATGTTTGTAGATACTATTATCTACTAGATAATAATTTATATTAAAAACTAACCTTTATATGTCTCGTTTTCAAATATGTTGTGTTGATATATTTGCCCTGGCTTTTAGTTTATGACTCAAAATTTAAACATCAATTCTTGAGGTTTAACTATCTCATCATTTCTAAAAGTATTAAGGGTAGACAGCCTAACTCACCATAACTAATCAAAACAAAAGAACATTATAAACTTGTATCTTTCTAATTTTATGAATAATTTTTATTTAAACATTAAAACAATTTTTTGGTTGAAATCTAACACATAAATTTCAAAAAACAAATTAAAATTAAATAATATCAATAAGAAATTATGCAAATCTTTTTTTTTTATCTATAACTTATTAACTTGTAGTGCAATTATAATTTTTATGCAAGATTTTATACCTTTTTGTCGCAATGTAACTCAAGTCTCAGCTAGAATACCAAATGAATAAATAATTCTAAACTATATGCATTTAATTCTATACTAAAACTATATACATAAACTCTAAACTATATACAATAAGTTTTTTTTATTTATTTAATCTAATAAACTCAAACTGTAACTATAACTCTCAGCTAGAATATCAAATAAATAATTCTAAACTATAACTAACTTATAATTATAAAAATATTAACAATTTAAAAAAAATAAAATCCAAACGCTAAATAATCTATAATATAATATTGAGATAATAACAAAATCAGAAAAAATTTCAATAAATTTCAGTTGTTGTTGCTGTTGAACTTATCGCGATACTCGATTTCCCGGTTTTCGCTTTCAAACTTTTCGCTTTAACGTTCTTTCGCTTTAAAACTTTTCGCTCTTACGTTCTTTCGCTTTTAAACTTTTCGCTCTTACCTCCCATTACCAGTTTTTTGCCACCCATCATGGCGGATATAAAATTTTGCGGACGTTTGGCGCTCAGATGAATATCATGAATAACAACTTGAGAGTAAAAATAAAATAGTGAGAGTAAAAATCTCATATGCTTTTTTTTACTCCGCGGTAAAAACTTCATACGATATTTTTACTGGAGAGTAAAAAAAACACGGGAGTAAAAATCTCATACTACACCGGGGCTAAAAGAAGACAATATTTGCTTTATCAAATAGTGCATTTTAGGTTGCTCATAATTATACATTGAAAATCTTGTAGAGTACACGTGATTAATTTTATTGAAAAGTGTGTTAATTGGAGTTATTTTATTATAAAGTTTGTACATAAATAGAAGAATTTGATAAAGGTTTAACTTAAAAACATTGAGTATGTGATGATTTTTAAATAGTTTTTAAAATGTGTGAATTGGACTTTATAAGATCAATAAAAAATCCGAGGGTGAACTGACTTTTGTTAAATGCCAAAAATGATAGAATGTTTTGACATGTGCCGAGGACAATAAATATTTTTTAAGATTTTTTTTGTACATAGAAGTTCAATGGATGTCAAATGGGTTTAAATTGTTTTGAAGCATTATATGATAATTTTTTGAAAGTAGCAGTCAAACCAATCTCCGCCAACAATTAACAATTGTCTATAATCATGTGTTCTATTTTGCAGATATTTTCTAGAGATTGAATGATATTACAGGGTTTATGCGAAATATAAAACATTTTTTAAGAAAATATAAAACATTTTTTAAGAAAATATAAAACATTTTTTAAGAAAATATAAAACATTTTTTAAGAAAATATAAAACATTTTTAAAGAAAATATAAAACATTTTTTAAGAAAATATAAAACATTTTTTAAGAAAATATAAAACATTGTAGTTGAATCAATAGTGCAATTATGATACATAAAGTTATTCATAAATTTCTAAAGAATAAAGAGTATCTTTTATATAATTATAACTCATTATACTTAAAGATATAATATAAAAAGCAAAGTATCCACTTTAGTAAAATTCTTGTCTTGCTATGCCTTTTAAAACCCATCTTCTCATATTATCAAACCAACCACAAAAATTAACGCCAATTGTCGGTATAAGCGAATTTAAAGTAGCCTTAACTTCATTGCTAGTTTTTGGAAACGGCCTTATAGAAGTATAATTAGCTTTAAGACAACTAAAGTATTCTTCAATCGGGTTCAATTGAGGTGAATAAGGTGGCAAAAAGTAAACTGAAACACTGGATTGGCTGAGCAAATTGATTACATCTCTTCTACGGTGAAATGCACAATTATCCAATACTAGTACAGAATGGGGATACGTTTGGAAATACGGTCTTAAATTGTTGGTTATAAAATCGCAAAAAAGATTGCCATTATAGGCACCATCCACTATCTTAAAGCTTAAAATACCATTAACTGTTATAGCGGCCATGAGACTTACATTCTTTCCACGATTTGCTGGCACTGTAACAAAACATTTTGTATTCTTTATAGAATAACCATACTGTTTAGAAGTATGTAAATTAAAGCCTGTTTCATCTAGAAACACTAAGTTATTGTCAGGAATCGAATTAATAGTCCTGCAAAAACTTTGTCTTAAATCAATGTTTTGCGGCGAGTTCCTTTCTTTTGGTACTAATGTAAGTCGTTTTCTAGTGAACTCCATCGACTTCAAATATTTAGATATTGTTGGTATAGATGCATTAATATTCCTTTCAACGAGAATGTTTCTCAATGATGCTAACGTATGAGATGGGTCATGCTCAATTAACATTCGAATTTCGTCATAAGAGCTGCGCCTTCCTTTTTTTACTGATGCGATTTCATCATCACTAAGTCCTTTACAGATTTTATCAGAAATAGAACGTGTTGCAGAAACTGATATTTCAACTTCTTCCGCAATTTCTTTTAACTTCATTTCTTTAAGAATTGACTTTCTTATTGTTTTTACAATATCCTTTGTAATAAGTGTTCTTTTTTTTCTTTGTCTCTTGTTTTCCATTTATTTTAAAACAACAAAATAAAGCTTGAATAATATATTTTTACAGATCTCTTTTTTTGTTGTGAATAAACCACATAAATTTCATAGTATAGAGTAATTACGTAACTGAATATTTTATGTTAAAATATTAAACATTTAATTACCTAATTAAATGTTTTATCTTAGCATAAAATTTGTTTTATATTTTTTGTAAAAATGTTTTATATTTTCTTAAAAAATGTTTTGTATTTTCTTAAAAAATGTTTTATATTTTCTTTAAAAATGTTTTATATTTTCTTAAAAAATGTTTTATATTTTCTTAAAAAATGTTTTATATTTCGCATAAACCCTGTAATTTACAACTCCGAGGCACAATGAAAACTGCCAGTGTTTATAATACTGGTAATAAATTACCAGTATATGTATTATAAATTATTAGTATTATTTCATTATTTTTTGACATGGTTGAACTTTTCTGTCACCGTTTATATATATATATATATATATATATATATATATATATATATATATATATATATATATATATATATATATTATATATATATATATATATATATATATATATATATATATATAATATATATATATATATATATATATATATATATATATATATATATATATATATATATATATATATATATATATATATATATATATATATATATATATATATATATATATATATATATATATATATATATATATATATATATATCCCAGCCGGCATTATTACGTTGTTTCAACGTTGAAATTCGGTTGAAGCGTTGTTTCAACGTTGTTCAACTATTTCACAACGTTAAATCAACGTTACCGTTTAAACGTTGGTTATTTAACGTTATTTCAACGTTAAATCAACGTTACAGTTTAAACGTTGATTATTTAACGTTATTTCAACGTCATTGTTTCAATCATTGTTGACAAAAAATACGAAATAAAATTTATGCGCGCGCAGAAATGGAATTAAAAACGTAAACATTATTTCAACGGTTAAAGTTATGGAGATTTATAATGGAAAAAAAATGTAATTACTGAACTTATACCATATAGAATTTTCAAGAGATCGAAAACATGTTCAGACGATTTTCCTGGAAGAACATTATCGTTTAAAAATCGATATTTTTTGTTTAACTTGGGCTACAATGCTCAAAGACTGATATTATTAAATGTAAATATAATACAACTTTTTCAAAAAATGATCCATTAAATTATGTTGAATTTAATGCTAAGCGTTGTTTTTTAATAGAGCATCAAGAATTAAAAAAGGAAATTGATAACTTTAAAAAAGAACTTCAGCACGAAATAAAAAAATAAAGATTTATATGAAAAAATAACTTCAACCACATCAGTTATTACTATGAAAACAGACAAATTTGTATATAAACATAATCCAAACAAATCGTGTTATTGCAATTTACTTGTATACAAACATTTATTTTAAAAATAATAGATCTTGCGACTTTTATACTGGCCTTACATCTGTCAATGTGTTTCATCAGTTAGTGCAGTATCACGATTAATCAAAAGAGATAAAGTGATATTAAAAAAAAACATTTACTTCTGTTTTTTGAAATTAAAAAAAATCCTTAACTACTTGGACCAAAATAAATGTAATGCAGCAAAGATAAATTTTTAATGATGCTAGTACTTGGATTATTGACAGCTGATTTTGCTGACAGGTTTAATATATTTTTAGGATTAGTGAATGCAATATTTTCTTCATTGTTGAAAGCTTCTAGCTCACTTTTAAACCACATGGTTTTTGTTCCAAGTAAAGATGTTATAAGACAGGCAATGCAAAACAGATTTTAGAAATTAAATTATTCAGACTAACACTAAATTTCAGATATAACAGAATTTATTATGGAAACACCTTAAAATTTTGACTTACAGAAACTAACAGGGAATGAATACAAACATTACAACAATATAAAAACATTAGTACCCGTAGCTTCAAATTCATCAATAATTTCTTTAAAAAATTTCTAAAGCTTACAGAAGCTAAATTTTGGATAAAAAAGTTACATATCGCAACAACTATTTAGATTGTATTACAAAATCCTCTTGTATAATGTATGATTAAGGCTTTAATATTAATTTTTTAATACAAATGAAGTGATTTTAATTAAATCCATTTTTATCAGTCACTTTAAAAATATGATGAGTATTTGTATAAAGATAATTAAAATTTCAAACAATAATATTAGCTTAACTTGTTTTGTTTTTTTAGGTGAATCAATTGCAATTGATGGAATATCTTTAAAATGCTGAGGTAATCAAAATAATTTTTAATTATTCAGGAATTTTAAGGATTAAATTATTTAGCAAAAAAATTTGAAATGAGTTCAATTTAAATTAAAAAAAAAAATTAATATTAGTTCTTGCACAATTAATATCAGTTCTCTTATCTATTAAAATTTAGAATATTTTTTAATAATTTTGTGACTTCGATGAATATGAAGGGGAAAGGTGGAAATATGCTTTAAGAGCACTAATTTATACGGTGTAGTGAAAGGTATACCTTTATAAGATATGTAAAACTTTTTTATTCTCATTTTTTATATATTCAAAAATTTCTCCTTGTGTTTTTTTTTTTTTTTTCTAATTCTTTTTTATTAACAGCTTCTTCTATTAAATATGATGGAGCGACTGAAACTTGAATTGATGGCATTTTGTCTAACTTCTAAAAATGCGCTTCATTTCGAAAAGGTGGCGGAAAAGAAAAAAATTTAGATTGATTGATATAAATTTATGTTTATAAAAATCGATCTAAAATTTCTTTATTGAAATATTTACATATATTTCAATAAAGAAATATTTTCTTTTTGTCTGCTAATAATTTTTTTTTCAGTGTTAATTCAAACATTACAAACAGTGCTGGCCTTAGGGGGGGGGCGAGGTTGGGCGCCGCCCAAGGGCGCCAGGAAACTGGGGCGCCAAACGTTGTATGCAAACTTTAACAATATAATAAATAGAAAAAATAAGTCAAGGGATCGTCCATAAATTACGTAACGCAAAGTTTCACAAAAAACAAAACAAAAAAAGATCAAAAGTTTTCCCTTGCACAGTCTTAATTTAAATAAACAATGAAAATAGGAAATTAAGTCAAATGAAAATCGCTGCGTAAAAGAGCCTAATATCTCCTACTCCTGTTCTTAAAATATATTTTGCGTTGCGTAGTTTATGGACGATCCCCAACCTAAATTTTTTCGATTTCGATTTTCGAATGTTTTTTTTTTTTATGAAAATAATTTCTTTAAATAATTTATTTATTGTATTATTACACTGTTAAAAATTGTTTATGCAAAATTAATAATTTGATTAAAAGTGTTTCAATCATAGCATATATTTTGTTACTTAAAATCATTTTTTTAATTGTATCTTTCTCGGCGCCAATTATTTTGCGTTCCATTTATTTAAAGTTTAAATTTTAAACATTATTTTCGGTACGAGTTGCGAGCGCGTCGTTTATTAATTTGTAGAAAAAATTTAAAGTTGTATTTGTGATTCAAATTCAGTTTTTGTCAAGTTTTCAAATTTTGCGGTAATAAAAAGCAGGTAAGTATAAATAATGAAATTGTTTATGAATTATTAGCTTGCAAGTAATTTTTTATTTTAAAATTTTAGACAAATAGAAACTGTCAGCAGCAATCAATGGAGAGTACTCATAATAAAGAAAAAAATGTTTTTAAAACTCATAATAATAAGAAACCATCTGGTGCTCAATACAGAAAACGTAAAGCAGAAAAAGTTGATAATTTGAAGAAAAATTATAAAAAACTTGAAAATTTTTTTACATCGGAAAATAGTGATTGTAATAAAATAAAGGAAGGAGAAAATGTTGCTCATGTACTTAGTGATACATCAACCAGCGATGAAGAAGACGGAATAGTGTCAGTTGGAAATG
Source organism: Hydra vulgaris (assembly GCF_022113875.1). Classification (NCBI taxonomy): domain Eukaryota; kingdom Metazoa; phylum Cnidaria; class Hydrozoa; order Anthoathecata; family Hydridae; genus Hydra; species Hydra vulgaris. The sequence continues at coordinate 24,332,185 of NC_061168.1, forward strand.
TTCACTACGATGAAAAAGATATCGATAAAGAAAATGATGATGGCCAAGATGGTGATGTAAATGATCGCACCAAAGAAACAGCAAGCGATTACTCAGACTGTGGTTTGTGGCCAATTCATCGCAACATTCAATTTGTTGATTATGTAATTAATATAGGTGCAATACAAGTGAATTTGGACACATATCCACGTGATAATAGAAGACGACATTTTTCAAATGCTTATTACAACCGAAAACTTTCAAATGGTGAGGTTATTTCACGACGTTGGCTTGTGTACTCAGTTTATAAAGATACGGTATTTTGTTTTTGCTGCAAACTTTTTGATTTCAACATGAATTTAAAGTTAAACGGAAACGGATTCAATAAATGGAAAAATTTAACAGAAGCATTAAAAATTCACGAAAATAGTAAGTCACACAGAATTGCTTATCAACTATGGATTGAGACAGAAATACGAATGAAAGCTGGTGAAACTATTGATAAACAAGAACAAAAACTAATTGAAAAGGACAGTTTAAGGTGGCGAAGTGTTCTTGAACGATTGATGAACATTACTTTATACTTGGCAACAAATAATATGGCCTTCAGAGGTTCTTCTGATAAATTGTATGCAGTTAATAACGGCAAATTTTTAGGATTGGTACAATTACTCGCTAAATTTGATCCTATCATGTTAAACCACGTCACGCTAGCTCTTAAAGGAGATATTTCTGATCATTACTGTGGAAAAACCATTCAAAATGAAATGATAGATATAATGGCATCAAAAGTAACCAACATAATTATATCCAAAGCTCTAAAAAGTACAAATTATTCTATTATTGCTGACTGCACTCCTGACGTATCTCACAAAGAACAACTCTCGCTTACGATTAGAATTGTAAATATATCAGAATATCCTATAAAAATAAATGAACACTTTCTAGGGTTTTTCAATGTTAACGACACAACAGGTCTTGGTTTAACAGAAATCATAATTGGAGCTTTAAAAGATTTTTGACTGAATATAAGCTTTTGTCGAGGGCAAGGTTACGATAACGGTGCAAATATGAAAGGTAAAAAAATAGGTCTACAAAAGCGAATATTAGATTTGAATCCTTTGGCTTTTTACCTTCCATGTGGAAGTCATTCTCTCAATTTTGTTATTTGTGACGCAGCGCAGTATTCACTAAACTCCATTAACGTTTTTGGCATAATACAAAGATTATTCACATTATTTTCTGCATCAACTTCACGCTGGAATGTTTTACTTAGTCATACAACAAACTTCACTCTTAAACGATTATGCGAGACTCGTTGGGAAGCCAAAATTGAGAGCCTTAAAGCCATCCGATACCAAATAAGCAGCGTACATGATGCTTTAATTACTATATATGAAACTGAAACCAAAACTCCCGATATTGCACACGAAGCGCAAACATTAGCAGAACAATTGAAAGACTATAGTTTTTTAGTTTCTTTAATTGCATGGTACAATGTACTATTCCAAATAAACGTTGTTAGTAAAGCAATGCAAGCCAAAGACATGGATCTAGTACAGTGCGCTAAAATGTTGAAAAAATGCATCACATTTTTGGAAAATTACAGAACGTTTGGCTTTAAACAAGCAACCGTTGATGCCAAAGAGTTAGCTGAAGAGTTGAACATCGATGCAATATTTAAGCCGCTTAAAAGAGTGCGACGAGTGAAACGTCATTATGATGAAAATGCTTTTGACGAACCAATTCAAAATCCCGAGAAGAAACTTGAAGTGACATTTTTTAACCCTTTATTAGATACATGTCTGTCGTCAATAAATGAAAGATTTGAACAACTTAATGAATATGTAAATATATTGAGTTTTTTATTTAATTTGGATAATTTGCCCATCAAGAATGAACTTTTAAAATTGTGTAAACAATTACAAGAAAAATTAACTGTAAATACAAAATCAGAAATCGATGGTGCTTTGCTATGCGACGAACTAATAAGTGTGCAGTTTTTTATAAAAGATAAATCAAGCAATGTTGAAAATGAAATAAATACAAAAGAGATGACACCACTTTTTGTACTGAATCTTGTTAAAAAACATTGTCTACAAGAGTTATATTCAAATACATGGATTGTTCTGCGCATTCTTCTTACAATACCTGTTACTGTTGCTAGTAGAGAACGTAGTTTTTCTAAACTGAAGTTAATCAAAACATATTTAAGAAATACCATGTTGCAAGATCGACTTAATTCTCTATCTATGTTATCAATCGAGCAAGATATAGCTGAAAATTTCGATTTTTCTAGTTTGATAAGAGATTTCGCGGACAAAAAAGCTAGAAAAAATAGATTTTAAAATTTAATAACTCTTGTTTATATAGTTAGAGGATTTATTATATGTTTAATAAAAACATTTGTTATTTTTAAAGCAGGGTTGCGTTGTCTATTTATTTAGTCACTCATTTCTATAAACCCATATCATGAAAAGTCTAAGTTTACAATTTTAATAAAAAATTAATTAAATAAGAAACTTGATGCACAATATGGATCTCTTTGCATTAAACTATATATTCCCTTTAGCACTCTTGTTCATCATTTTAGAGCATTGGTCTCGTTGTTAATGGTAACAACCTACCCATATATACCTAGGGGCGCATTTACAAGTTTTGCCCAACCTGTCAAAAAAGCTAAGGCCGGCGCTGATTACAAATTAAAACTCAATAATGAAAAAAACCTAGAATTGAGTTGATGTTTTAAGTAAAATAAGAAAAGCCCAAAAAGTAACTGATGTAATATTTTTATTTTTTGATAAAAAAAAAAATTCTAATAATGTTTAAAATTGGTATTAATATTAATTATTATTAAATGAAGATGAGTAAAAAATAAGTAATGTTTATTAGATGAAGATAAGTAAAAAAATAAGTTACAAGTTATTTTTTGGTCTTGAAAATTGCTGGAATGATAATTTATTATTTATCAAAATATTTTATTTTTTAATTTTTGTTGTTTTTATATTTTAATTAAAAGTAGATATTATTGTGTCATATATTATAATATACCTTATATTATACTATTATATTTTATATTAATAATGAGTATTTTTGTTTTTTTGTATTTCTATTTTTTTTCAATATTCCATAATTATCTTATGTAGATGTTTATGTTTTAGCAACCTAGTATTCTTTCATTATTTGTCTTTGTTATTGAGCCTTAAGTTATTTGAACATAATATATTCAGAACTCTGCTGAATAATAGAGTAATAAATAAATTAATAAAAATGAGTTTAAAATATAATAAATTTATAAAATAAAGAAAATCTTATCTTTGCTTATAATGTTTACTAATATTATTGTTTAGCAAGTATCATGGTTATAAAATGTTCAAATTTAGCTAGTTTAATTAGGCCTGTTAGTACACTTATATTATGGTTTCTTCATTTTATATTAGTTCATGTAATTTTTTCAAAATCAAATATGCGGAAAGGAGCTGTTTGGAATGAAGATTTACAAGAAGAAGTAATTCCATCTGATTGGATTAGTGATAAAACTGTTTGTCGGCTTCCAGGTACCAAAGCATTGACTGCACTAAAATGCAGAGAAGAATTGGCTTAAGTTTATACAAATAAAAACTAAATTCTCTTCAGGTATTACATCTATATATTACAATTATTATTTTTTAAATAATGTGGTAAGAAGAGTTATTTTGTTGATACAAAATATATAACTATTTGTATAACTATTTCAATTCTAAAAGAAAGCAAACAGTATTTTGAAAATTTTAAATTCACAACTCCAAAAGAAAAATGTGATAATGAGAATGTTGACAAGTGGATGCAAGATTTGCACACAAGTGGAAACTTGGATGCAAATTTTCCACTTGTGCGGTTTGGATGGTTCTCCACAATATAATATATCTCCACAAGCATAATATTAGATTTACTTCATGTTTTTTTACAGATAAATCAATTACAGTTAATTGGTGGAGTTACCTCATTTATGATCAGGGTGTCTGCAGCTCCTCTAAAATCCTCTAAAGTCCTCTTTTTTTAAAACCACTTCTAAAATCCTCTATTATCCTCTAAAGAGGTAAAAATTTGATCAAAGCTCCTCATTAATTCTTCCTTTTTTAATTTTTGATGGATGTATAATGTTCAAAATACCCATTCTCGGTCTGCAAAACTGGTTAACGCCTTAAAGTGCATGGAATTGTAAAAAATTGCTTTAGAAAATGCATGCTATTTAACATAACAAATGACATTATTTGATCCCTGTCCAAGCCCCATAAGTGTATAAACATGGACGTTAAACCATTAATAAATAGCCACATAAAATTTCTTATAAAAATTTTATGTGGCCACCCCGAAAATTGTTTTTTAATGCTAGAAATGTTTTATATTTTGATTATTAATTTATTTTTAATATATTAAAAAGGTTGTTTTATTTAAATTAAATATTTGAAAAAGTTATTAATAACCAACTAACAGTTATATTATTTTTTAAAAATTCAGAGTATTTTCGAAAAGTTATATGGCCTCCATGGATATGAAGGGCAAAGGTGGAAAAATATGTTTTAAGAACACTAATCTATATGGCGTTGAAAAAGATATACCTTCATAAGTTGTAACACTTTTCCATTCATTATTTATTTTTTAAACCTTCCCTTTTTGTTTTTTTTTTATATATTTTTTTATTTACAGCTTCTTATATTGTACTCAATGGACCAAAAGAACCCTCGGTTAATGGAACATTGTTTGACTTTCTAAATTACGCTTTATTTCAAAAAGGTGGTGGAAAAGAGAAGAAGATTGTGTAGATTTTATTCAATTACATGTAAATATATGTAATATTTGAATATGTATTTTTGAATAAAACAAGTTTTATCTCTTTCTTTAATCATACCTAGCTATTTTAACTAAACTAAACTGAAAAAGTTCTAAATAGTCTATGTATAGACTATGAATAGATTTAATATCCATAATATACCTTGATAATGTACAGCAACACTAATGTACATGCATAGTAAGTTTTGATGGTGATCATATTTTGACGCACATATCACGTTTACATACATATATACATTTTGACATACATAGCACATTTTGATGGTGAAAAAGTGTTTTACAGTCGTTTAACGTTGATAAATCAACGTTATCATTTTAAACGTTGTATCAACGTAAATTCAACGTTGTTGTAACGTTTTTTCGCGTCGAATCAACGTTGATATAACGTTTGAATCTAACGTTGATTTAACGTTGATAAATCAACGTTGAAAAAAACTTTCATTCTAAACGTTAAATCAACGTAAATTCAACGTTATTGTAACGTTTTTTCGCGTCGAATCAACGTTGATATAACGTTTGAACCTAACGTTGATTTAACGTTGATAAATCAACGTTGAAAAAAACTTTCATTCTAAACGTTAAACCAACGTTAATTCAACGTTAGGTTTCAACGATATTTCAACGTTATTTCAACGTTATTTGCCGGCTGGGATATATATATATATATATATATATATATATATATATATATATATATATATATATATATATATATATATATATATATATATATATAATTTAGTAAAAACATTTATCTAATTTTTGTGCTCTTCAACAGCATGTTTCACCATCACGGGTTCAGGAAGCTTCCTGCTATTATTGCTCTGTTCTTTAAGAACATTGAGCACTCTATTTGTAGAATACACTAACATAATTTTATATATATATATATATATATATATATATATATATATATATATATATATATATATATACACTACCGACAAAAAGTTTGAGGCAGGGTAAAAATTTATGATTTCGAGATGTAAATACCCTTAAATTGTTTATTTTTTCGACTTCAATGAGTGTATTTATGTTTTAATTTATGATTCTAATATATCACTAGTAGATTAGAACTGTTTATAATATTTTAATCAACAAGGGATAGCTGATAAAGATTTGTGCCGCTGTAATAAAGAATAAAGGAGGATATTTTGACGAATCAAAAATTTAATTAAAATAACAATTATAATTAAGAATTTATAATAAAAAAATGTTTAATGTTTATTAGTTTTTGTATTCATTATCATTAAAGTACAAATCATATTAGAAAAAGTTTATTTATTTAGCAATTTTAAAAAACCTGCCTCAAACTTTTTGTCGGTAGTGTATATATATATAAATTTATTTCAATTATTTATAAAGTTAAACTATTTATAATTTCTTGTATATACTATTCAACTCTATTCAGTGCAGGGGCGGATCCAGATTACTCTTTTTCCGTCATACTCTTGTACTTATAATTATATATATTACTCTTGTACTTATAATTATATATATTATACATATTAATTTTTAATTTTATTCTTTAATTCTAAGTAAACTATTTTAACCAGTGTAACTATGAAATGACGTTGTATATTGGTTAGTAATCCGGTTTAAAATTTGCGTGGTAGAACCTAATTGAGTCACTTTTAAAAAGTACGTTGAATGTTTAAAAGCAAAAAAGAATTTATAGGAATTTCTAAATTCTAATATTTTTTTATTTAATTACTTATTATGGTTTCTAATTTTAAAAATAATACATTGCAATACATTTTTTCTTATCATTTTACTTTTAATGACGCATATTTTATTATTAATTTGATATAAGTAACCTATGCTTCAAATATATTCAAAGTAACATAATAAACTGGACTTTAGGGATTGCTTCTCTAAAATCCTTTTAAATAATTATCTCTACAATTATCTCAGTTAATCTTCCTTTTTTTTTATTAATTTTGAAAGAATAATTTACGTAATACAAACCTGTTAAATTAATGTAATAATTGTTTTAGTAGCAACCAGTCCTTTTTGTTTTGCAGGTAACAGCAATTAATTTGAGTATAGTGAATGTTTAAGTAAAGTTTTTGATAAAATGTTTTTGACATAAACGACACTTAATCTAAATAGTAAAAAAAAGTTATTTTCAAAATCAGTAGTTTTGTAATATTAGTTTAATATCAGTTCACAATAAAAAAAAAGCAAAAAGTTATAGATTGTTGCCATAGTTATTATTATTTTTTCGAGACGCAATGAAGAGAACTAATCCGTTTTGTTGCAAAGTAGTTTAGATTCATTCTTTACAGCATCGAAGAAAGAAAATTTTGCTGAAATACCTTCAACTAGTTTTACTGCTACTATTAATATTGCTATTCAACATGTTGAACATGAGAAATCAGAACTACAAAACAAAGACATAGACGGAGAAAAGCAGAAAAGGAATGATATCTCACTTGACATAGTTATGCCTGTTTCAGAAAATGAACAGATTTTAAGCCTCTACCTGACTCTGCATCCGCTAAAATTAGCCGAACATGTTTAAGTTAGATTTCAAATGCTGGGGTTATTAATGACATTGGAAACTTTTTCGTTACAACTATTGATAATATAACTATAAAAAACCTCTTAGAATTGCCATGGAAACCATCAACTGACTAAAAAATGCCGCATTCAGTTCAAATTAAGAAAAATAAGCGATAAAAGCGATATCTTAACCATTCTCATTTGGAATAATACGAATGGTTAGTATATTCAGATAGAAAAAAGAAACTATACTGCAAAAACTGTGCCTTATTTTCATACCATTGGACTGCAGGATCTCACAAACATGTTGCACTTCAGAAGCTAGTTAAGCAACCATTACAGGTGTTTGCTAAACTGTTTGACAAGGCCGGAGATCAAACAAGTCGCGAAAAAGCAACATATCACAAGGAAGCTGTTGGAGCAGGAAAGTATTTTTTAAAAAACTGTAATAAACCAGCAATAGATATTGTAAACAGAATAAGCGCTCAACGGCTTCAACAGGTTTTAGAAAATCGTCAACGATTTACACCTATTGTGGAAACAATTATATTTTTAGGAAGGCAAAATATTCCTTTTAGAGGCCACAGAGATGATGGCAGCTTATTAGACATAGACGATGACGATTCTAACGTATTGGCAAATGAAGGTAATTTTCAAGAGTTGCTAAAATTTAGAGTAAACTGTGGCGATTTAAATTTAGAAAATCATTTGAAAACAGCTAGAGCTTCTGCAACATATATTAGCAAAACTACTGAAATTGCATTAATTGAATGCTGTGGAGAAGAAATATGTGAACAAATGTGAGTCGTGTTAGAAAATCAAATTATTATGCTATTATGTTTGACGAAACAACTGATGCATCACATCAGTCACAAATGACAACAATACTACGCTATTTGATGGCTGATGGATCAGTTCGAGAAGATTTTGTTGGATTTGTTGGTTTGCATGATCAAAATCATCAAACCAAAAGTAATGCAACTATTTACAATGAACCTATTCTTGACGGCAAAGCCATTGATCAATCTGTTATAAACATGTTGGAAAAAAAGTTACGCCTTTCTTTAGAAAAATGTGTCGGTGTGGGAAGAGATGGTTGTAGTGTTATGTCGTCATTACAAAAAGGAGCGGTAGTTGAAATTCAACAAATTTAGTCAAATGCTGTTTGGTGTCCATGTTATAATCATGCTTTAAATTTAACTTTATCTAAGAGTGACAACGTATAAGCAATAAGAAATTGTTTAGGGGTTATTAGCGAAGTTGTTGCTTTTTTCAATGCTTCTGCCAAACGAAATTTTATTATTAAAAAAATGCTAAATTCACAACTGCTTTCATTCTGCGAAACACGATGGGTTGAGAAACATGATGCTTTGCTGACGTTTAGTGTTGAGCTTCCACAAATAATTGATGCACTAGACAATATATCTAAATGGAATGACAGAACATCTTCAATAAAAGCAAGAATTTTATTATAATCAGTTAGAGAAAGTGATTTTATTGTATCTTTAGGCTGTGCAGTACATGTGTTTTCTTTAATAAATGGGCTCAGTCAGTTGTTTCAAAAAAAAATGTTTAGACTTACATAAAGCAACAAAGTTTCATTAAAGAGCTGTTAATTGTTTTAAAACATAAAAGAGAAAACTGCGAAGAAATGTTTAAGGAAATTTTTAGAGCCGCAGAAAAAACAATAATTGAAAAAAATGGTAGTTTTACCTACAAAAGAATAGTACAATGACAGACATATCTTGAAAATATACCTTCAGATTCAATGGAAGAGTATTACAGGCGATCAACTTACATTCCTCAACTTGACGCGTTAATATTGGACATAAGTACACGTTTTTCTAATGAAAATTTACAGTGTCTTCAAATCTATGCTTCAATGCCAAAAGATATTATTACACTGACTCATAAAGATATTGTTAAAACTCTTTCTGCAATCAGTAATGTCTATGGCGTCATTCTTAGACTTAGTATCCAAAATTTACCTGCACCTGAATTTACATTGGAAGTTGAACTATGGCAGTGCAAATGTATAAGGATGAAAGATGAGGAAGGAATCACATCACTACCTACTGATCTTTCTGTTGTTTTTGATTTGTGTGACCAGGTGCAATATCCAGGTGCAAAATTAAAATAATAATTTAACACAAAAACTTGATCAACCAGTTTACTAATTATAAATAAAATTCAAAAATTCATTTAAACATGATTAGAGATCAAAAGAGTAAGAACTATTATAAAGTGTCCAAATTATTTCTTAAAAAACATGTTTGTTTTTTTCATTAATAATCATAATATTCTCCACCTATTAAATTAATTAAATACTAAATAAAAATTATAAATTGCTAGTTATTGCTCTTTTCCTTCTATTTCTTTCAAGGAACACAATAGAAAATTCATCAATGATGAATTTTCTAACGTTTAAATGCAATAGCTTAAATAACTCCAGTAGTAAGCAAAGTCCTAACTCAAAAATTGAATTCAAGAATTCGAAATTTCACAGATCTGGAAATTATAGCTAAAGTTAAGATTCTAAAATATACCGGAATAAGTGTCGTGGCTAAGGAGCCATTGCCCCCCTTTTTTTACCAAAAATCTGTGATTAATGGCCTGTCGTTATTTAAGTTTTAATATAAAGTTTGATTTGCAATTTTTGCCGTTCAAACAAATTTGATCGGACAAAATCTATTTTGGGAGATCTAAATATCATTTTTTCTAATCTTTATTTTTGCTTTATTTTTTAAATGTTAAACTCTTAACTCAGGTCACTATCATCATATCAAAATCTGGAGCACAAAAGCGCAAAGAAAAATTAGAGACAGAGATAGAAGTTTTTACAAAAAAGTACATTACAAAAAAGTGCAATTAATCACATCATTTTTGTCAGTGCAACCACAATTTCAAGGCAATATTGAGCCGAATTTACAAATTACATCAGAGATAATAAAGGTGGTAAAGATCTTGACTCAAATGTATAGAGTACATCAACAATAATACAAGCACTAGGTAGTCGAGATCTTGAGTCAAATTTACGGAATACATCAGCAATAACACAAGTACGAGGTAGTGAAGATATTGAGTCAAATTTACAGAGTACATCAGTAATTATACAAGCAAAAGGTAGTGGAGATATTGAGTCGAATTTGAAGAGTACGTTAGCAATAATACCAGCACGAGAACGTGGAGATATTGAGTCGAATTCACATAGTACATCAGCATTTGAGTGTTCACCGCGTTTGCAGTTAAAATGTTTTTTTAGCAAACATCCAATTCAACCACATGAACATTTGCCGTTTGATCACAAGATCTACCATAGACAAACGGATTTGAAGGATTGCATATCGAGAAATTGGTTGTCATTTAGCCAAAATTCTAAGTCTCCATATAGTTCATTTTGTGTTGCATTTGAATTACCACAGTCTAATACCATTTCATTGTCTGTGTCTGGCTTCAAAGATTTTAGACAAGTTAGTCAACGAGTTGCAGAACACAAAAGAAGCAGCACTCATCAATTTTTGATTACATTCGTATAATGAATAGTCAAGACTTTGATAGATTTTGTAGTAAAGCAATAAAGAAACATAATAATGCAGAAAAGTACTGATGCGGAAACAAATACTTTCTCGAGTTATTGATATCATTAAACATTTATGTAAGCAAACATTACCATTTCGAGGTCATAGGAATGAAGGTGCTTATTCATTGGACAATGATGAAGAAATACATATAAATTTTTTGGCTTTGGTACAGCTCTTGGCCAAATATGACCCACTTTTAGCTTCTTATCTCTCCATGTGTCAAGAGAAATCAACCAAAAGAATAGAAAAACTGAAGCGTCAAGGTAAAGCTGGCAGTAAAGAACACGGTGCTCTGGTTAAATTTTAAAGTAAGACTACTATATCAAAGCTTCTCAATATTATGAAAAATATGTTTTTTATACACATGTATCTGTTCCTGCATCATATATGATGCAGGAACAGATTTATCAAATTTTTACCAGATGCCGAAGTTGATAAAATAAAGGCCGAACTATTGTCATTCGTCATTAACTATGAGATTTTGAAATTGTCCTTGCTCTTAACGACATCATTGAGAGAGAATGCAGATCAAAACGATGGTATAGAAGAATCGCGCTGTTATCAGAATGCTAACTCTATTGCATTTGATAAGGTAATGGGATCACTTCAAGTTTATATTTTAGCATAAACAACAAATTTTGATAGATATTTATTTTGGAAGAATTTAGTGCATTAGGAAGTTTTAGCTTGATTCAGCATGAGTGAATTTATCTTTATTGATGACATTTCTTGTGACATGTTTCTGATGTTGATAAAGTACTGCTAGGTTAAATCTATAGGTATTTGTCCATTCTAAATTGCCATGCGCATTATAGATTTGTATGAAAGAGAAATAAGTATACTTTAAATTTACTTGGGATAACATTGGTCTGGCCTTGTAAAACATACAAATCTTGTTTCCTATTTCATATATTAGCTAAATGCAACAACTTTATTAAGGTATAGATAAACACATATATTTATTAATTTTTAACTGATATAATTAATCTAATTAAATAAACTTTTAGAAAGTTGAACAAAACCCCACTAAAAACATAAGTTTTGATTACGCCATTTATACCCCGTTCAAACTGAAGATAAAATGCGTTTGTTTTTTTTTTTCGGGGCTATGCGATTAGACAACTTAATTCTTCGTCTTGCTCCCGTTATTTGTTTTACGCCCTTACTATTTGTATTGCCCCTACTATTTGTTATTCATTTTAAGCCACCGTTGCGCAGTGGTTAGAGCGCATTCTTTAGAAACAAGTGATCCGTAACGAGCTCTGGGCATATTTCGCGTCATTGGTAAAGCAGAAGGTGTGAACTTCCAAATTAAATGCTCTTCCGCGGTACTCTGTGACAAAATATATAACATATATACATATATATATATATATATATATATATATATATATATATATATATATATATATATATATATATATATATATATATATATATATATATATATATATATATATATAATATATATATATATATATATACATATATATATATATATATATATATCGAATTGTCCCTGCTATTATGCTTTACGGCTTGAATAAATTTATACGGCAAAAAAAAATTTTTAAAAGCGTAAAAATTCATATTGAAAAAAGGAGATGACTAAATAAGCGCGAACTTCATAAGTGCGAACTAGCATGAGTACGAATTGCGTTAGTGCGAATTGGCATAAGTGCGAAGTACTAATTTGCACTTATGCTAATATTTGCAATTTTATTTGGCCAACTTATGCCAATTCGCACTTATGCCAGTTCGCACTTATGCCAGTTTTTGTAATTGCTTCATACTTATACCAATTCGCGCTTATTCAGCCTCCCGGAAAAAAGCTATATAAAACATCAAAACAATACTGTGAGGTTGTTTTGTCATAATAAAAATCTTGAGTTAATATAAAATAACTTCGCTTTTTTGTTTTATTGCTTTTTAAAACTGTTTTTAACATTAAAAATAACATAAAACGTGTTTTAAATAAAACTTACCAAATCGTCAGTATGACGTAAAAGTCAGGGTTCAATCATAGGTCCATTACTATATCGTCAGTATGACGTAAAAGTTAGGGTTCAATCATAGGTCCATTATTGCTCTTAATTTATATTAACGATATGCATAAAGCATCCCAAAAAATATCTACAATTATGTATGCTGACGATACAAATTTATTTTTTAATCATCCTAATGCAAAGACTTTGTTTGAAACTATGAATATTGAACTTGAAAAATTCAACCTCTGGTTCATAGCAAATAAATTATCCCTAAATTGTCAAAAAACTAGTTTTACCCTTTTTTATAAAAAAAAAAACAATCAATTAATCTCCCTTTAAAGCTTCCTAAACTGCTTATTAATAAAAATGAAATCAAACGTTAAAAATGTACAAAATTTTTGGGAGTGCTTTTTGATGAGAATTTGTCATGGAGAAACCATATTGGTCTCCTTGAAACAAAAATGTCCTTTATAATAGGCGTTTTGTATAAGTTGAGACCTTTTCTCGATAGTAAATCGCGTAATTTGCTTTACTTTAGTCTTGTACATAGTCAACTTTTGTACGCAAATATTGTATAGGCCAGCACCCATAAAACAAGACTGCTAAAATTGCAAAGCCTGCAAAACCATGCATGCAAAGTAATAAACTATTTAAATAGGTTAGTAAACCCGGCCCCAGTAATGAAAAGCATGATGGTTCTAGATATTGAGAAGCTTAACACATTACAGATATTAATTTTTATGTATAAATATAAGAACAACCTCCTACCAAGCGTTTTTTCAGATACTTTCTTGATATAGTTTTCTGAAAAATATAATTTTAGTTCAAATACCAGGTACAACTATCACTTAGGGAAAATTAATTCACATCAGTCAAATTTTTTAATTACAAACCGTGGCCCATCAACATGGAATCATTTCCAAAATAAAAATACTAAAGACCTAAAAAGCATTTCATCGTTTAAACGGGAAACTAAAATGCATCTTCTTAATTCCTGACATATATATTTTTTTAATTTACAGTATTTGTTTTTACTTTTTTTTTTTTTCCGTCTTCTTCTTATTTTTCTTGTTTTTAATATTTTTTGTTTTTGAATTTGTTACACCAAAAAAATATGAGCTTTATTTTTATTGAATTTTTATTTTATTTTTAAAAATTAAATTGTCTATATAATGAGTGACTATAGGGGCTCTATGAAAAGGTTGTGATGTTAAACACATCATTCTTACCTTCTTTGAGTCCCTGACTGATTAGAACAGAATATACATAATATAAAATAAAAAATTATGAAAAAACGTTTTTTATCATGTTTATCTTTACGACGTGTATTTTATGTATTTTTTACATGATTATATGAAAATTGTTATTGTAACTGTTTAATTAGCAAAATAAAAGTATATATAATAAAAAAATAAAGTTTTTACATGACAATCAGTCCGAACCGAATTGAATTTATCGTAGTGAAGCTGGTACTTAACAGAGTAACCGCTGCTATTATTGTAACTAAGAAATAAAAGAATTTCGGGAGCATAAATTTGATGCAATCCATACAAGTATAGAAGGTTAAAATATATATATTTTTTAAATCTCTGTTATGGTTTTAGAAAATTTTTTTAACATTTTTAGTGTAATATGCCTGACCAAAACTTGGTGCAGTTTTAATGACTCAACTTTGATTATAATCTCAAGTATCGGACTTTATTTTAATTTCATTAAAGCGGATAACAAATAAACGCGGCAAGGCTTTATTATTTACTTTTTTTATTATTACTTTTTTACTATTACTTATTTACTACTTAAAAGTCTGTTCACCAACCAAGAAAAAACGGTATTATTTACTTTTTTTATTATGACAGGAGTATTTCTGACGTCAATAAAGAGGTTTCAACTAGTGAAATTTTAATCGATAAAAAAAAAATTAAAAAAAAAAAATAAACACGTTTTAAATTGTTGTTATTGCCCGACTTCTGGAAAATAAAAAAATTTGTGCACGTAATTCACGTAACAACATTTAATAAAAGCAACCACAAAAAGATTTATCTTCACCACGCCAAAAAAATTATTGAGTGTTTTTATTTGAGTGTTTTGTTTAATATTACTTTTTTTTTATTGTTGTTAATGCTATAATGATTTACTTGAAATAAATACTTTAATTAAATAACACCTTGGTAATAATGTTATCACTTTAGAAATTTATTTTTTAAAAATAAATAATAGATCTAGTTGGTTTATTTTAGGCCGAAGTTTCGACATTTCGAATCGAATCAAAAATATGATTCGAGATACGATTCGAAAATTTTTAAAAATCGAATCCTCACTTATTTTGTTTTTGTTGTGGGTATTTTAAATATTCTGCGCTTTGGCGCTATCAAAATAACGTTACTTATCCTTAAGTACCTTTTTAATCAGTCATTAAAAAGGTTAATCAGGGCAAGGAGCATCAATAAAGAGATTATACAAATGCTTTCTTTTATTTTATTTTGAAATATATATTATTAAATAAAAAATGCTTAAATTTAGACTTCAAAATGTGGATTCGAAACGTAATTCGAATCGCAAATCAAGACCTGCTTTGATTCGAGATTTGATTCAAAACAAAAACTGCAGATTCGCAGGGCCCTTGTCTACTTATTAAAATTTAATAAATAGACCATCTAGAGTAACTAAGGATGCTTATAATAATTCTCCTTAAAAAAATACTTAATAAAAGTGACATATCCAGTGCCATGCAGAGGACAAGTCACCCAAGCAAGTTGCTTGGGCCTTAGCTCCCAAGAGGACCTATTAGTGGTAATGTGATTATAAATATATGGGCTCATTCAAATGTGTTCTTATGTCTGGAATATGGATGAAAGTCCTCACATTGATTGATTGCTACAACCAGTTCATTTAGGCAAGAAAGACAACTATGGATATTTGAGTAAATATATTAAAGCATTGATCTAACACCTTAAATCTGTTTGGGAGTAGGGGCCAACAATATCGGAAGAAGCCAAATTATCTGCATATAGGGAAGACTAGGGTATTATGAGCACCTTGGTAAAATGAGTAAGCTAAAAAGTTTCTAAGATGTTAGCAGTGAAGTTAAAGTTACTTTTTGTCTTTTGAATTGACCTTATGGGGTGATAACAGGAATCAGTGTAATCAGCATAAATCTATATGCAGTAATTAGCGGCTCTTGTATAATTATAACGCTATTAAATATTTTGCGTTGTTAAATTATTTTTGTTACGTATGAATAAATCTGAGGCGTAAAATTTTGATGTTAAAATAATGAAATTTAATTCTTAATAAAGAAAAATATGTTAGCTAGAAATTCCTTCTATTTTTGTTTGAAAAATAATGCATAGAAATGTTTAGTTTTAACTTTCTTCAAAGATACCACTTTTGCGTAATAAGAGCATGCTCAAATTACCCAGGATTTTACATTGAGTTTACCTAATTTAAATTTTAATTGCTTTTTAAATAAAAACAAAACATGGTAAAAATTTTAAATATTTTAACAATACTTAGTATTTTTATAATCCCCTAATCTACCCTACTTCAAAAATTAGTTCTAAATTTCCAATCCACCAAAAAATGAACCAAAAAGATTTTGCTGGAGAGAAAGCTGAATGCGGTAAGCAAATCACAGAATCTGCACAAACAGAATCAAGAGAAGAGGCAACATTTTGGAGAATGGTTTTTATAACATTCTTAATTCTGTGGTTGGTGGGCTTACTATTTGTTTCACCGCCCATCAAGAAATCTTTGCGCTATATATATATATTTTTTTAGGAATATGAAAAACTGTCTTAAGCAGAAATCAAGAGTGCCTGCTTCCATCAGAAATCAAGAGTGCCTGGTCCCGGACTTTGGCTTTTTAGACCAAAGTCCGGGACCCCGCATATATCAAAGAAAAATGTTTAAGCTTATATTCAATAACATTTAATTTTAAATTAAAATAAAAAAATAACTTTATTTCTTTAATTAATAACTCGAGTTTGTCTCGTATATTTATCGTATAATTGTGCTCGTATATTTATCAGCTCAACACTGATTTTAGAACTTAGATCTGTCATCTATAATTTGTGAAGAGTTGGTACTAATTGCGTGCTAAAGGAAATGGTTTCTTGGAATAAATATTCCTAATGTTTTTATTTACTCTCAATTTCACTAGTAATGAAGGTCACGAGGATCAACCGACCCTAGCTTTTTGCTGCATGAAAAGAAGACCACCTACTGAGAGATTTGTTATATTTATGGTAAATAAGAGACATGTGACCAATTTATGTTTAATAACTGTTTGAAATTTCTAAATTCACAGGAGATTGATATAAAAGGTTGTTGTGAGCTGTCATACAACAATGCCTCAGCAATCAGTGGATGGTACATTGGTGTGCAAGCAAACGTTAAAGAACAAAATAGCATTGTACTTTAAACACTTTTTGATAAAATTTCTTTAAATTTTCTAGAAGTGCCTGCAGGTAAGAAATGTTTGAATGCAGTGAATTTTTTTTTTAATTAAAAATCTGTATGTTTTATTTTAACAGTTCCATACCCCGCTATAAGATGTTGAATGAAGCTTTGAAAGAAGAGGTAGCAGCTGTGCATGTGTACCTAAAAGAATTAGTTCATCACACTGATTTCGCTGAGCAGATACCACTAAAGTTTTGCTTATGAATATTTACAGATTCACCAGAAGTATGCTACACAAACTTGTTAATAAAAAAATCTAGTTAAAGTATGCTGCAAATCTGAGAGTCTTTATGTAGGTATGCTACATCTGGAAACTAGAAGATATCCATGGTGGAAAAATTGTTTTCTAAAATGAAATAGAACAAAAAAAGGTTGCGTACCTCAATGCTTCAGGAACCGCTTCAATAACCTAGTTTGTATGAGTTTTGAAATAAACTTTAATTTGAAGATGAGATTTTCAATAAATTCGGCCGGGTGAATAAAAAAAGCAATTGCTTTTAATCAGTTATTGGTCAGTTTTACATGAATAAAAGCTTTATGTTTAACAGTTTTATGCAAGTTTTTATTCACGTAAAGTTAAGCAATTTACTCAGTAATTTCTTAGCTCTACGTGAATAGAAAACTTTTATTTATTTTTATTTATTTAGTTTTATTTATTTAACTTTTTTTAATTTTTATTTTATTTTTTTCTTGTCTTTATAAATGGCGGAAACAATTAATTATAATTTTTTTAAAACATTTTCTGGTGAAAACGTACGTTAATTTTCAAAGAACATTGATCCTGACGTAAACATTCTTGACAATTATTCATTAGAAACCAACTATTTTAAAGTTCATGAGGTTACAAGTATTTTAAATAAATCACTACATTACATATCATTACTAAATATAAATATTTGAAGCATGAGCAAAAATTTTGAAAATCTAAAATTAATGCTAAATAATATAAGCATTAAATTCAGTATAATCTGTCTTACAGAAACCTGGTGTCAGAGTGAAGATATGAGTAACTCTAATTTGCATTTAACAGATTACAAGTCTGTTCACCAACCAAGAAAAAACGGTATTGGCGGAGGCGAATGCATATTTATTCACAACTCGTTGACGTATAAAAAAGTAGATAATCTAAGTGTGAATAACTCAAATTGCGAATCATTAACTATAGAGATAATAAACCAAAAAGAAAAAAATTCGTTTATAACAGTTTTATATCGACCACCTAATGGCAGTTACAATCAATTTGAAAATGACTTAAGGCGAATATTAACTCAAACCTCTAAAAAACATCTATACTTACTCGGAGACTTTAATTTAAACTTGATAAATTTAAACACCGATAACCACGTCAAAAATTTTATAAATACTCTTTCTCAATTTAGTACTTACCCAATGATTAACAAGCCGACGCGTGTAACTCGAAAAACATCATCTATCATTGACAATATTATCACTAATAATTATAGTAACTCGACAATCAACAGTGGTATAATAAAAACGGATATCAGTGACCATTTCCCTGTTTTTTTAATTTTGTCCATTAAAAGTGAATTCTTACCCTCTGTGCAATAGGGGATAGGTGGCCTAAAGTGCTGGGTGGCCAAGAAGTACTTAACCCGGCTCTGCGTATTATATATGCATGTAAATTATATATGTATATATATATATATATATATATATATATATATATATATATATATATATATATATATATATATATATATATATATATATATGTATATATATATATATATATATATATATATATATATATATATATATATATATATATATATATATATACGATAATGGTATTATCGAACTTCAACAAGATATAGACTTAATAATGGAATGGTCAAATAAGTGGTTGATGAAATTCAACAAGCAAAAAAGTAAGGTTATGAATAATACAGCTCCATTGGTTTTCTCTCATTGTGCTGCTGCAATTTCCAATTGTAACCATTACATTCATATCTATCAGCAAAATAACTCTCCAATTAACAGTCGTCTGTTTACTGTTTATTGCATAACATTGACATATATACTATAGCAAAAAATAAGCAAGATTTGGATGTTAATCTTATAATCAATTAACATTATTTTATGCAGAGGAGAACCTTTATATCCAATTCAAACTCTTTCTAATTTTTTATTTTTGTTATCTTTTTGATATTCTATATGTTATTTCTCCTATTCTAATCAAACATTGCAGTCATTCTTTTTCAATTAAAAATTTGCAGAACAAATTTAAAAGGTTTGTTTTAGCAGTGTCAATTTTACTAGTGAAATTTTGAAGTTTTTAAAATAAAGAGGGGAATAAAACAAAGATGACTTGTTAATAATATTAGTATTGTAAGTAATATTTCTTATAATAATTTGCAAAAACAATTCCTATGATGAAAAAACGATTTGATTTTGCTAAACATTGCGTGCATTAGGATGTTGATGATTGGAAAAAAGTAATTTTTATCTTTGAGTCAAAATCTGCAACGTTTTCAAGTCGTCGATTGAGCATGCGTCAGCTCATAGGAAGCATCCGCTGCGACCCAGTCTACACGCAAAAGACAATGAAACACTCCCCTGGTGTCATGGTTTGGCGGTGTTTTCTTTAGATGGACGCAGGAAATCTTATTTCTTCCCTCCAAATGTAACAATGAATAGAGATCGTTATATTAAAGTCCTTGATGACCATCTTCTGCAATAGAACAACAGTTTTCCAGCATGACTCAGCTCCTTGCCAAGTCAAGGATTGGCTTTGCGGTTATATATATATATATATATATATATATATATATATATATATATATATATATATATATATATGTATATATATATATATATATATATATATATATATATATATATATATATATATATATATATATATATATATATATATATATATATATATATATATATTTAAACAATTTAAAATGTATTCTACAAAAAGAGTGCTCAATGTTCTTAAAAGAACAGAGCAATTACAAATTAGTAGAAAATCACTTAGCAAAATTTTTTCTCATTTAACATTGTGTTTCATCAATAAAGACTCATCAGAAATGAATGATCAAATTAATAAAACTTCAATTTATACCAAAAATTAAATTACAGGAAGTCACATGTCTTAACTACTGCAATTTTTCACACATTTGTGTAATTTGCTGACACTATTGTAAAAAGAATTCTTTAGAAATGATTACTTAAGCTTTTTTAAAAAATAATATTTTTTTTTCAAAGGGGAGTTAATGTAACTATTATTTGAGCTCACTTATTTTTTTAGTTTTTTAGGAGAAATTTATTTTCGTGCCTGCATTTAGAAATCAATTCCGATTTTTTTGTTTAATAAACATTCTTGGTTTGTATGTGTAATTATTTCAAATTTTTCTTGTAGACATAGCCCAGCAAACAATAGACGTCTTTTAGACCGTCTAGAATTGGTCTAATTTGTATCTATTGCCGATACGTATATTTTAGACGTATATTAGAGATCAAAAAGACGTCTGATTCTAGAGATACTATTTTTGCTCTTTTTTAGATGCATATTAGATGCGTAAAATAGATCGTGCAAAGATAATTTTTTTTTTCATCTAAACTTAGATGTCTATAAGATGTTTTTTACAGATTTGTTATGAAAACAAGAAAAAAATATCAACTAATTTTACGGAGCGACAATTATAAATGACCGCCATTTAAAAACCATGCTTAAACTTATTTCGAAAAAAGCATGAAGATTTTAACCTAAGGAAAACATCAATGATTATTTCTTTTGATAAATTTTAAATAATAAAATAACATGCTATTATAGTTCACAAAATATTTCGATGATTTGATGCTTAGCATGTTTGCTAAAATCCTTGTGATTTGAAATTTATTTTTGCAGAAATATTACAAAATTAATATTTTCAAGTTGATATTTTTATTTCTATAATAAAAGATAATGTAATTAAAATATATGTATATATGTATATATATATATATATATATATATATATATATATATATATATATATATATATATATATATATATATATATATATATATATATATATATATATATATATATATATATATATATATATATATATATATATATATATGTATATATATATATATATATATATATACATATATATATATATATATATATATATATATATATATATATATATATATATATATATATATATATATATATATATATATATACATATATATATGACTCATATATGAATCTTGGTTTCTCGATAAAAAAGATAAGTGCACAACCAATAAAACAATCTTTTGTGTTATTGAAAAACATTCATATTATGAGTGTTTTTCAATAACACAAAAGATTGTTTTATTGGTTGTGCACTTATCGTTTTTATCGAGAAACCAAGATTCATTTATGTCTTTTACAAAAAGGGCATACGAAAAGAGACGCAGTAGACGTGTCCAAAAAGAATATTAAAAAATACTAGAATTTTCATCAGTACATATAGAAAAAAAAATCGAATGTTGGAACTTCTAAAAAAAATGATTTCTTATCTTGCGAAAATCTAAAAGAATATTTTGACCATCATTAGTCATCGATTTTGTACAATGAATACTCTTATGACCAAAAGCCTAATGAGTATAAGCATAACCCAACTTTAAAGAAAAGTTTTTCTGCATGTTTTTCTAACCAAGTAATTATGCACTAAACAAGTGGATTGACAAAGAATAGCAACAAATTTATTGTTCCAAAAAAAAACTATAATCATGCACTGAAAAACAACCTTTCGTCAACAAAAGAATGGCACAAATTTCCATTGATAAAGTGTAAGATAACAGATAGTCAGTATCTAACTTGTTTTGTACTTTTTTTAAAGGTAACTTAACTACTTTTTTGTAGCAAAATGTTTTAAAATTAGATTCATTTTCATGTTGTGAAGAATACAACTTTCTACATCAGATGAGATATATGTAAAAGAAAGCATTAAAAATAAGAATAACAAATCATACCGCTCTTCATTGCCAGAACCTCCGCCACCTATTATGAATAAACCCAATGCTAAAAGTATAACACAAATATCATAATTTTTTCTTAATGGTTTATAAACTGAAATAGATTCTTGTTTAATTTGATCTGAATAATATCTATCTAGCTATTAGTCTTTTTTTATGTATTACTAAGATTTTCCTTTTATTTTAACTATTTGGGTGTCCTATTATATGTAATGTTGTTAAATTGGTTACATATATCTATATCATTGACAATTAAATAATCTTTTAATCAACTTGATATGAAAATTGAAAATTCATTGAAAACATGCTGAAGTTGTTTGAATTCAGAAATTGAAAGAGTACAAAATTGGTTGGAAGATTAAATTAAGTAACAGGTATGGTTGAGGGATTATTTATAGTTCTAATTATAATTATTTCTTTTAAATAGAGTTGTTATCAGATTCAAAGATTGAAAAAGATAATTTTTCTTCACATTTTATTGATGAACACAATAAAACCAAGCAAAGTTTACATTGTCAAAGAGTTTCAAGTTTTAATGTAAGTAATTTTGGTTTTTACACCACTGAATGTTAATGTGGAGGTCTTTTTTGTTAATTTGTTTTTGTATTAAAATAATTGTAAAAGATAGGTATAAAAGAATAGAAATGGATTATTTATAATATTGTGATCCGATAAATCATGTGTGTAGCATTTTACCTTTAGTAGTTAAGAAAAATTCTTTAATATCGTAGTCTTTTACAGGATAAAGTTTTAGCTGATTGAAAAAGTAGGTTTTCCAAAATATTATGGCAATTTCTGCGATGGAGTAATAAAAAAACTTACATGTATTTTTGGAATTTTAGTTTAAGTTACTCAAGCATAACTTGAATTTTAAAGTTCTTATTTCATTGTTTTGCTATTTGGTTTTATGAGCTAAATATGTTAATCAATCTTTTTATTCTGTTTGTAGAGATGCAAAATGTTATTCTCAAGGAGCTTGCAGAAATAAAAGTTCTTTTAAAAGAAGTTTTTATAATTTTTATAATTTTTGATGTCACATTTAACCTCTCGGAAAATACATATAACATATATATATATAACAGATAATACATACTTTCAAAAAACCAAACGATGAATTATTCTATATTAATATTAACTCAAATCATCCACCCCAAATTCTAAAACAAATCCCGATTTCAATTAATAACAGGCTTAACCAAAACTCCTCTAATGAAAATGTATTCAATTCTTCCAAACAGATATTTGAAGATGCCCTTAAAAAAAGTGGTTTTGAAAACTTTGAATTAAAATTTGACCCTGAAAAAAAGAATACATAAAAGCGAAATAGAACTAGAAATGTAATTTGGTTCAACCCCCCATATAGCAAAAATGTTTCCACAAACATAGGAAAAGTGTTTTTAAAATTGATCGATAAGCATTTCCCGCCCTCTAATAAATTACATAAAATTTTAATCGAAATTCTATTAAAGTTAGCTACAGTTGCACAAAAAATATGGAAAGAATTATAAAAGGTCACAACAATGCTTTGTTAAACAAAAAAGAAATCCAAAATGAAAAAACTACAGGAAATTGTAATTGTAAACAAAAAAACAATTGTCCAATGAGTGGAAGTTGCTTATCAAAAAATGTGGTATATAAATGTGTTGTCTCCTCTAAGAATGTACCTGATAAAAAATATATTGGCATAACAGAAGGTGAATGGAAAAAACGTTTTGCCAATCATAAGCAATCTTTTAAAAATAAAAAGTACTCAAAAGACACCATGCTGTCAAAATATATATGGGAATTAAAAGATAAAAATATTGATGATTTTACACTGAGTTGGTCCATCCTTAAAACAGTGCCTGCATATAACAATATTTCCAAAAAATGCATACTATGTCTACAAGAAAAATTTGAAATAATTACACATACAAACCAAGAATGTTTATTAAACAAAAAATCGGAATTGATTTCTAAATGCAGGCACGAAAATAAGTTTCTCCTAAAAAACTATAAAAATAAGTGAGCTCAAATAATAGTTACATTAACTCCCCTTTGAAAAAAATATATTATTTTTTAAAAAAGCTTAAGTAATCATTTCTAAAGAATTCTTTTTACGATAGTGTCAGCAAATTACACAAATGTGTGAAAAATTGCAGTAGTTAAGACATGTGACTTCCTGTAATTTAATTTTTGGTATAAATTGAAGTTTTATTAATTTGATCATTCATTTCTGATGAGTCTTTATTGAAAATAAAGAAACACAGTGTTAAATGAGAAAAAATTTTGCTAAGTGATTTTCTACTAATTTATATATATATATATATATATATATATATATATATATATATATATATATATATATATATATATATATATATATATATATATATATATATATAAATTAGTATATGCTAAGGTTTCCTATCCATTATACGCCATATAAAGAGTCTATAATTAGGTCTTCCAATTACCATAAAAAGAGTCCTATATAAAGAATCTGTAATTAGGTCTTCTAATTTAGTAGACTCTGTGATGGATACCCTCTCTGGAGCCTACATGCTTAAATCTTTCTTGTTAGAACAGGGAATGTAAGTAGCTTTCCTATGACAGACATTTTGGTAGACTTGTCAAGATCAGGATCAGCCAATGCCATAGTAACACACTTTGGGGAAAGATACCAAGTATGGTTTTGAAGGTTTTTTAATAAAGCACTACCAACATCATAATCCTAATCCTTTTGGATAATTTTAGCAGCTTTGTATGCCTCAAGGTCATTTACTACTGCATGTTCAGTTTTACTGGATTTGAGAATTGAAGGAGCAAAGTATAGGGCAATAATAAAGTTAGCTTTAGAGACTAAAGTCTTCTGGTCATCACTCAGGAAGTTAATAATAGGAGACGTAATATCCAGAAGCCTCAAGTAGATGCTGTCACACATAAATCTGGCATTATGGTTAGCACCTGGTTGGTGCAAACTAAACTTTTCAAACTTGGGTGAATTGATATTCATATAGAATGCAAGGTATTTTACCAAGTGATTATAATCATTCCTAGAAAAAACATTATACTCAAGCGAATAAACAATGAATTTCTTAGACTTAAGATACAAACTGTGAAGATCACAGTTGATGCTAACAACGGTAATAAAAACAACTTAAATGTTTAAAGCACAAATTAAATACTATCATGATAATCATTTTTTATTGTTATTATACCATTCTTTATAAATTTATACTGGTCTACCTATATAACGACTGATTAGAAAAATTAAATGGCGTTTACAAAAGATTTAAAGAACCCTAAATTAAGGTTCTTCGAGGTTTTCCGTAAAACGATTTGAAGAACCTTATGGATTCTTTGTATTGCTTTGTAAAAAAGCCGCCAGTTCTTCAGAGAACCATTAGAGAATATTAAGAACCCGTAGGTTCTTTAAAGAACTTCAAATTTTCTGAACATATATATATATATATATATATATTATATATATATATATATATATATATATATATATATATATATATATATATATATATATGTATATATATATATATATATATATATATATATATATATATATATATATATATATATATATATATATATATATATATATATATATATATGAGAGAATTTTCTCGTTAAATTTGGTGCAAATATATAGAAAATATGTTTAAAAACATACCAGTCACTTTCTGATCATACTAGACCCTCCCTATAGGTTCATTTTTGTGAAGAAAAAAAAGTCAATTTTTTTGTCAAAAATTGCTTATTTCTGTGGCGTTGAAGGAGGGTCTAATATAAACCAATTTGGCTGAATTTAAAAAAATGGGCCTACACTACATACCTTTTGTATTTAAAATCATACGTATATTTGTTTTTGTTTTATTACCGAGCATTTATTTTTCAAATTATCCATAAATTCGCAAAATTTATGACTTTGTTTTGATATTTAGAAAACAATAGGAGTATACGAATACATTTTTTCTAATATAATAAAAAAAATTTTTGGTTAAAAATGTTGTACATTGCTTCTTCTTTAATTAGTTACGTATTTAAAGTTTCCTTAAAATTCTTCCATCCCCCTCCGCCTGCCATTTTCCGATATAAAATAACTAGCAAGCCATTACACTTCATGTTCTTTTACTAAAGTTTCATATAAATTTATTTTTATATAAAAAACAATTAATATGATGCCACAACATTAATTTAATATTTGAAATTTACATTTTTGATTTTGAATTTTAAAATTCAAAATAAAAATTTAAGTAAATGAACAAGTATTTATATGAGTTATCAAGACTTTGTGCAAATAACTGTTTGAGATCTTCTAAAAAGATTTCTCGTATTATCGATAAAGCTGCGCCTGCTATTTCAGGTATGTGCTGCAAAGAAATAAAAATAATGCACAGTTATCGATTCAGTTTTATGAAACTTTGTATTTACCTGAAAAGAAGTCATGGTCACTGAAGCGCATTTTTATCTCAATATCAACACCAATCCATCACACTATTATACTCTGTAAGATAAATAATGTGCGCGATTTATCTCTAAGATAAATAATGCGACGTAAATATTCGAAAAAGTTTAAAAAATCTTGAGCAAAAATATTCTAATTTATTAAAGAATGTCAAAAGAAACTCAAAACAAGAAATTAAAAATCAAATAATTTTATTCACAGTGACAAGCTAAGATCCAATGAATCTAAAATAGAAGATTTAAAATTCTTAGAAGATCAAGAAGGTCCCAGATTATATTATTTGGGTCCTCTAGACACTAAATATACTAAGTAATTTGATTATGTTTTGGTTGTGAGAATTTGCATAGTGTAAGTTTTATTTTTTTAAATGTTCAGCAGTTTTGCGTCAGACTTTAACTAAATGATGCTCTCAAGGTAAATGAACTATTGAGCTACTTTACTATATGGAGTGAAGCATTGGTGTATAAAATATTGATTTAACTAACTCTATTTTGTTTTTGGACTTACACTATGTTGATTCTCATCCACACACTTAGTTTTTAAATAATATACTCTTTATAGTTGGATAAATTTATTAAATGTGCTCTAACTTTGTGTTTTTGCCACTCTAATAACTTATAACTAATAAGTTTATTTTTATATAAAATAAAATCATTAAATATAATGAAGTGCAAAAATGCAATGAAAAATGGATCACCGAGTAAAATTTTAAAATTTTACAAAGAAGACGTTAGCAGTAATGATGAACTAAGTTCAGATAACTTTTTTGATTCTGACTTCGAGCCAGGCGAATGGATGAAAAGAAAAAATAAACCAAGCAGTACGAAATTTCGGACCAACATTCCTAAAAATATTTATTCCGGAAATGTTGCTTTAATGGCAGCTGTTAATAATATCTTTGCTATGGTTGTGCAAAGAATTACAACGGCGGTTGTTCAAGCTGCAGGGGTAGACATGAATGCCATCTAATCAAGTCTCTCAACTGCAGCTAGAAAAATGAAAAGAGAAAATAAAGATATTTCAAATATTGCTAAAGAAGATATTAAAACAAAAGTACGTTTATCTACATTCCCATGTAAACTTCATTTGATGGAAAGACTATATTTGAGACAATTAAAGGAAAGAAACTAAAATGCAAGCGACAAGTTGTACTAGTAAATAATAATGGCGAAGCATAATTGTTGGGTGTGCCTTCTTTGCCATCCTTTTCAGGAAACAATCAATGTAAAGAAACAATGCAGTTGCTAGATGAATTTGGCATTAAATCAAATATTGGTGGATTCTTCTTTGACAGAGGGAGAGTGAAAGGCAACGCGTCTCCCCCCCCCCCCCCCATTTTTTTTTTTTTTCAAGGGCTTTTTTTTTATATATTGATAAATGCCTTTCCCACCCCCCTTTAATTTGAAAGCTGGTTCAATGATCCTGTTACATTAGAGAAAATTTTTTTTTATACTCTAAATGCTTTCTAAGTATCACAACAAACTCACCAATTTTGTGAGTTTATGGATAATTTGAATAAAAAATGCTCGGTAATAAAACCAATATTAAAAATACGTATGATTTTAAATGCAAAATATATTTAGTCTAGGCCCATTTTTTTAAATTCGGCCAACTTGGTTTATATTAGACTCTGCCACTACGTCACTGAAATCAGCAACTTGTGACAAAAAATTGACATTTTTTTCACAAAAATGAGCCTTGAGGGAGGGTCTATAGTGTTCAGAAAAATAGAATATATATATATTTATATATATATATATATATATATATATATATATATATATATATATATATATATATATATATATATATATATATACATGTATATATATATATATATATATATATATATACATATATACATATATATATATATATATATATATATATATATATATATATATATATATATATATATATATATATATATATATATATATATATACACACATGTATATATACATGTATATATATATATATATATATATATATATATATATATATATATATATATATATATACATATATACATATATACATATATATATATATATATATATATATATATATATATATATATATATATATGTATATATATATATACATATATACATATGTATATCTTATATATCTTATATATATATATATATATATATATATATATATATACATATATATATATATATATATATATATATATATATATATATATATGTGTGCGTATATATATATATATATATAGACATATATATATATATATATATATATATATATATATATATATATATATATATATATATACATATATATATATATATATATATATGTGTGTGTGTGTGTGTGTGTGTATATATATATATATATATATATATATATATATATATATATATATATATATATATATATATATATATATATATATATATATATACATATATCATAAATAAGTCAAAAAAAATTCTTTATATACATCCCAGACAGCAAGCTTACATTGGCCCAACGTAAGTTTTAACATTGGCAAGCTTATTCCGTTGGGCCAACATTTAGCCAATGTTTTTTTTCGGCCTATTATTTTCAATTCTGCAAATCGGTTTTTTCCAAATATCGTACTATATTGGGCCAACATTTAGCCAATGCTTTTTTTCCGGCGTAATATTGCAATTCTACAAATCGATTTTTTGCAATTATCGTACTACGTTGGGCCAACATTTGACCAATGCAGTTTAGGCTTAATATTTTGCTGTTCTTACATTTATGCCGTAGCCAATATTTGGCCAATGTAGTTGCGGATTAGTATATATTTTTAAATTTGTTGCAAAAATTTTAAAAAATGGTATCGTTTGAGAAAATAAAAAATGGTTTTGATATTATCTTTCCATTTTTTTAAATTATAAAAATAAAAAAAAAGAAGGTATATTTATGAATCTTCTAAGAATCTTAAAAGATTCCTCATAAGAAATAAATTTCAAGAGATTCTCGTGACTTGATATTTTTTTTTTAAATAATGAAATATTTGTTAACATTTAAATAATATGCTTAAAATAATTTTTTCTACAATCTAAATTATTAATGTAATAATAAAGGCAATAATCAAATTATTTTTGTGTAAGATCTTAAAGTTATATTTTTATTTTTATTGCTGTATGGTCATTTCAAATGTTTGATTTATTTAATAATCTTTATTAAATAAATGTAACATTTCATATGTTCGATTGATATTTTACATTTTAAATATGTCTCCTTTGTTTGGTTTTTTCTGTTTTTGATTGTGAAACCCCATCTACTAACGTATTAAAACAGTTTACAAAAAGTGATGTTACTAGAATTAATATTCTATTTATGTAGAGCTTTCTAATAATCCATCTTTCTGAGGCAGAGGAACGTTATTCTTGGTTTTATAATTTTTTAATTTAATATCTCTGGATATTTTTCATATTTAGTTTGCGTACAACAGTTAACAACTTTAGGCTTATACATTAACTTTAGTTATAACTTAATTATTAATAATTTGATTTATAGATTTTTAAAGCAATACAAGATTGAATTTAGCAGAAGGCTAAACTTCTGCTCTGGAGACAAAAAAAAAAAGACAGCGAAAATGACCAGCCAAAATAAAGATTAAAGAGACAAAAAAATGCGTATATCTTGGTGTAGATGATTTATCCTCAATTTCTTATAATTAAACAAAAAATATTATTAAATTTTGGAATTTACCTGTAACTCTAAACTCTTTACAGAAGTTCAATGTTTGCTCTGAGAAGTTGGATTAACAAAATTTATTAAATGGTAAGTTTTTATATAAAAGTCTTTATGTTTGATGATTAAAAATCTTTTTTCATAGGTTTAACTTTTACAATTTTAAAGACTTTTTCATATATTATAGTCAAAAAGTTAGAGTGTTTATTAACATTTTATTGTGTAATCAACATATCAAAGCTTACACCACAGGCTTGGTCGGGAAGCGGGATCGATCGCTCTCGAATACTGACCATGGAAATTATATTTAGAATTTTTTTAAAAAGTTTTTTTTAGATAAAAGAAAAAATTTTTAGATAAAATAAAAATAAAATTTTCTACTGGATAAATGTTTTTCACTCTATTATAAAATTTTAATTTTGTGACTTGTCACATTTTCAAAATACAGCGCTCAATTAAGCTATTATGTTTTTTTTGGTGCTACCCATTTATTTTTTCTGAAACTTTTATTTTTCTTAGTGTTCATTCTTAGTCATCCTTAATAATAAGATCTAAAATGTATAATAAGCTTTATACTAATATCCAACTTAACTAATAGCTAAGTTTTATAAGTTTTGTCATTCAAAGCATGTACAATCTTAGCATTTCCGTTACATTAGATAGTAATTTTAAACATTTTGTAAAAACCATTGTTAAAAATGGTCAAGGAAATTCATCTGATTTTCATGTCATTGAACTTTATATAAATAGTTGGCTACAAACCCTGTTAGAGAAATATTGTTTTAATATGAATTTTTTTGTTTTACAGTGCAATTTGTATCTTAAACATTAACGAGAATTGTTTTGTGTTAGTGCCAGAAATTAAATGCACACCTGCAAATTTCATAATTCATAAAAATATTATGAATCCATTTGCAAGTATATATTTTTATCATTAAAAATTTGCCCCTCTGTCTTTACTTTTATCTGTTTTATTAGTGATTGTTGTATTTACTTTCATAAATTCTAAATATAATTAGTTGTATAGTTTCATGATAATATAATTAACTTTATTGTTTCAAGATAAAGTTGTATCCTTAAAAGATATGCTGGTTTTATTGGCATAATGGGCAAGCATTGAAGTGCAACTTGGTGAACTACAAAATACATCAAATTCAGTTATAAAAATTTGAGTAACAAAGGTATGCTAATTATTGTATTGCCTGAACGAGTATCATTGCAGTTAAAAGAAGTGAAGAATTCAAGGACTCTGGAAAAAAAAGACAAGAAAATACTTAAGTAAATGGTAAATATTTTTTTATGATCAGTTTATTCATTTTTTATGATATCTTAGTACAATTTAAAATACTTTAAACAAAATACTCTTTAAAGATTTTTTGTAAATGACATTTTATATTAATTTTAGTCTAAACAAAAGTTACTTTAATTATTGCCAGGTTGTGTATTTTTGCAGGTCAATTATTTGGCACAAATTGGAGTTAAAGACGAAGGAGATTGTATATGTTATTTGCTAAGAATAGTTTTTTAAAATGGCCTAGCTGTAAAATTAAACTATGCAGGGAGAGGACAAAAAATTGGAATTGGAAAAATGTTGATTGCATATGTTGCTATTGGTAAGTGATTTAGAAAAGTATATTTTTTCAGTTTCAATTTTGCATTACAGAATTACTTTTAATTTGTTATATTTCTTTGGTCCATAATTAAACAAACAACTATTTTTTTTGTGAATACTGTGAAGTCAAATAAGCATGGCTTTTGCAGACATGTGATAGAGATAGCGGAAGAAAAAATAATAATCGTCGGCATCAAATATCATAAGCTAAACACGATTCAATAACAAGTAGCTCAGCCAATATCGAAACTACTTTATAAATTTTATAGTGAATTTTTTTATTTAAAACTCAATGTGTCAGTTTTGGGTTTAAGTTTGGTGTTTGCAATATGTATATATAACCGAACAATTATGTTAAATAAATAAATTTTTATACTTGTATCATACATTCTTTTTTTTCTTTATAAATTTTCAAAATTTTTCAAATTATCTTATTTGTAACAACGATCTAATATTGCATTAAACGTTAGGCTGATATATAACATACGATATTGGGCCAATGTTGTATACAACGTTAGGCCAATTTTGTATACAACGTTGGGCCAATGTCGTATACAACATTGGCCTAACGTTATATACAACGTTGGGCCAATGTTGGGCCAATGTTGTACACAACGTTAGGCCAATACCTAACCAATGATCAAACCTGCATTGGGCCAACATCGACTTTCAACATTGGGCCAATGCATCATCATACATTGGCCCAACGTTGGTCCAATGTAAGCTTGCTGTCTGGGATATTACATTTTTGTAAATTTTGTCTCTTTTTATCTCTCTTATCTCATATATCATACACTGAAGCACATAATTATGTGTGCTATAGCATGATTTGTGTTTAAATAATGACATTTTCTTCAAATAGTTTAAACTAAACACCGTTTTAAAAGCGAGTGTTATTAAAACATGGTTTTGTTAGGGTATTAATGTATAAATGTGATAATAATAATAAAACTTTTATGTGCCACAAATGGTTTAACAACTACAAACAAATAATTATCCGATTATTAATAGGGTATAAATGTTAATGTGAATGGGGGTATAAATGTTAAAACTTCAGTTAACGGCTGTTTTACGTCATTTTATAATAATTAATGGTTAACTATATTGTAATAGGCTAAAAAAAAATCTTCTTGCGTGTAATTGGCTATTGGCTATATATGAATAGTCTAACTTAATCCGCTTAGTTACAATTTGATGCGCTTAGTTACGCATAGTTATTATAGTAGTTGATTGTTTTATCTTCAACAACCTTGATTTAATCAGGTTATTTAATTTAAAATTATTATTTTATTTGTTTAAATACTATATTTAAACAATTAAATTAATAATTTCAAATTAAATAAGTACTATATTTTATATCAAGACACGTAAAATACTATATTTTATATAAAGGCACGTAGCGGGCTACATGCCTACGTAATAGCTTTGTTGTGGGCCGCGGGCAATGTAGCAGTTATGTTGTACCTGTATAGCAATTCTGTATAACAGTTATATATTATTTGAAAACTGCGCACACGAGCAGTGAACGCCTACAGGGAAAATGAATTACATTAGAAAAGAGGAGAATTATTTTTCGAACAAGCATATTTTGACAGTTGTCAAGACAAAAATAAATACTAATAGAAAAATATTTAAAAATGTATAAGACAGACAATGCACCTAAGCAGTACTTATAATAATAAATTTTTTTTTTTTTTTTATAAACACTTAAAATGAACAAAAATATACAATAAATAAATCACCAAACAATAACTTCTGAAACGAAAAAATGTCTACAAAATAAAAAGTATGCATACAACAATGTAAGGCCTCAGAATGAAAAAAAAAAGACATTAATGCTAATGTGTAAACATAATTTGCGTAGTGATTAAGGAATAGACATCTCCCCTAGAGTCGCGTCTATTATACTGGCGTTTCGATGAGGATTTATTCCATACTGCAGTAAAAAAGGAATCACTACAAATAGCCAAAACCCAACCATCCCTAAATTTGTAAAGCACCAATATTTTTTTGATGATATGTTATTAAAAGTCTAGAATATACTATATATTATAAATATTTATAACTAAATAAATCACTTACCATACCACCGGAAGAAAACATGAAAACACAATAAATTATAATCCTAATAGAAACTTAAAAATTCTAATGAATTTCTTTTTAAAACATTTGAAACCAATTAGGTACTTCTGGCATAAATAAATCCAAGACAATCAGAAAGCACTACAGGTATAGTACCCTTAAAAAGACAACAAAATAAAATTTTGTTTTAATTACTTTGGAAGTCTATTTTTTTTTAGTTATTTATTTTTTATTTTGTTTAAAGCCATATAATTTTTTCCTGACGGTTGTAATCAAACAGTAGTCAAACTTTTTTAATTTCTAATTTGTAATTGAAATTTTTCTATTTTGGACAAGGTGCCCTCAAAAAAATAATTTTGTTATTGTTGATATCTCCTTTACGATTAACTCAACTGTGGAGATATTTTGCATGATATTATCTTGAATTTTAAACTTTAAATTACTATATTATTCTATATAGTAGTTCTATATATAGATATTAAAACCTATTTCGTAAATTTGATTTATATAAACATTTTACTATAAGTGTTTATTAGTATAAGTGTATATTGTCAAAAAATGATAAATTTAAAAATAAATGTATATTATAAGACGACACATGTAATTTATATTTTGAAATTTTTGACACATTTTCACTGCGTAAATTATTATTTAGGTGAAAGATGCATCTACCATGTAGTATTTGGTACTCAAAGAATTACTAACCAGATGGCTTTACCAGAGGAATTACTAGCCAGATGGCTTTACCAGACGCTGTTCGAAGTATTCCAAACTTATTGATTTTGACGACAGATAATAGATCACAAGATCACATATTTAATAGAGAGGCTTTTATGTTATCTCTTGCAAGTATGTGGGAGATTAGGGCCACACCAGAGTTAATACAAAAAACTGGAAAGAAGGTCGGTATTAGTAATGAAAGCTTAAACCTTGCATTTATGCAAATAGATAAATTCTAACAAGCTGCAATGTTAGTAGAGGAAGTTTGAAAAAACTATTCTTTAAAAAAAACACCTCAACAACATACAGCAGTGTGTTTATAAGCTACTTTACCAAATGTTACTGACATTTCATCAGTTCTAAATGGCAAAATAAGTTTTTCTATATCTATGAAACAAAAAAATAGCCAAATATATTGGAAAAAGAGTTTCAAGCTGGAAAAAAAAATGTTTGTCACTGCAGACAATGATTACAGACTTACATGAAAAAAGCATTAACCTTAATGAAGTATCAGGTCTATTTTATTTATTGGACTATCCAAAAAATTAAGTCACCAAAAAGTAATGATTAGAGTACAAGAGTAACCCAAGTCCATGGCTCCATGCAAGTCCGTGGCTCTATGCAAGGTCAAGATGGGCTAAAACTTGTAGAGTCTGTTAACAACTCAAAGAAGAAAAAGCTAAGGAGAAAGAAGATAAGAAAGGAAAAAAAAGAGAAGAAACTGAGTTGTTGATTCTAAGAAAAAAAGCATTTGTCAAGCTGATAATCTTAAACAATGCCCTGTGTGTCAAATTGTTATGAAATTGGTATGTGGTAAATAAAAGTGCATTGTAGATAGTATAAGACCAATTATAATTTTACCTTAATGTACAACAATAAAAATAATTGCTGCAAAGATGTTATTTAGAAATTCTGATAGTTTGAAAACTTTTGAATTACTGTGCTATGGCTTAACTTTTTTTCTAAAAGTTACGTGGCTTGTTCATATTTTGAAATATCCAAACTTTTGTTTAAATTTGGTTAACAATAGTTATCAGAAATATAATTTTTTTGTTTATTTAAGAACGCGGTCTTTTTTAAAAACACTATACTTGTATACCTAATTAAAAAAATTTTCAAAAAGATTAACAAAACACAATAAAGTCTTTAATAAACTCTAACGCTGTCATACAGCGGTGGCCAAAAATTAAAGACCACTCATTTTTTAGTTGGAAGAAGGCTATAGCATCTTACAAATAGCAAAAAAGCTCGGAAGGTCTCACTCTTGCATTACTAACATAATTCAACGATACAAAGAGACCGGGTCAATTAATGATCGTCACAGGACTGGACGCAATAAAATTTCAAATGAACGTGATGTTTGCTCGTTAGTGAGATTAATGAAAGAAAACAGACAAGCATCATCTACAGACTTGTCTACGAAATGGACACTGTCAAATGGTCTGAAAGCAAGCCCTAGAAATGTGCGAAGGTCCTCCACAATTATTTATAGCGTGCTTCTGCAAATAAACCACGCTTAAATAAAAAACAAAAATTTGCCAGGAAAGATGGTGCAAACTACATAAAAATTGGTCAACAGATCAGTGGAGCCGTGTGATCTTTAGTGATGAAATAAACGTTGAGGTAGACAACAGAAAAGGTCGCGTAATATTGCGTAGACTTCCAAGCGAACGATTCGATGAATCATGCATTTTGAAACGAACAAAACAAGGCAGTGGTTCAATAGGCATTTGGGTCTGTATGAGTGCTTGTGGAGTTGGCGGTTTTCATTTATTCGATGGTAGACTCAACAAAGAAAGATACATCGAAATTTTGGAAAACTCGCTTATTCCTAGCATTGATTTATGGCAGTTGCAAGATGGATTTATTTTCCAGCAAGATAATGCGCCATAATGTGTCATAAAGCGCATGTTGTTAACGATTGGTTCAATTCTAATAAAATTCAAGTGCTTCCATGGCCTGCCAATCTTAAATCCAATAGAGAATTTATGGTCGTGGCTTGATCACAAGCTTGGTAAAGAACAACTTTACAATTTGGAAGATTTGAAATTTTTTACTTCTAAACAATATTTTTTCCCGCCTTTTTCATCATTTTTACATCCGGCACATTATTTAAATCTCTAATCATTTAAATAATGTGCCGGATGAAGTAATCAAAACTTTAATGAATTCAATGCCAGAACGAGTACAAGAGTGCTTGAAAACAAATGGAGGAACAACACGTTTCTAAATTATTTTTTTATTGCTTTTTGAAATATTTTTGAAACTGGTCTTTAAATTCTGTCCAATTTTTTTTTCCAATTATATTTTTTACTAGTCAGTTTTTTAACTTTTTAACATTATTTTGTAAAAAATTATAAATTCTTTTATAATGAATATAAAATATAATAAAAATTCTTTCTAAAAATGTTTTTCTTTTTTTGATATCTTTTTCCAAAATAAATTATACTAAGGTTAAAAATAAATTTTGAAGAAAAAATGAGTGGTCTTTATTTTTTGGCCACCGCTGTAGATACCTCATTCGAAATATGTTAACTAATTAATAGTGAAAGAAAATGAGCAACCTGCGCAACCTAAAATCATCACAATAATTAAATAATCTTTGATAGCGAAAAAAAAATTGCACAAAACCAATTTTTAATTTTATTTAAATGCTCCCAAGAAGTCCTTATGGTCTTATCACAGAGAATCGCGGATGAGCATTTAAGGTCGTATCCAACCATTATTTTAGTTGAAAGTTCACACCTCCGTCTAAACGATGTCGCAAAACTTGCCCAATGGCGGGGTTTGAACCAAGGATCCTTTTTATCTAAGGCAAGTACGCTACCGTTGCACCACGGCTGCTCAACCATTAAAAATGTTACCCGCAAAAATCTAAACATGTTGTGAAGTATTCAAGAAATTTTCTGAATAATAATAAAAGACGAAAATTATGCATGCGAAAATTAAAGCAAAGCTGAGTAAAGAATACAAGATAATATAGCATAAAAATACCTTGAAAATTATATTTAAATGAAAACCAGCGGGTAAATAATATATTAATAAATACTGTAAAAAGACTAACCAAATACTGCAATAAGACCAGATAAATTTAAGCCAAATTAGGTGATTAACAAAAAAAAAGTTTTAGGTGATATAACAATGATATGAGGCGTGATATAAAAATGATGTAAGAAGCGGAAAAAAATATTGTTGAGAAGTAAAGTTTTCTCTGCGGTCCGAAACAGTGGCGGATTCACCATAGGGCGTGGGGGAAGGGGGAGGGGCCAGCTGACCCCGGGCTTCCTAAGTCAGTCAACAGGCGCACCTTAAAATATAAATTTCTCATTACAAATGCTGCATCTATTTAAATGGAAATAGAAAACTTGGTAAAATTAAACCATTAACAAATTTTCGCGTAATTGCGGCAGAAAACGAAACAGAAACGTTTTGTTCTAAAAAAATAACTCTTATAATCATAATGTACACATTCAATGGATTTTTAACATAGTTCATAGAACATAGTTTGGTTTATCAAAACAACGGTGACTTAGTGTAATAAAATAACTGTCAAAAGGAGAAAAACAAAGTTTTAAATTAACTGATTTCAACATTGTGGAGCAATTTAGATTTTTTTTTATATGTTAAAAATGTTGTTGATGAAAAACTTTATGGCACCCCTTCCCACTTGAGATCTACTCGCGCCGGTCCTTTTTCAAATACGCATCAATATCTCCAGCAGTGATGACTGAACTATAAATGAACGGCGTACATCCATTCTTAATAGAAAAATACATGACATCGTGTTTTCCTAACTTGTCTATACTCTACAAAATCAACTTGATTCTTCCTTTTACATATGTTTATGACGAGAGTAGTTTCAGTAAACTAAAGATCAAAAATTATTTGTGATCAACAATAACAAAGTAACGTCTTTTTGCATTGACATTAACTTTAACTGAAAATGAGCTTGCTGAGAGCACTGAAAATCATTTTATTTCAATCCAGAGGGTACAGACGTCCGTATGACGTCTGTACAACGCCTTATTAATGTCACTTGTCCTTATGATGATCTCGTAAAAAAAAAAATTGTATAAACTAGCAGAAGAGTAAGTTTTTTTCTTAATACTTGCTTTCAGTAATATGTATTGAGTAAATCTTTCTAAATCTTTTTTAATGATAATTGTTAACCAAGTAAACTTAACAAACTCAAACATTAAATGTCTTAAATGTAACAGTTATAATAAAAACATAAAAACATTGATAAAATATATTTACCACAAGTGCGATTCTCAAAAAACCGTTTCAAGGAGTAATGTGCCACTTCCAACTCGTGTTTCCCCCTACTTATTTCTATGACCCCCCCTCCCCCCACGACGTTAAACCTCAATCCGCCACTGGTCCGAAACTTTGGAACCATAACAAAGCAATACGAAAAAACATACATCAACAAAACGTGCTGAAAACCGCTAGTTTAAAAAAATAGCTTTTATATAAGCCAAATGGGTGATTAACAAGAAAAAAGTTTGGATGATATAACAATGATATAAGACGTGATATAAAAATGATGAAAAAGGCGGGAAAAAATATTGTTTAGAAGTAAAGTTTTCTCTACGGGAATCGTCGTTAATGTATTAACGGGTAGCCCGTGGGGTAATGTAATACCTATTTTGTCAACATTCCTAATTTTCTTTATGGATTGACCAGCCGGTAGTATGAAAATGTTCATATATAATTATTTGATTGCTGAAACAAACAGTTAAGTCTGCTATAGTTGCATTGACTGGCGCAGCAGCATTTCTACTTACAAATGAATACACTTTGCATGGCTTATTCAAAACTGCCCCAATAATAGTTAACTACACATGTAAATAAATTCTTGGATGTTATTGCATGATGAGATATTCATTATACTCAACATGCCTAAAATGCAATTTATAGTTTCTTTATGACATTTTTTCATTATATGTTTGCTACAACAATATTCCATATGAAAAAAAAGGCATTTTGACGGCAACTCTATTTGCTTAAAGTTGCTTACTACCTGTTGTGTAAAGAGAGTTAAATATGTAGAGGTATGTATAAAATGTTCATTATATAGGCAATAGTTGCAAAAATGTACATTAACTAAAAGTATGAGTACATTTTGGCAATTAAAACATGGTAGTGAAACAATAACAAAAAGAAAGACCCTTTTAAGGGATGTATTGAAACACCGCAGTAGTGCATTATTATAGAAAACAGCTCAACTGTTAATAAAATATTTGGAGATGCTAAACGAGATGGTTATCCAAAACTAATTAACACTCACTAATATGGGCTTACTGTCAATCAATGAGCAATTGCTTAAACGTTTACCGGAAGAGTTCAAAGCTTTTTTAAGTGCTGATCAAATTTAGATTGATAAGTTTAATGAAAAAAATAACTTTCCTGTTCCGTTTTTAAACAGTTTAATTCTTACAGGTGTGCCTCTTCATTGTTTAAAATTTAAAA
Source organism: Hydra vulgaris (assembly GCF_022113875.1). Taxonomy (NCBI): domain Eukaryota; kingdom Metazoa; phylum Cnidaria; class Hydrozoa; order Anthoathecata; family Hydridae; genus Hydra; species Hydra vulgaris. Next base: position 24,372,557 of record NC_061168.1, read on the forward strand.
TTGGTTGTGTAATTATGTTATTTAGAAATTTATTGAAACTTGGCTATGCATTGGTATTCAAATCAAAGTTTGCGTTCTTAAAAATAATTTCATTAATGCTGAGGTTTTGGCTGTTGTTTTTGGTAATAAATGGGTTTATCAAGCTTTTTATGCTTTATTAGATTCTAATTTACCTTTTGTTCGAAAAGCTGCCAGTTTCCGATTGGCATATACAATGAGAAGCAATAAAAGTCAAGGTCAAACGTTTGCAGAGTTGGTGTATATTTAAAAAAATCGTGTTTCTCTCATCGTCAACTATATGTTGCGTGTTCAAGAATTTAAAACTTTTTTTTTTAAATTTATAAACATCTTCTTCAAGAAACAACAAGAGAAAAATGTTGCATAAATAATGTTAAATTTTCTAATCCTCTTAAATTATAGTCTTTGAGTTTTTCATTTCAAAAATTCACAGTTTACAAACACGAGTACTATTTACGTTATTACTTTAATTATTAAATGTACTTTTTATTTATTATTTGTGTTTTTTATTGATTTGAACATTATTTTCCCAAATTAGTAAGAAACTTATTAATTTCATGATTTTTACAAGTACTAATATGGTGCCAAAAATTCAATATAAAATTCCAAAAGATGGATTAATAAAATGACATAACTTTTGAATAATTTACAAACTATGTTTTATCTATAAATATACTTAATTTATTAATGATTTACCATTAAATCACTTTTACAAAAAAATTTAATTAAGCTAGTTTTGTTACTGGAAACTCAATTTTTGTTCCTTTTTAAAAAGGTATGAATGTTATAATCCATAACCAATCGTGTGGAGCCTGAGCTTGGCCGTTAAGAGATGCAGGACTTTGAAAAGTACATGCAGAACTTTTAAACCAGCCAAGCAAGTGACTTAAAGTTTGTAATGCTAGATCTTTATGCTACCCAACTGTTTTTTATAACTAAAATTAAATTAAAAAAAAAATGTAAAATAATGTCGAACAAGATTGCTAACCTTGCTTGTCAAGTGGTGTATCGAGTAAAGTGATGTATTGAGTAAAGGTGTGACTGCATTTAGTCCCAAGAGGAAAAATGGTATTTTAATAAAGTAAATCTTGTCAATGTTATCTCGTTATTATTTTAATATATGTTTAATCATCGTCCCTATTTGTAATTAATATTTTAAGTTATTATTATATGGTCATCTTTATAAAAAGATGTGCTTGGTTCCCCTGTCCATTAGAGTCTCTTACAACTGACTTTGAAAAGTACCTCTATACTTGAGATGTCACAAATATTTGGTGACTATTCGGTATTCAGCCTATTCGGCAGCTTTTTTTACTATTAGATATTTGACCGAATATTGCAAGCTAAATTTTTTTTATTACTTGCCACCGGTAGGTAATAAGAAAAAATTTAGCAAGTTCAATTAGGATAATGTTTTTCGTGTTCTGACCACAATTTGTAAGAGTTGCAGTCTAATTTAAGCGAACAGTTTTATGTAAAATCGAATTTCATTTGCAATTTAACTTTTCTTTTCCACTTCTTCATGGGTGTGCATATTTTCTTTAAAGAATGGTTTGATCGTTTTTAATATTGCTTTTTTTTCTTACAAAGTGGAGATAAATCACCGGTGCTACGAGACAGGTAATGGTTTATCCGTGTCAAGCAGTTTTTCATTGAGAAGTATTAACCTTTCACTGACTTAACTTATCTCAGAGCATTAAAAAAAATATTTGTTTTGCTCGCTGTGTTTTAATTAATCACTTGAATTTTGTTTTGGAATGTGCATTAATAAAAAAGGGGCCACTGAATTCGTACGAACTAGCATAAATACGAACGGCATAAGTCTAATCTGGCGTAAGTGCAAACTTGCATTAGTGCAAACTAGCATAAGGGCAAAGCAATTGCAACAACTGGTATAAGTGCAAATTAGCATAAGTATAAAACATAAGTTAGCTTATGTGTAAACTGGCATAAGCGAGCCAAAAAAATTTGAAAAAATTGGCATAGGTTTTGCACTTATGCCAATGTTTATAAATTCTATTAGAGCACTTACGTTATTTCGCACATATACCAGTTTGTATTTATTTCGCACTTATTTAGCCTCCCGATAAAAAGACAACCGTATAACTGATATTCTCATTAAATTCCTATTAAAGATAAACCATGGTTTCAGTTTAAATTGTAGTCAAAAAATCACTTTTAATAAGTTTGGAGTTCTTTGTGCTAAATCTATCTATAGCATCTTCTAAAATCACCTCAGAAATGCAAGATATAACTGAGCTAATTAATTTTGTAATCTTTTTGAATGGTTTGAAGAGTATGACTTTTATTATAAAACCAAACCAAAGAGATATAATAGCTGGAGGGAGAACAAAGCCGAAAATGATTTCATAACCCAATATAGTCTTTGTTTTATTGTTATTCCAGCGGCAAGTCAAAATGGCGCTTTGGCAAAATAAATTTGGCAAACAATAAAAAACTTTTGAAATTTAATTTGTAAGCTTTGGAAGCTGTAATCGAAGTAGATTAATATCTTAAAAGTTTATTAGATAGGTTTTTAGCAACTATTCGATCAATTAAGAAGTTAATTACAACAAAAATCATGATTAAGGTCAAGTAATGGTTTCTTGCCCACCTCAATTATAGGTATAAATATCAAAGTTTTATTCAATCTTTACTAAATGTTTAAACCTTATTTTTTGCTTTCCTGTTCAGCTCTACGTTTGTTACATTCTTTAAGAATGTTCTTTCGGCCAGACACTTATTAAATTCATCCAGGCTTTTATTTTGTGTCGGAGTATTTTTGTTAGATTTAAAAACAAGTTGGTATATTCTAAATATAGAGGTATAAAGTACCTTTTTGTAAATCCGGCAAAAACACTAGCAATTCTTATTTAAACATTAATTAATTCAATTCTAATCTAGAAATTTATTATTAGTCGTTCAAAAGCACAACATAAAAAAATAACAATAAACTAATTCTAAATTAAGCATCTGCGTCTCAAAACCGTGCAAGACGAAACGAGACGAAACAATAAAAAAATATTATTTCGATAAAACAGGTATGAAACGAAACAATTTTCATACAATTTCGTAAAAAAGGTACAAAACGAAATAAAATTTTCTTGTTTCGTGAAAAATACGGTACAAATCGAAACAATAATTTCGGTACCAGTACGAAAACGAAATAAGATTAAACTTCTTAGTTAAACTTTCGTTTACAAAACATTAAGTTAGTATGTATTAAACGCGCATTTATTCTGCTTGAATGTTAAAGTTCACGTATTGCTCGGGGTGTGGAAATCGTAAAATATTTGTTTGGGGCGGGGGAATTATGAAATTTTTGCTAAAAGTGGAATGTAATTGGTTAACTTTAAATTATGATAATTAGGGGGTGTTTAATAAAAAATTATGTTACAACTAAGACTGTTTCTTGAGAAATGACGTAATTTAACTTCGTTCTCCCTCAAGCTATTATATCTCTTTGGTCATACTTTTCATAAAAGTTTTAAAACTCATACTCCACATAAAAGTTTTATACATAACTATTGTTAAAACAATACGGTTTATAATAACTAAGTATAATAACAAAATAACTGTATTACTGAATATTCTGCAGCCGAATATTCGGTGCTTCGGCCGAGCACCTAGCCGAATATTCGATATATGGTATTCGGCAAAATCACTATTCGTGACTTCTCTACTTCAACATTAATCACTTTCTAAGAAAATTGATAAATGTTGTGTTTTAGTTGTTTTTGTTTTTTTAATTAGTTACAAAATACATAGATTTTATTTTGTTACATAATTAACTTTATATCATTAATATATTTTAAATTAGTTTGTTTTAAAGATGATATAAAC
>NC_061168.1:24381417-24436417 GCF_022113875.1 Hydra vulgaris
AAATTCCAAATCCATAGATTTTTTGAAGAATTTTCTGTCCTTCTATATGACTTATTAACATTGTAGTAAGTTGTCAATCATTGTAAATGTTTAACTTGTTAACATTGTGCAATTAAATTTTAAAAATTGAATTAAATTTTGTGTTGCCAGTGTTAAACTAATTCAATAGGAATAAATAAAAATGTAACTTAACATTTTTGAAATAAACCTAATTTTTAAGGTAATTTAAAAAAAAGAAGTTCACACAAAGTGACAATATCTGTTTATATAGATGAAACTGTTTCACACATTTACCTAAATGACCTGCCAGGATATGTTTACAACCTTTATACAAAGAAAGAGCCTCTTTTTATTGTTTATTGTGTAAACAATCAAATTAAAATTTTTGATGCATAAGTAGCACATAGTTTTGATGTTTTTGTTAATGCTTAAGAGGTTCAATTCATATGAGTTTTCACAACTAACCAAATAATTTAGTTATATGGTTAGATTTTTTTTTTTTTTGGTTTTATTATTACTATCCATTTATTAAATAATAATTTAATTTCAAACAAAATTACAACTTTTATAAAATTACAAAATTTTTTCTGTTTAGATAATAAAAAATAAAAATACCAATCTACTACTAACAAAAATAATAAATACTGTAAAATAAATTTATAATTGTAATAAAAGCAATATTATTAGTAATAATAATCATTTTAATAATTATAATACAAATAGTAAACAAAAGAAGTGTAATAAAAACATAAATACAGAATTTTATTTTTTATTTCAAACATTAAAATAAGTTAAACAAATCAACCTTTTATTTTAAATTAGTTGTTTATTTGAATTATGTTGCTACAGTTACAGTTGCAGTTCTACAGTACTTATTTTATTATATTTAATTGTAATAATATTGTTAATTTTACTTTGTATAATAATGTTGTCGATTTTATTTTAAGTTTAACAGCTTTTATACTACACACCTGGGTTTTTTTTGGCATCGTTCTAATTTATTTTTCACACTTGAAATATTAAATTGCTGACTCACATTTGAAAAATTAAATTCATACTGTTTGAATAATTAAATAAATTTTTTTTGTTTGTTTTTTCTTTTATAAAAAGTATATGTACTGAAGTCTCTGCAGATTTCTATTTGATTCATTAGTAGCGTTTTGTGCAAGACTAGTTGTTCTTTTATATATATATATATATATGTATCATATATGTATCAGCCCACGGAATTAGGGTTGGCATTAGGCAATCTCGACTTAACTATCGAATTTAAAGTGTTTGAGGTTGGCAAAAAATTGCCGACCTTTTTTTTATGTTTTATGATAACACTATACTGAAATAGTATGGTGTGAGGGCTTTAGCACATACATCGGTTGACTATTTAGGAAGAATATGCAAGGAAATGTTGCTTAAATATATTGCTTAGCTAAGTATATATATATATATATATATATATATATATATATATATATATATATATATATATATATATATATATATATATATATATATATATATATATATATATATATATATATATATATATATATATATATATATATATATATATATATATATATATATATATACAGGGCTCGAATTAACAAAATTTTTTCTACTAATAAAAAAATTAAAAATGTGCGATCAAACGCCATTCCTTAACATGCTTAAAATATTTTGTTTTTTCAACTTGACCACACAATTTGTTTTGACAAATCTAGGCATTTTAAAATGGGCTGAAAATAAAAAGAAAATTTACCAGATAAATTATCTATCAAAAAGAAAATCTTAAAAAAAAAGAAAAAATTTAAGTTTAAAAAATTAAAATTTAAATGGAAAATATATTTATATTAAGTTTTTTAAAAATTACTATATTATGGGAAATGCTTTGTAAACTATTAAATACATAAAATATTACGTAAATATATTAAATACATAAATAATGTAATAAAATACAAAATTATTAAATACATCAATTAATTTGTAAATATATGAATTATTAAGTTTACTTATTACTTTATAAAATAAAGTAAAAAATTAATTATGTTTACAATAAACACATTTTATTTAAATTATCAAAGTATATTACACATAATTACATTTATATAAATATGTATTTTTGTATAAATCTTTTAAAACTTTTTTTTGGTATAATTTTATAAACAATTTAAATAGCAATAATTTTTAGTGCAAAACAAACGTTATGTAAGAAGTATTATATATATACAACTATAGATATGTGTTAAAATTAGCACTCTGATGTCACATTGAAATATCCTGCTAGCCAGGGCTTCCATGAATGCAATGCCTATCTTTTAGACTGCTGCCTCAAAGAAATGCTGCTATATTGACTGGGTTTGATATAGGGGAGCAATCTTGACTGAAAAAACCAAACTGAAGAGAAAGTTAATCCAAACTTAATTACTTCATAACATTATTTAAAACTTTAAAATTATTTTTTTTAATATCTATTAAGTGAATAAAATATAATTAAAAAAAGATTTGAATCCACATCCAATACCGAAAACAGTGGCCCTTCATATATCATCTTCATATATCTATACTGATGCTTTTTTTTTTAAGTTAAGTTGCAAAAGATTGATCAAAAAACTCTTTTCATTTATTAGTGATTTATTTTGTCATTAAATATTAGCTGCAAAAAAATACTCAAATTATATTTATAACTTAATTTTAAGTTATTTAAATTCAAAATGACAATAAAAATAATGAAGTTTTTTGTTAAAATCTCAAAAATATCTTGTTTTGGAAGATTTGACTCTTTTTTTTAAAGGTTTTTATAAGATATAAAGACAAATTATTTTGATTTTTGGAGTTGCTTTAAAATTATTGAAAGGTGTTTCATTTTATTCTTTTAAAGTAAACAAATGTTATATACAGCGTGTAAAATAACGGCTGATCAACGGTCAATGACCGCCATGAGTAAAATTGCTATTTTGACCTCTTAAAATGAATTCTTGCTGGTCATGGTTGACCGGTTAAAAAATAATCAGAGTTTTAAAAAACAAGATTTGAAAAATAATCAGATTATTATTTGGAAGAAACATGTACTAAATTATCATACAATCATTAAAATTTTGAAAAAGTTTATCAATTTATCAAATTTCCTTTAAGAAATAAAATGAAAATCTGCACGCCTAATTTTAAACTATTAACATTGGTGTGTAATTTTAATGTTAATTATTTGCAAGTTTAAAAAAGGAATACTAATTTGTTAATTATCAAATGTTAAGTTATTTTTGTATTTATAAAGTTCAGTCATGAAGAACTATTACGAAGATTAAAATGAAAACAAAGAAAATAATAAAAATGTTGATCATCCAAAAAAAACAGTTGACCGTCAATTCCAAGGGTTAGCTGGTCAAAATGACCGCTCGCCTTTGATTTCTTATTTTATACACTGGTTATATATATATATATATATATATATATATATATATATATATATATATATATATATATATATATATATATATATATATATATATATCAACCCTTGGAATTAGGGTCGGCATTCAGAAATCACGACCTAACTGCTGGCCTGAATGTGTTTGATGCAAAAATTGCCGACCTCGCTAATATATTTTATGGTCAGACCTTTGTATCAAATAATTTTTGCCGATCTGATGCTGATCTCACTAAGATTGAGGTTGGCAATAATTTGCTGACTTCATTTTTTCTAATTCCGAGGGTTGATATATATATATATATATATATATATATATATATATATATATATATATATATATATATATATATATATATATATATATATATATATATATATATATATATATATATAAAAATGAGGTCGAAAAAAGTAGATCTTAAACTGTTAGAGGTCGGCATCAGGTTGGTAAAAAACTTGAGCTTAGCCTTTTTTATTCAATGTAGTTTGCACAAGGTTATATTTTTGTATATATATATACAGTATATTTTTCTATGTATGTTTATATATATATATATATATATATATATATATATATATATATATATATATATATATATATATATATATATATATATATATATAACAGAGAGAGAGAGAGAGAGAGAGAGATTATTAGATATAATTTTATTAGATTTTTGATATAAGCATCTTCAGCTTTAATTACCAACCAACAGTAGCATCCCTTTTATTAATGGCCTAAAGTTTGCATTAAAAAGGGCTTCTTTTTTTTCTTTTAAATAATTGTGTAAGCATTAAAAAAAATGGAGTTTTTTTGCTTTGGCTAACTGATCGTTTTTTAAATTTAGACCTCTATTTTTGCATCTAGATTTGTTAAATTTAACCAAAAGCACTTGAATTTTATTATGGTCAAATTTTTTGAATCATCCTAACATAAATGTATGTGTATTCATTTTAAACATATAAAACATTTTTGAGTTATTTTATTGCTTAGATTTATTTTCTAAAAAACTGATTTCATTTAATAGTACATGTAGTAATTGCAGCAGTATTTATTTTAAAGACATTTTATCCTGTATAATTTTTTTTTTAATAAATAGATTTAAAATACTCTAAATAATTTAGTTTTAATTCATTGTTTAAAATTGAAGAATAATTTTTTTTTTCAAGGACATCACAGCAGGAGGATGCATTATTGAAGGAAAACCAGGAAAGTTATTGAGATGTCCACAAGATGGTTGTGATAAAGTTTTTCGATCGTCTCCTGGTTATCGCTACCATTTAAAGTCTCACGCTCTTGATCCTCGCCCTCACTTATGTCAGTGTTGTCACAAAAAGTTTAAAAGTGCAAATGGATTAAAGTATCATTTAAGAAAAGCTCATCATATAGAGCCAGTGTTATCTAAACATAATATAGATGCAAATTTTAGAGATTCAGAATCGATTAGTTCTGAAGAGGAACCGTTTTTGAATTCAAACGACGCATGTTCAAGAACCTCAACAGAGAAAACATATCCACAAAAACCAAATAATTTTATGTCCAAAAGTCCCATTGGTTTTCTGTCATCTATGAAAAATTTGCCTGGTGTTCCCAGCCCTTTAATTAAAAGTCCATCTGACAATGTGCTTTGTGCTTCTAGCAATTCCTCAGGTTCAGGATTACAAAGTCCTTATACAAAAATTGAGCCTTTTTCAGTTTTTGATAAAAGATTCCAAGAACAGTGTGTAAGTAATGACTTTTCCAAAAGATTTGGATTAGGAAATAATTTTAGACAGTCTGTTAGTCCTGAATATTTTTCCAGACCTTCATTAACAGAGTATACTCAACAATGTCAACAAGCAAACAATGAGTTTCGTCAGCAATGTCAAAGACTTTCAACAGGTGACATAGCTTCTGTTGATTATTTACAAAAAAATCCGAGATTTTATAATTGCATGAAATTTGAAGGACAACATAATGAAGGACTTAATAATTTACACAGAGATTTTCGACGTCAATCTTCATATACTTATAATGACAATGAAAATATACATTATAACTGTTCAGGATTGCGTAATTATCCTTTAAACAGATATAGAGAATTTGAGCCTTTAGAAGGTAAGGAGTATCCAGCCAACCTTTCAGTTCAAAGTCCTTCGTGTATTACTGGTTCAAGAAAAATGGATTTTGAACAATGTGGTTTAATTGGTTCTGAACCAATATTGCATGTTGACAATAGTCATTTTAAAATGCCTAATAATGTTCAAAATACTGAGCAAATTGTTCCTGATATAAATGCTCCCAATCAAGTTTCGCCAAATAACAATTTGCCTTGTGATAGAAATAATAATGCAACTTCTTTAAATTTAAGAAAAACATCAGACAGCAGTAATGAAACTGAATTTTCTGATTGTGTTTTTCAAAATGAATCCCCTTCTTCTTGTAATTCAAACAGATTACCTTCGCTGCATCCACTACTAGAAAAAAACGAAAAAATGCTTAACTCTGGAAGTTATGGAAAAAAAACAGCTAACCCAAATTGTAAGTTTTAAAAAATTTGTTTGTTGTTTGTTATCTTAAGATTGGTCTGATTATTATCTTGTAATAAAAATTCAATTAAATTATCAATAATTAAATGAGCTAAAAGTTACTTATGCTAAGAAAATGCTTAACTGTTAGCACTTTGTTGTATTCAGCACAAGGTAACTGTTATAATAATATGTTTTGATAATTTGACCACGGTTTTTAACATTTTAAAAATGCGCTGCAAAAATGGTTTTTAATTACATTACAATTGAATAACTTCAACACGCTTATCTTTACTAATGTTTTTGTATTAGCAAAATGCTTTTAAATATAGTAACTAATGATTTTATTTAAAGTTAATACACTCGAAATGAAGAAAGATTTTGTTGAGAAAAAATAAAAAAAACTTTTTAAATTAAATAACTTTGAACTTTACTTATGTTTTTATATTATTAACAGGTCAAATCATTATATTTCACCCAATGGCCTGTGGGTCACCATCTCTGATTTTTCTATTTTTTACATACTGTTATGTGCATTTTGTAGATTTTATGTAGGTTAAATTTGAGATTTACAGACTTACAAGTACAACGGTTCAGAAATTATAGCCTTAAAAACATGACACGTGGCCTCCTTAATTTACAAAAGTACAATTTACAATTTACAGGCTATTTTTAGCTGTATAAATTTTTTCTCAGTTTCAACAAGTATAACATTTTTTCTAGAACTATTTTCTGGATAGTTCTTTTTAAAAAAGTGGTTTTTATTAACTTGTATTAAATTAGAGAAAAATTATGACCTCCTTATCTTAAGAAAAAATCCTAAAATTGCTAAAATATGCCAAAATGAAACTAACTGTAGCATTTTTCTATTCATCCATAAGTCTTTGCAGAAAATCAGAGATAGTGACCCACAGAGATTTTTTCAAATTGGTTGAAATATAATGATTTGATCCTAAAATGCATATAAATAAAGTAACAAATCACTGCTAATGATTTTTTATATAAAGCTTAATAAATATTATATATATTTTTTTATATTTATATAAGTTTGCATTTTCTATTTTATGTCTTTAAATAAAAAAATATCAACTTTTTAAAAAAATAATTTAATTATTTTTTCTTTTGTTTACATTACTGCGAAGATCTGTTAAAAATCTTTTTTTTGAACATGTAAATGTCTATATTTATTAAACAATTGTTTGTTGTTTAATAAATAAACACATTTACAAATAATTGTTTAGGGGGAAGCTTTGAGGAATTATTCATTTAAAAATTTAAATGTTTTAAATTATAAATTAGTTAATTGATAATTAAAGTAATAAGATATGTTTTAAAATAAATTATTTTTTTGATTTGTTGTAAAATAAATATAATTCGTTTTTATATGTTTTTAAACTCTGTCTTTAATGTTGTATATATATATCTGCGTTTGAGAGTTAAGAGTATTTAATTGATGGTTATATTTGGTTCACAAGAAAACATTGAATAAGATTTAACTAAAATATTTATATTTTACATTTTATATCTTATTTCACGATTTCATTTATTTAAAATATTTGATCAGAGATAAATTTCTTTTAACTGTTGTAATTTGCGATTATTTTTAAATGTTAAATCTGTATGCTTTTTTTTTCTTATTTTAGCTGATGATGTCCTGCTACTACTGTAGTGACCTCCTCAGCCTTGGGGAGGCGAAGTTATTAAAAAAAGTTATTTTAAAGTATAAGAATTTAAAGCATGTTGGTTTTTAAAACAAATGCAAAAATTTAATAATTTTGGAGCAATAAATTTTTAATTACAATTTTATTTAATTTAATTCATTAAAACTTTGTGTTTTAACTTGTACCTTGTGTACTACATTTAGCAGTGCTCGAAAAGAAAAATAAATGTAACAGGTTGGTTTTTAGTATTTTCAAAATACCATCTTAACATTGTTGCACATTTTTATATCCAGTGAAAGCTGGATCTAAATTTAAAAGAAATCTTTTAAAATAACGATTGCATAAGAATTCAATCTTAAAATGTATAAAAAGAAAATTACCACCCCACCCCAATTTATTGACCATTCTTTCCGATCTGCGCTAACTTAGATGTATTTTCACCTATCCCCACAATTACAACAACCCAATTAATTAATTTTTATCATTGAGTCTACTCCCCCTAGCTAATCAGCCCTCCCTACAATTAGGTAGGTGAGAGTAGATTTTGTTAAAATTAATTTGTTTAAAAAATTAGCATAATATTTAGTCTTACTCAGTGTTTTAAACATGTTCTTTGAAAAAGTACATTGCATTGGGAAGCCATTGCAAAACTAACTTCTTTATGTTTAGATGCATTATTTTTATTATTATCTTTATATATATATATATATATATATATATATATATATATATATATATATATATATATATATATATATATATATATATATATATATATATATATATATATATATATATATATATAATATATATATATATATATAATATATATATATATATAATATATATATATATAATATATATATATATATATATATATATATATATATATATATATATATATATATATATATATATATATATATATATATATATATATATATATATATATATATATATATATATATATATATATATATATATATATATATATATATATATATATATATATATATATATATATATATATAAAATATGCATTATTCTTTTTATTTTTTAATATAATCTTTTAATTAGATCTCTTATAAAATATTGTGTTTAATCTAAGGTGGTGGTATTTATGTAAAATATAAATTATATTAAATTATCATATGCTCATAAAAAAACCAGTGTAAAGGTCCCATAGAAATTTAGCGAAAAATAAGTATTTTTTTGCAAAAAAAAAAAAAACAATATTTGCCATAAAAAACGTTTAAAAACAAAAAGGTCAAATTTTAATTTGGTTGACACTGTCAAAAGCACTCTAGAATAGCCCCTGATATATATATATATGTATATATATATATATATATATATATATATATATATATATATATATATATATATATATATATATATATATATATATATATATATATATATATATATATATATATATATATATATATATTAGGGCAGGCAACAGTACCACATATATATATATCCGATCTAGTTGTGTATTTGTGGTTTTTTAAAAAACAATAAAATTTAATTAGTTTTCTCATTTAAATTTAATGTTTTTTATATAAGTTTAATTTTTCACTTTTAAACACAAAGAGTTGTTAGGAGCTGTTTTTTACCACATGCGGTAAATGTCAAACTATAGAAATATATACATAATTAACATTTATTTTTAAGCTTATTTTTAAGCATTAACATTTTTTTTTAAGCTTCATTGCCATTGTTAAATCGTCGTATTTCGCGAACAAAATCAATTCCGCCACTGTTTATACAAGCAAATCCTGATGAAACAGAGAAAGAAAAGGATATTAAACATGTCAACAACAAGCTTTTACATTTAGCTGAAATAGCAACTAGTCCGAGTCCATTCAAGCAAAGCCCACTCCCTTTGTCGCTTACTCCAAGTATTTTACCTACTGGAACACCAGATTGGTCTTTGAAGAGTCCATTTTCAAAGATTTTTTTTTCTGAAAAATCAGTAAGTTTTAAAATAAAATAATTATATAGTATTCTAGTATATAAAATAATGTCATATAATATAGCTGTATTGTTGTATAAATGTAAAAGTCCTTATATGTGTATATAGTGATATATCCAGAAGTTATTTGGGAACAAAGGATTTTTTCGGGATTTTTTAAAATAAGACTTGGATAATCTCTAATATATACTTTTTCTTTTTTTGAGATTATTTGAATAATTTACTTTGATTAGTAATAATGACAGAGATTAATTAGACCTCTATGTGTACCACAACATTTTGTGAACCGATCGCTTACAAGCATTACAAACAACAGAGATGGCTATATTTCTTCAAACTACATATGGCCATAGTATTTATTTTTACATGTTCATCCTGAGGCCTTTTACTTCTGTTCCATTTTTCTTTCACTGAAATTTTAATATTTATTTATAGTTGTTCCTATGTTAAGCTAACACTAAATTCTTTAAAAGTTTTTCCAAGTAAATTATAAGGAAGTAAAGCCCTCATGCACATCAACCTTTACTTGCCTATACTACCTAAAACATTGATTTTTTATTTTTTGTTTTGATTGAAGTTATGACATTTTCATGCATAACCATGAAACTATTACTAGTCATTATCTCTTAGTATTTTGTGTAAAGCTTTTTCAAGGTTAGTAATATCATCTAATGATCTTTTTTCTTTTCCAAAAATCTTTTGAAAAACTTGCTTTTTTATATTAATATATATAATATCATATATATAATATAATATCAACTAAAACAGTATAGAAATTTTATTACTTAAAAATATATATTTTGCTTCAATTTTTTTAAATCATAAAATAATTTTTTTTTTTTCTCAACACAATTTTTTTTTGTCAAAATTAATTAAAGTATAATTTATTTTTTAAATTTAAATTTACAGTCTTGCAATATTGTTACTACTTTTCCTCAGTAAAAAATGTAAATTGTTTTCTGACAGAAAAAGATAATATAAGTTATTCATTAAACAGCCTGGTATTTATCTTTGCTGATGCAATAGACTAACTTTTTATTAAATAATTTAAGTTAATACTTTACTTTTTATTTATTAATACTTTTTATTTATTATTTATTAATACTTTACTTTTTAAGTTAATACGTAATCTTATATTATTAATTCTACTACTTTAAATATATTTAAAGTGACATACATTAACTGAATTAAATAGATATTGACACATTGGAGTGTTCATACATTGACTGAGGGTTTTGATTTGGACAGGCAGTCTATTTATATTAAATTTTTAAACTTTTTCTGTTTTATTCTTAAAAAAATTTCAAAACAATTTCTTTTACAATTATTACATTATTGCCATTTTTTTAATCGTTTTTTAAATTCATTTTTATTACAAATTATCTATCTTAAGGGGTCATCCACAAAATATGTCTTGTGATAAGGAAGGGGGCAGTGGTTTTATGACAATTAATTACATGGGGAGGGGTATTCAGTGTTGTGGTGCAACCCATGTTAATGTACACTCGACTGCGACTATTCCAACTTAACATAAATAGAAGTTTTTAAATTGACTTAAATTTTATTGGAATTGACTTTTTATAAATTGAATTTTTAAATAAAATTGAACTTTATAATATGAATTGAATTGGAATTTTTTATGAATTAATTTTTTATAAATTGTTTTATAAATTGATTAGTTTATAAATTTTTATAAATTGCCTTAATCAATATAAGTTGTTTTAGTCGATTAATGTAGACTAAGCTGCGTCTTCGATTTTATGACTCAATGATATAGCCAATGTATCATCAATAAAAAAATATTTGATAATATGGTTGTTAAATAAAAATAATTGTTGTTAACAACAATAATAGTTATTACACATTAGCATTAAATATTGATGCTACAAACACTAACTTAATACTAAAGAAGTTATTTAAATAATATATTTATCAAAAATTAAATATATCTTCAGAGGTTATTTCTCCGTTACTTTATACAACTGTTGCTTTATACAATATCACTGTCACTGTTCTTTATACAACTATATCAATGTCACTGTTATTTATACAATGTCACTGTTACTTTATACAATGTCACTGTTTATATACTTTACACAATCTATACTTTACACAATGTCACTGTGGAAATATTACAAGTTTGTTGCATAATTTTAAGGGGGAGAGGTCTTACCAAACATGACAATTTGTTACTGGGGAGGAGTTCAAAATTGTGTGATGTAATTCATGGACGACCGCTTATCTGACAGTTATTACATGGTAATAGAAACTAGTACTTTTTTTACACAGCAATTATTTTCTGTTATGTAACTAATTTATGCGTTAGTGGTGTAGTGGTAGAGCACTCGCCTCATAGCAAGAAGTCAAAACCTAAGCAGTACGGAAATGAGTTTTTTAGTTTAATATATGTTTTTTTTAAATTACAGAGTTATATGTATTTTTTGTTTTGACCTGGTTTATTGACATCATAAAATGGAGCAATGCAAAATTGAATTTTTATTCAAAAGTTCAATTAAACGTGCAATTTGTTTAAAATCAAGGATAACTTTTCTATCCAAAGCTTCAGGGTCACTACAGTCAAAGAGTATTATTTTTCTTTTTTTTTTAATTTTTATTATTTCATTTAATTTGTAACTCTCTTTCAACCCTCAATTCTGAAACACAAATCTTGTTAAACAAGCTGTTACATTGAGAAACAGCTTGAGTGCAATACTTCCAGATGTGTAGTGTGGATTTGAACCTTGAACCCCTTGATTGCCAACTGGTTTACCACTAGTCTACAATTAAATTTTTTTATGTCCTTATATGATTTTTTACTCTTTTTTTGTTTCATGTTTATCATGTCTGGTGTTTGATTATTGACAATCGATGTACTATCAAAAATAAATAAAGATTTTTACAGTTACAGTATACTAGTAATGACTTTTCAAAAACTTTACTTAAGTGTAGATACCACATAAATTGATAAAATTTATCAAAAATGCTGTAATTACCAGAGATGTTTCTCTGCTAAGAATGTAAAAAGCTTAGACAGCAAGAGTTGTTTATTGTTGTAACAACTAACTGTCTTATGTTATAATAGCAGAAAATAACTGTCTGTTTTTTATAATAAGGAGGAAGTAATAAAACTGCTATTTTATTTTATTGTGAAAATTAAAGTATTATAAATAGGGAGAATGTTTTTCAAAAATTATTAATATTTTCAAAAAAAATTTTCCTAATGTCTAAATTATGCCTAAATAATAAATAATGCCTAAAAAAATTTTCCTAATTTCTAAATTTAAAGATTTCTCATAACAATCTCCTAAGGTTGTTCCTTGATAATTGTTGAAAGTTGTTTTATATAAGTCTTGAAATGTTCATTTTATGTTCTTTATGTTTTGTTTAACTAATTTTCTTCATTGTCAATTAAATTTGTGTTTTTTGTAAGATACATTCAAAAGGGTTCAACTATTATATCTAAAATATTTTAGTATAATAGCAAAATATTGACCCACTTAACTGTTAAAAAAAAATGTATAATATAATACAGTTTTTTAACAGTTTACTGATAATAATTATTTAGCTTTCAACGCCTAATTTATCAAGATCAGATGCTTCACGAGTTGATAGTCTAGTTAACACCGGAAATTCACTACCATTGTCTCCTTTCCTTGATAATGTGCAAACTCCATCTTTCTGGCCAACCCAGGTGTGGCCAACACCAGTTTGGCTATGTTTCTTAAAAGGTTTTGTAAAAATATTTTTAATTAAATTTGATATTCTTATATATATATATATATATATATATATATATATATATATATATATATATATATATATATATATATATATATATATATATATATATATATATATATATATATATATATATATATATATATATAGTATTAGGTGCATGTTTTTAATTTTTTCTGATTTATTGCTCTTTTATTTTACGTTTTTTCGCACAAAAGTTTACCAAAAAATGAGTGCTGTATGTATAATATGTATATAGTAGTAGCTATTATTATTTATAGGTAATCTAGCACTTAGAAAAAAAGTTATTAATTTAAAAGAAAGATTTTATTTTAAAGCTTATTTTTATTTTTAAATAACTTTTCTTAGGACCTTCCAAAGTTGCTCAAAACATTCGATAATTTAAACCATATCTAAACTCTTAAAATTAACACTTTGTTATAAAGTAATATGCACTTAATACCAAATGTTGAGCTTTTTTATTGATTATATAATAAAAATTTTTGCAGGTTGTAATGTTAAGTTTGAACTCGATGATAAAGAGTTTATGAAAACTGAAGATATTGCTGTATTTTGCACAACACCTGGAGGGCGTCGACGTGATGATATGAATTTTTACACGAGTGGCATGAAAGTTCGAGAAATCAAAGAGGAAAAGCCTAGTTTTACATCTGCCAGAGTATGGGTTGCTTTTTTGAAATGGTTTTATGTTGCTAAAGTTTTGTTGTTGTTGTTTTTGTTGTTGTTATTATTATTTTGCAATTTTTCTATAGCTAAAAGGTCACTCGATTATAATAAAAAAATTATTCTTAAATTTTTATAAAATAATTAAGAGAAAAAAAAAATTTCAACATAATGAAAGTTTTATTTTATAATTTTATAACTTTTTGATAATTTTTGATAAATGTTAACCTCCATGAAATTGTAGGGGGCCATTACATTTATAGAGATTGTTTTTCTTGAAATTTTTTTTTGAAATTTTTTATTTCATCTTGACTCTGCAAAAAAATTATGCTGCATTGTACTGAAATTTGTTTGAAATTATAACCATTAGCTATTAGTGGATTAATCAGGGTTGCAGAGTTGGAGTCGGAGTTAAGACATTTTCAGCGGAGTAGGAGTCGCTAAACAAAATCGCAACTCCGACTCCAATAGTAAAATTTCTCGGTATTGCACGTGCATGTACAAAAACATTCAATTAACCTTATGTTCACAACCTCAAAGAATGTTTCATAAATTTTTCAAATAAGAAATTTTTAACTTATCCCTTAATATTTTTTAAAGAATTTAAAGAATTTTTCAAAAATATTTCTTTGGAGTTGAAATCGGAGTTGAAGTTGGAGTCGGAGTCGGAGTTGTGCTCAAAAAATTTCAACAACAGGAGTCGGAGTCGTTACTTTTTCTTTTACGACTCCACACCCCTGGGATCAATGATTGAATAGTTTTTCTGAACTTTTTTTCAAGGTCCAAAACTCCAGTGGTCTTTCAGATTTAAGCATGTTGCCAATGCCACCTATCTGGTAAATATATATATATATATATATATATATATATATATATATATATATATATATATATATATATATATATATATATATATATATATATATATATATATATATATATATATTTAAACAATTTAAAGTGTATTCTACAAAAAGAGTGCTCAATGTTCTTAAAAGAACAGAGCCATTTTAGCTTGCACTTGTAAACTAATCGAAACCTGCCCTATGAACTGAGATTGCAGAAAAACAAATGTAATTTATAAGTGCGTTGCATCATTTTCAAACACACTAGACAAAACATATATTGGATCAACAGGGACTTGTTGAAAATTAGAAAATTATAGCAAACCACAAGCAGTTGTTCAAAAAAACAAAAATTTACAAACACTATCATGCGTTTAAAATACCTATAGAATACAAAGGATAGGTTAAAAACAGCTCTCAATTTAACATGGTCCATCATAAAAAGCGCCATTGCCTACAACAACATAACTAAAAAATGCCTATTATGCTTATATGAAAAACAAATAATTTTATTGTATAAAAATCCCAAAGAATTATTAAACAAAAAAACAAAACTAATATCCAAGTGTCGCCGTGAGAACAAATTTTAGCTGGATAACCACAAAACAAAATATTTTTCAAAACATTTTTCTCTTAAATTATTTTTCCATGAAAAAAATCATTTTTTTATGTAGTTTTATTTATAAAAAATATACAAACACGGCTCTGTTTTAACTTAATTTATTATTTTATTTACTTTAATTCATTGAGCACTCTCATGAAGATATATGCCAGCACAAATATTTATAAAAATTCTTTTTTGTCTAGTTTTTTTTCTCAAACATCAGCTCTTTGGAATTTGCTCCTTTCATCTTGTTTTCCTGATTCATATAATTTTTTTAGTCGTCTATTAATCGTTATCTTGCTTTATAAACTTCATCTTTTCTCTTCTAGCAACTTTTAACTCTAATAGTGGTTGCTTGCAACTTTTTTGGAAGTGAAGATGTTTAAAAAAAAAAACTGCTAACTTAAAAGTGTTTGAGGTCAGCAAAATATCTACTATAGCATATTTATATGCGCAATTGCTATATATATATTATATATATATATATATATATATGTATATATATATATATATATATATATATATATATATATATATATATATATATATATATATATATATATATATATATATATGTATATAATTACAACATAAGATTTACATATAGAGTTATTATTAAATTTTATTTTTAAATTTTATTAGTAAATTTTCCTTTTACGATTAGGAAATGGTAGAGCTAACATTTGAACAAATAATTCCTGGACCTCAGCGACTAGTTGCCAAGTGTCCTATTGACCATCCCTTTTTTATAAAACACAAAGGTTGGTCAGCACCGAATCCTACTGAAGCAATGGCAAGATATGGTTTACCATTTAAGGCTCTTCATGTAAATGATATATGCATGCCAGCATCAAGAATAAATCAAACTCCTAGCTCTGTTGCATCACCAGCTGCAGTATCCTGTAGCTCAAACGGACCTCAAATGTAAGATTTTTTGGAGTATTAAATTAAAACATTTTGTTTTTGGTAATAAAGTTTAGAAAATCAATATTTTAAAATTAAATTATTTTAAAAAATATTTTAATTTTAAGTTTTTGATTTAATTTTTTGTTTTTTATATTGTGCATTTCTTTTTTTTACATTGTTATTAAATGTTAAATCTCTTTACCAAGTGTAAATTAATACTATAGATCTTAAATACTCTAAATCACATATACCATTAAGTCAACTTCTTTTTAAAAAGAAAAGCTAATTTTTTTACTTTAATAAAAAATTGGCAAGTTTAAAAGAAAACTTTGCAACAACATAAATTATATGTTGTATTGTATGAGTATGTCCTTTTTGTAGTTTACATTATGTGCTTTATTTTTTAAATAAAAAAATATAGCATCATTGTTTCATTTTCTAGTTTCACATTTAGTCCTCAAGATACATCGCGCTTTCACAAAGTATGTAATACTTTTTTATTATTTGATGACTTTTTTTTTTTTTTTCATTTTCATATTTATATTAGAATATCTTATTTAATCTAGAGGTCTTCCATGAGCCACGTACGTACACAGGTATGGGGAAGGAAGGGGGTTACCCAAAAATGTATGAATGTATACTAGGAGGATATGTTAGAGACAGCAAGTACAAATGTGATTTGGCTCTCTCATTCTCTATCTCTCCTCAAACTTGATTTTTTTTTCTTAAAAAATTCTTGAATTTCATGAGTTTCATATAAGTAAGAATAAAACATATGTGCATACAGGAGAGGAGGGAATTCTAAATCAGTAGTTTTATTGAGTGTGTACTTTCTGGATGTACCCTAGAAGAACTTATCAAGTTAAATTAAATGATTTTGTAAACCTGAATTTATTTTTTTAATAATAATTGCCCATAATAATAAGTGGCTATAGCCTAGCATTTATATTTACTATTTACATAGAGATATTTGTGTATATATATACAATATATGTATGTGTTGTTTTAAATAATTATTTAAAGTAGTATTATTTTTTTATAAGAAGACTGATAACAAAGTTGAATTTCCAAATGAAATGAAAATGCCAATTTCGTCAGCTCAATCTAATCGTCTTTATAATGCCATCCATGAAAAAGTTGCTGCCACGTCTGCTATGTTGACAAGTCGCTCCCAAGACATGATTACTTTAACATATTCAAAATCACCCAACAAACCATCATTCTTTCCTCCACGAGACCCACCTCCAACATCTTGTAAAAACAATGAAAATATTATATTATCTGAATTTAATGATAAACTTGATATGACTCAAGAGAGTTTTTCAACTGAAAATATGAACACGTGTGAAAGAAAAGCTGTTCTTCAAAAAAAAAGAAGGAGAAAACCTTTTCAAGGCAGTGAACAGAGTAGGAGACCTATGAATGGATTCATGCTCTTTGGAAAGTCAATGAGAATCGAATTAACCAAACTTTATCCAGGCAAAGATAACAGGTCAGTAAAATTATTGATTTTAAATGTAATTATAGATATTTTTTGCATTTTAAGTTACAATTTTCAAGGTTTTAAAAAGTGTAAGTTGCTTGTAAGTACTGCTTCAGATGTAAGTTGCTTGTAAGTACTGCTTCAGATGGAAGTTGCTTGTAAGTACTGCTTCAGATGGAAGTTGCTTGTAAGTACTGCTTCAGATGGAAGTTGCTTGTAAGTACTGCTTCAGATGGAAGTTGCTTGTAAGTACTGCTTCAGATGGAAGTTGCTTGTAAGTACTGCTTCAGATGGAAGTTGCTTGTAAGTACTGCTTCAGATGGAAGTTGCTTGTAAGTACTGCTTGAGGTTGAACCACGAATAGTGATACTGCACCGAGTTTTTACTATTTTTGTTTTGAAAATAAACTTTTAAAAAATGATAAAAATTGGTATTTATATATATTTGTTCAGATTGCAATTTTGAGCTTTGCTTTTGAAAGAACTATTCAACTCATTATTGTTAGGGTGTACCAAAATACCCAAAAAATTTCATCAATTTCATGATATAAGTTTGACAAAATACTTGCAACAAGTTCATCAGCAGAAATTATTGTCAAAGTATAACTTAATTACCCATGAAATCATTATTTCTGACTATTGACTGATTAAATTGATAATTTACTTGTAATGCTTTTTTATTACTTTTTGTATTGTTTTAGTTTCACTTTTTAAAGTTAAGGATTTTTTAGTATTTGAAATGCAAAAATTTGTTGAAAAAACTGAAAGCATATATTGTTGTAGATATAAAACATATATTACTCCTGAATTTACTGCTTTTTGATCTGTCAGAAAATTAGGGTAATTGGCTTTAGCGTAAAACATTTTTCTTCGTAACAACATTATCATCCTTTTATTTTACTTCAGCTATCAAACTCTGAATTTCATAGACAATTAGTTTACAAAAGATTTTCAACTTTATAAAACTTGCAACAGAAATCAAACAGGTACTTGCTCAAATTTTAATCAAAACATTGATTAAAATAATAATAACAGTTACCTTATTACCTTGAGACAAGCTGAAGTATGTATAATAATATTAAAATTGACTGAATTCAATTTTTTTCAGAAATTTAAAAAAAATGTAATTTTTGAAAGTTTCCCTCCTTTCTCTTACTTAAACACTAAAAGATCTACCAATTTTTATGCTTGCTTTATAGTGTGCAATAAATTAAAAAATTTCAAAAGGCATTTCATGTTTGTTTTATTAAAAATTTAGTTTATAAGTGTTTATTTAGAATACACTCTACAATTTTTTTTACAATTTTTTTTTCAATTCTTGTTAAATATGCAACTTGTATTGTAAGTATGCAATTTATGAATGTGTTTTTTAAGACATTACTTGTAATGAAAACACTTAAATGTACATTGGTTGAAATTGTAGAGTTTATTTTCCTAAATTTTGAATGCTTAAACAGAATAGCAAAAACAAATTATTTTATACTTATCTCTTTCTAACTTTTTAAGTTGTAATTGTGTGTGTGTGTGTGTGTGTGTGTGTGTGTGTGTGTGTGTGTGTGTGTGTGTGTGTGTGTGTTATATGCGAAGTTATGACAAGTTTAAAAATAATAGTTGTGTTATAAAAATTAGTATATTTGATTTAAATTCATAAAAAATGACATTTATCAGTTAT
Source organism: Hydra vulgaris (assembly GCF_022113875.1). Taxonomy (NCBI): domain Eukaryota; kingdom Metazoa; phylum Cnidaria; class Hydrozoa; order Anthoathecata; family Hydridae; genus Hydra; species Hydra vulgaris. Next base: position 24,400,923 of record NC_061168.1, read on the forward strand.
TTTGATAAACGTATTTATTTACAATGAGTTATTACGTGTTGCTTTTCTTTATCAAGAGCCATCAGCAAATTACTTGGAGAGAAATGGAGAGAGCTTTCTGAAGAAAAGCGTGAAGACTTTTCTCGCCTGGCTAAAGAAATGGCTGACGAACGAATGAAACTTAATCCAAACTGTTGGAAGAGAAAGCATCGTAAATATAAAGACGGCTCTCTAAAAAATTGTGATTCTGATCCAAAGTTACACAAGTGAGTATTTTTTATAATGTCGGAGACTAAGACTTAAGATAATCAAATCTTTGAATATAGATTCTTAAACTCTACCAAGTTTCTAATTACGGCTTGTGAGACCCTCGCTTAGGCCGAATCTTTGGTTAGGATACAGGCTAATCTTAGTTTTAATACTTGAAATGTTTGGTTCAGTTCATCTTTTTTTGAAGAAGTTTTCTAATTACTAATTATTTTATATATACGCGTATATTTTTCTATTTAAAAAGTGTTTTAATTATATAAAAGATTTAAAAGATAAATTATTAAAAAAATCTTTTAATTATTTTCAGTATTGATTGTGGGGACAGCTTTTAATTTGAATTCAAACATCGTTTTCAAGTTTAATGATCATCGATATTCATTTGTGATATGGTGGATATGTTTTGTACATAATGTAGTTGTTGCGTCCAAAAGTTTTCTATTTTTATTTCAAGTTTTGTAGTTCAGCATGTTTCTAAATGGGGATTTTTATTTTTTAGATTATTTTTTGAAAAGATTTTCTATTTCCCCCTCTTTTATATTATTTTTTGAACTTTTATTTTTAAGTAACTTTTTTAGACAAAATTTAAAAAATTTGATTTTTTTAAACAGGCATGTTGCATTTTAGTAAAAATGATATTAAAGTAATAAATGGTTACACATGAAGCGTCAATATTGAACGCCTTTCTCTTTGCCACCATTTGTTTTTTAAAAATGGTGACTATTCATTTTCTAGCAGTTTATCAAACATAAGAAAAAATAGTTATTTTTTTAAATATCTATTTATAAATTTTTGTTTTAACTTATAGAGTACCTTAAGGTTAAACTTTTTTATAGAGTTATCGAGATTATTAACTACTAGGAAAGGTTAAATGCAATTTAAATAAAGAATCTAGTTTTCAATTTTAGCTTTATACTCGCTTTCTCCCTTAATTTTTCGATTTTAAATATTTTTTTAATATATTTTTTTAAATTTTTATTTTTAAAAAGACAGCAATACATTAAACGTTGAGTTTAAATATAAAACGGAAACTAGTATTAAAATCTTCAAAATTTAAAAGATTATTTTATACCTTCTTAATATTTATATAAATTTTTGCTGATTTCACAGAACAATTTGAAAATTATTGAAGGTCTAAACTTGTGTTGTTTTTTTTTGACCGTTTCTTAAAATAATTTTGAAATCGTTATTGTCTCCTTAATATGTTCAAAACTTGTGTAAGTTTTTATAAATTCTATTCAAATGAATTTTGAAGTTTAATTTTGTTGTGAATATTGTTATAGATTTTTAAATTTATTTCTTTTTTTCTTTTCTTTCTTTAAACCATATTTACTTTTTTTTTTTTTTTTTTTTTACCAGCAAGTGCTCTGTATAAAAAACAAATTTTATGACCGTTGGATGTAGACTTGTTCCAAAGTATATTTAGTAACTTAGTAATAAAATTTTCCGTTTTCTGTTGTTGTTTACTATGAGATTCCTTATTATAAAATTGTTCTATTTTCGATTATTAATTATACTTAGTTATTCGATTATTCTTATATTTGTATAATGTATAGTTTCAGTAATAAAAAGTTCTTTTGATTACTTCTTTTTTTTTTAGTATCACGTATTACTAATAATCTCTTCTACATTACACAACAGGTATGCTACACATTGATCTACAAATTTTATTAACTTCCTACCGAACCTTTAAAATTTTTCAAATGAAATGCAAAACTTGCAGACGTTTTGTATTTTTATACTAAAAAATAGTTAACGCGTTTTTTTCATTCATTTGCTAAAATTAAAGATGTCATTAGATTGTCTGAGTCAAACGAATTATATTCTATTTGTCGACATTCCACAAGTATTGGTTAGATTTCTAGATGTTTACTGATTACTTGAAAGTTATTTGCATAATTGTAATCTAATTAGGTCTTATTATTATTTGGCATCTTTTTTTATAGGATAATAGATTCACGCAATTATTTTGCGTTTGATTAATTGGTTTCGATTATTTTAATTTAACTCAATTGCGTACCAGAAAACGGAGGCGATATATATAATTGAAAAGATATATAGTTTTAAAAAAATGTTTATGGTTCTCATTGATTGAAAAAAGTATAAATTTCACTACAAATATAATTTCTTGCTAATGATATATGTTATGTCCGTTAAAGATCGAGTTAATTGAAGACAAATGATTGCAAATTTTATTAGATTGCTTTAAACAAATATGTGGCAATATATTTTTTATAACTGAGATTTATGCTAACCGGCATAGGAAACTTTTGCAAGCGTAATTTGTCCAGCTTAGTGATTGCCAGAACTAAAAAATGATTAGATTTAGAAGGTTTTGCCTCTGGCTGAAAAACACATTTTGATAGCATGTTTTTTAAACCTATGTTTTGAGGCGATAAATAAAATGATACAGTTGCCATACATTTACCCATCGCCACAAATGTTAACCTTAAAAATGAAAGTCTAACATCGGTCATAAATAAATTACCTACAGTCAGGGATGCAATCAGGGAGTCACAAAAGGACTCCGGCTAAATATCTCTATATTTTCCAGGTCTGTAGTGCCTAAAAGTTTATTTCCTATTAGTAGTCCATAAACCTTTTTATATTTTTAGAGCTATATATTTTTAGAACTATAAAGATGTAATTTTTTTGTGATCTACAAATCCGGAGTTCTTTTTGGGACTCCGCATCCCTGCCTACAATATATATAAAATACAATACAATTCCAAATTATGCATGGAATGATGACAAGTTTATCAAAATTTATAATCAGAATCTCTCTGATTTTTTTCTAAGTTTTTTATGTTTTATCTCTGAGATTACATTTTTTTATGGGAGAAGCAGTAGAAAAAAAAAATTCACCATGCCGCATGTTACATGCGAAAAAATAAAAAATAACTTTTTAAAATTATTCGTTTATTCATAACTATTTAAGTTATTCAAATATTGCCTCGGGGAGTACTGATGGAAACAGGTTAAAACGTCCATGGTACCGTCAGAATTTGTGTTAAATTTACGGATCTTCTTACTCATTCAAAGCCTTTTACGAAATGAGATTACCTAATATGTATGAAGGAAATGTACTCAATGTCTTATGTTTTGCATATATATAGAAAAGTTATTTAGTTCCTGCCGTTTTTAAAAATATTTTTGCTTTAAATGTCAATTTAAAAAGTCCAATAAATATATAAATAAATAATGATTTGCAAAACCAAATTTTTTGTCAAACCAAGTTTAACCAATTTTGTATTGATTACCGTGGTGCACCATATTTTTTGAAATAACTTTGTTTTGCAAAATTTTGATTTGTCTTCTTTTTTCCTTGTTTTTAAAGTTAAACTTAGAAGTTTTGATCTTTTAATCGACAACGAACTTTTATTCTACTAACAGTGACATTTTGAAACTGCCAACTTTTTATTATTACCAAGAATTAATTTATTTAACTGTTTATATTTAGTCAGTTTACCTTGTCTATAGTATTAGTCAATACACTTGAAGCATTTTTATTTTCTTTCATCACTGTAAGAAGTTAATTAGTTTATATAAAAAATAGCTTGTTTAAGGTTCTGATAATAAGGTCTTTGTGATCTTTGTGATCAAATGTAAACAAAAATCAAAACAAATATACAAACAAAAAATATTCTGCATTTACTCTAAATTATGGTGGACACTAGATATAAAATACTGCAAAGACATTCTCTCCTTCCACCTTAAAGAATGGAAAAAATTCAATTATAGCAAATCATAGTATTGGATTTTATTTATCAAATACAAGCTTGGTAGTAAAAATTTCCATAAAACTGCAGCTTAACTTAAAAATCAATAAAAGTACCAAAAGCATTTAATACCTTCGAAAAACTAATCTTTAAAAGTTTCGGAACAATATCCGAAAAATTAATTCAAATTCAAATAAGCGTATTTTTACTATTAATAAAAATCAAGCTAGAAAGAAGGATTTCGACGAAACTTTAATATTACTAATAACTATTACAAACACCGTCACCGTCATTGTCACCGTTATATTCCCAACTCAGCCTAAACTAACAACTCTTATCAACCTCTGACATCGAAATTTATAATTTTAAGCTTTGGTCTGACAAATCACATGATGTGTTTTCCTGAGCCGTTAGGTCTAGAACAGAAAGGAAATCGATGTTGTTCCAGAAAAACTCTGTGATCGGGACAATGAAATTCGGAAAATTGCGTGTTTTCGAGAAAATTATCCATTTGCTTTCAATGCCAAGCTACCTCCTATAATATTCCTAAACTGTTAGAGTTGTCCAGATGTTTCTACAATCCTCCTAAATACTCTAGAACGTTCATGAAATTTCTAGAACTTTCTAGAACGCTTTTGAACATTCCAAAAGTACAATATAAAAGCACACTTAAACCAAGATTCCAATTTGTGTTATTGAAGATTTTAAGGGAAAAGATTCGTAGTTAAAAAGAAGTTATTTATTTGATATAGTATCATGAGGTTGCTAGCATCACTTGATTCATTCTGATACATGTGCAGACAATTCATAAAGAGAATAGTAAAAAAGTATTGCGTGAAAATTAAATGGAAGTATCCCGCAAGTCGTATAATGTGCGAGATCTACAAGGTATACTTCGGCGTCTTGGTCGAGGACCAAGACAAACTTGGGCACTGCATTTTACATGCAAATATTGCAAGAAAACATTCGAAAGTAAACTTAATAGTTGACATTTTAATACTGGTGCAAGAGGACTGCAATAGTGTAAAAATGTTGCTGAGTGCATTAAAGTATGACAACTACAGATGAAAAGTCATCGTTGGCTTTGAAACGGTATTATTCCTCATGGGTCTTCAAGGAGGTTTCACAAAATTTCTTTATTTTTTCTATCTCTGGGACAGCCATGACACTAAGGCACAAAGACTGACCACAATAGAACAAATTTTCTGTTGAACTGAGCAATTTGAAGTGGAAGCCGCTGATAAAATCTCATAAAGTATTTATGCCACCGCTGCACATCAAGTTAGGTCTCATTAAGCAATTTGTCACTGCTCTTGACAAGGAGTCAGCAGCATTTCAATAACTCCAAGATTTTTTTCCAAAGCTGTCCGAGGCTAAAATTAGAGCTGATATATTTGTCGGACCACAGATCAAAAAAAAAATCATAGAATGTAAGGATTTTGCAAAGCTGTTGAAAAGGACGGAGAGAGCGGCTTGGAGTAGTTTTGTTGCAGTTGTTCAGGACTTCCTAGGTAATCATAAAGCTAAAAACTATGAGGGGTTGGTGCAGACTTTTATAAAAAATTACGTGAAAATGGGATGCAGAGAGTCTCTGAAAGTTCATATATACTTGATTCGTATCTCAACAAGTTCAAGGAGAACATGGGCGCTTACCCCGAAGAGCAAGGCAAGCGCTTTTATCAAAATATATTGGACTTTAAACTTTTTTTACCAAGGACAGTATAACGAAAACATGATGGGGGACTACATTTGGGGGCTACTTCGAGAGAGTGATTCAATGTATAATCGTAAATCTAGAAAATCTAAACATTTCTGAACCTTTTTGAGTGGTTTCTAACTGTGTTTGTCTATTCCTTGTGCAATTTTTGTTTTTACCTGATCATAATGATAAAAATGAAAAAAATCGTTCTGTTTTCACAAAAAAAAAACAAGTTTTCTTCGTGCTGTTCTCGTGCAAGCAAAATTTGTGTCTAATGAAGTCACTTTTTCACATACTTTAGGCATATGCAATTGAAATATAACACTTAAAAGCCAGGAACAAAAGTTGTGCTACATAGTGTAATCCATATAACTGGAATATATCTCGGAATTAGTGTCATACCTATTTTGACAAAATAATTCAAATATAAAAATGTCATGCAATCGGAAATATCATGCAAGTATAAAGGGCCGCTGAGAACTTTTACGACGCCCGGGATATAGCAGCAATTAGGTCCCCCTATAAGTTTGCATATTTCTAAATTGAATTTAAATTTTAAAAATGTACAATTATACAAGTTAATGATTGTATTTTTATTTTTAATTAACTTACATCTATATTTTTATAAACTGCATCTGGATTAAATGACACTTATGCAACACGTTTAACATTCACTGATTGGGTTCAATGGATACATTCTTTAATATTAATATTAAAAATACTCTCTTCTTGCTTTTTTTTTTACAAGCAAAAAATTATTATAATTATTTGTTGGGTCAATTTACGATAGAAATGTATGCAATTAATTTTCAACATGAGTGTCTGATAGACGCTCTTGTTCTATAATGGTATTGTAATCTTTTATTTAATCAATTTTAATTTACTTAAAAGTCGTTCACCTTCTGCGACAAATACTGGTATTGTGTTAAAAATTAGTATGCATATAGATTTACTTTGCATATAGATTGGAAAATGTGCTATAAATCGTGATTTACCATGATCTATATGTAATTATTTTAGCAGAAACCTGAGTTGGCCGTCTGGCTTCAGAAAAGTAAGCAAGAACTGATCTTTAAGAGACACTATTACTCTTTTTTTCTCCAATTAGATGGTTAGTCTCCAATTACTAATCATTGTTGTCTATTAACTAGCCAACCAGTAATTCAGTTTAATAGCTAGCCTCAAATGTCATAAACATTATTCTTATGAAGAAGTCTTTCAAAATTTTTTTTATGAAGAAGTCGGTCAAAATTTTGTCAACCAAGTATCAACGATAAACTGGCCCCATTAGAATGTTGTTGGATTCAATCAGGTTTGTTGAGACTTTGAAATTTGATTATGTGCAGTATTTCATAATCTTATCCTTAATAATTCTCATTATCACCTTTGCACAATAGGGAGGTAACAAACACCAGCTTGTAGTAATAAATTTCGGCTTTGTTTTCGTTTTTAAGACGGGACATTTGATTTGTCTTTTTTAATACCATAATACACAACTATCTGTCCAGATGTTGATGGTGTGGCACTATATTGTCAATAACATGCTAAAATATGCATGCTATTTTGTACTGAACTGTTTTTAATAGCTTGAGGAGTAGATATAAACAACTGGCTTAGAATCTGTATAGATCTGGAAGTTGTGAGCATGTTGTAAATGCCGTATTATTTATACACAGACATCTTTGAGCAGAAACTAATGTATACAGAAACTGATGTATACAGAAACTGATGTATTTTTTAAGCATATTCGTCCTATGACAAGACTAGCTTTATGTAGGTTTGATCTAACTTTTTAAATTATAGCTTTGAAAAAGAAAATTTTTTTATAAGAATTAATTTTATTTGGTGAAGTTTAACAACTCTCTGCAGAGTTAAAATTTCATCAAAATATATATATATATATATATATATATATATATATATATATATATATATATATATATATGTATATATATATATATATATATATATATATATATATATATATATATATATATATATATATATATATATATATATATATATATATATATATATATATATATATATATATATATATATATATATATATATATATATATATATATATATATATATATATATATATATATGTATATATATATATATATGATTTGGTGACACACTATTGTTGCTTTTTACCTCATTAAACTGATTTCATTGTTGCTTATCACGTGGTTTAGCATGTTTCTTGCGTTTTTTGGTGGTCTTGCATGGTTTGTATTAGCAAAGAAGCCTTGCAGTCTGGAAGTTAACGTTTTGAGGAGGTCAGTTTCCGGACTGACCAGCTGTAAGCTAATAGGATGGCCCTTTTTCTTTGCCTTTTGCTCAACCGTCATGCTCTACCAACAAAATGTACAATAAAAACCGCACTTGAATGTAGCACGTTTTTCTTTTCCTAAAGTTTTATTTCTGTAAATAAATTTAGCCAACCCTCTAAAAGTCACCGAAGTATATTTATTTAATCTTGCATAATTCCCGTATCTTAGAGACCATATCCAATATTACAAAACAAATAATTATATTTAAGGCCGTAAATAACTTAAAATTCTAAAAACGTAAATTAATTTATCAGTAATACTACTTTGTTGCCGATAGGCTCACAGATTGGTACTCTGGTTATGAGAATTGTTGTTCGCAAAGAATTTGCAAGATTTGCAGTCCTAATGGTTTGCAGACATAATGGTAGTGCTGGTTTATCTATATAGTTATTTATATCCTTTCACTTCTTTCTATTTTACCCTCTAGAAGTAATTGATCTCAACACCAAAAAAGATACTCACAAAGAATATTTTGTATGCCTCAATAGGACAAAGAACTTAATAATGAATATAACCGATTGCCGAAGAAATCGATGTTTGAAGCAAGAAGAAAATGCGAGGAAAGTCTATTACTAATCTCTCTAAGACGTCTTTATTAGATGAACTAGATACTTTTGAGAGAGGGTTCAAATGGATAACAAAACTTCAGAAACCTATATATAGTATATACTAACGTCTAATTGCGAAATGTCAAAAAAGAATTTACTGTAAGACGTTTTTCGAAAAGCAAAAAATATACAAAATCAAAAATAAGAAAATATTAGCAATAGCAGTACGGGTAAAGAAAGTCGAGAAAGCTAAACAACTTTTTCACAAAACCTAACTAAGATTGAACACCACTAACTCATAAAAACGCAAACAAAACTAACTCATTTGTATACCTTTAACCAATGTCTGAATCTTTTCATGCATATTTAAAAGATACAACACATCGCAATGTGGTATCTCTATACACTAATATCCTACACGAAGACGATATTAATCCTATAGAAAACTTAAACTAAACTCCCAAAAAACTTTTTATCCATTTTACTTTCCTCATACTTTAGCAAGCTATTAATAATAACTCTGCCAAATAGTGTATTTTAATTTGGTTCCAGAAATTTTCGCCAAAAATTTGGAACATCAACGGGAACAAGAATGACCCTACTTATATCAATATATTTATGGGAGAGTTAGACAAGAAAATCTGCTCAGTTTTTAGAAAATATATCATTGTAATTAAAAGATACTTAAATGACATCTTTTTAATATTTTACAGCACCTCTGAATATCTGGAAAACCTCAAGAAATTCATAAAAAGCCTGCACAAGAACTACACTTTACCATTAGCTGCTCACTAAGATTCACAAACTTCAAGGATGCCATTCTAGAAAAGAATATAGATGGCACTATAGACTTTAAACTCTATATGAAACCAACTGATACCCTAGACTTACTTAATTCCCACTCTAATCACCCAAAACACCAAAAAAATTGCATTATTTATGGCCAATCAATGAGACTCAACAGTATTGCATTTATAAGAAGATATAAAAAAAAAAAAACTGGATAAAATAAAAAGATATTAGTAGTCAAAGGAGACCCACTACCCACTATAAACCATTAAGTAAACAGAGCTTTACAATATACGCAAGAGTATATTTTAATATTGTATATTGTTGGAGTATATTGTAAGAGTATAATAAATAGAGCTTCACAATATACTCAAGAGGGCGTGGGCCTAAAAAATAAAAACAAAAAGCTAATAAATTCTCAACTAATGGAATACCAATTATTCTTCCATGCGACGGGGTGGGCCGTAGACAACTTTGTTTGATGTTTGAGCAAAGCAACTTTGAAACATGAAGAAAACTCTATATTTAAGTATGATCATATATAGGTGGAACGAAGATGTTATGCAAAAAAATGCAATGATTGGAGACTGGTAACAGTTAAAACCCAAAAAGGTTAGCCCCCTAACCCCAAATAATGAGTCAAAGGTGACCAGGTGAATAAAAAAAGCAATTGCTTTTACCCAGCATTTTTGGAGAAATTGTTCAGCATCAATAAATATTTTAGCAAACTCTTTTAAATTTTTATTCACGTAAAACTAAGCAATTTTCTCCAAACACGCTTTTATTTTTTTATTTTTTTTTTTTTTTGTATTAATTTTCCGTTTTTGTTACAATTAAATTCCGTAATATAATACAAAATACTATTATTCTTTCAAAAATAAACCAGTTATAAATATAAAAAATCAAAGACAAAATAATAAGAGTTAATTATTATATATATATATATATATATATATATATATATATATATATATATATATATATATATATATATATATATATATATATATATATATATATATATATATATATATATATATATATACATAAAAAACGCGGGAAACTTGCAGAAGACCATTAAGTCTTATCATCAAGAACCGTTGTAATAATTATGTTTTTACAATATTAAATTCCTATAATAGTGTTAAAAGCAAAACTTATTTAACTAAGGTAAATAGTATTAAAACCAAAAACTTTTCAATGTAAAAAAAAACAAAAAAAAAAAACAAAAACGAAAAAAAACAAAGCAGTTTAAAAGAAATCATTAATAAGATACTTTGAAATATTCTTTTTTATTAGTTTTTGAAAGCAATTTATATTATTTACACCTGGTAAATTACTATATTTTGTTAAGATTTTATTCCAGATATGCGGAGCACGATATGTAATTTTAAATTGTTCTTGTTTGGTTTTGCATAATGGTTCAATTAAGCCTGTTGTACGTAAAGTATATTTAATGTTAGAATTTATTTCATAAAGATCATTAAAAATTGAGGGGCATTGTTGAAATTTACTTTTGTACATGAGACATAAAATTTTATAAACGTTTATCTCGTATAACGTAAAAATATTCATAATTTCGAACAGTGGTTTTGCATGTTCGTTTTTATTTTTAAAATTTATTATTTTTAAACAATGTTTTTGTTTTCGATAGAGTGTTTCAAGCTTGCTTTTAGATGTACTACACCACGCAATACTCGCGTAATTCTAGTAACTTTGTATAAAACTGAAATAGATTTGTTTTAGATGATGTTTATTAAATAAATCCCATGACTGATATAGAACGCCAACATTTTTTGATATTTTGCTGCCAATATAGGCAATATGTTTATTCTAGGTAATATTTTCGTCAATGAGAACACCAAGAAATTTTGTGACTCTTTCGCAACTAATTTCTGTGTTTTCAATGACTAGTTTTGGAAAAGAAATTTTTTTTTAATAGGGTGGAATAATGAGAACTTTGTTTTATTTGAATTAATAGCGAGTTTATTTGCATTGAACCATAGTGAAATTTTATCTAATTCGTTGTTCATTTGTACGAAGAGTTGAGGTATATCTTTTCCTGAAATAAAAAAGTTACTGTCGTCAGCAAATATTAACGCTGAGTTCAGCATTAATTTTGCTCAAACTTTCATTCAGCTACGTGAATAAAAGTTTAAGCAAAATCGAAGACCTCGGTGCAAAGACAATGTAACTAAATTTGTGCATAAACGAGGTAACTCCGAAATTACCATCTTTTTGCACCGGATGTATTTTCTGTTTTTTACGTTATGAGTTCTTGTTTGTTAATCTTGACTTTTATTGTGGTTTTGAAAGACATGCAAGTTTGGTTAGATTATTTCTTGTGTTTATTAAAGTCTTATACTGTATTACAAGCACTATGTCAAGGGTAAGTAACATTTCTGACTATTATTTCTTTAATGCAAGTGCCAATATTTCAACCTTAGTACAAAGTACTTCTGAAAGTGACTCTGAAGTAAATAAAATAAAACTTACAAGAAAACGCATCAAAAATCGTAATGCTTAAAAACAAAATATTGCTAAGAAAAGGAAAGCTGAAGGAAAGACTTAGATTTTTTTAATTTTATTTTAAGGTGCCCTAAGAAGACCTAACGGTCTCGTTGCAGAGCACCGCGTAAGTGCATTTAACCAAGAAATTCACGCCTCCTTCCTCACCGTGAAGCGAAAATACGTCCAGAGCTTGTTTCGAACCTGGATCTCCTGCTTATGAAACGAGCGCTCTAACAAATGCGCCACGGCCGCTCTCGATAGGGTTCAAATATTGTAAAAAAACTCTTAAGCAGGAGAGAAAAACCGAAGACCCTTGCAACTGTAGGACAAAATGTTTTAATAAAATATCACAAATTATGAAGTTGCAGCTTTTAGAAACTTCTAACAGTATTGGAGATAAAGAAAAACAAGATGTTTTTATTGGAGGACAAATTCAAATAAACGCAGTTGAAAGAGGTAGGCCTAACTCTGGTGACGACCCAAAACGTTCATGTTCTTGTGTATATATAATAAAAATGGGAAAAGAAGCAAAGAAGTATGTAAAACAGCCTTTTGTATAGAATAGAGTGTGAGTGGAAAAAGGGGAAAAACGTATTGTTAAATAGTTGCATGAAAATATTCCTGCTCTAACAGATAAGCGTGAAAAATGCATTGTAAACCAAATTGATGTTCATATCAACTCTTTTCCGAAGTGATCATTTCGTTACAGCAGAACTAACAACCAAATAAATGGTATTTGTCTCCTGATTTAAATATGGTAAAAATGCACAAACCGTATCTGCAAAAATACGAGTCTGCTATTTATAACAGTTTGGAAAATAAGCAAGATTTTATAAAGCCAATAGTTACGTATGATTATTTTTATCGTCACTTCATAACAAGGTTTAACTATTAATTAGGAAAGCCTAGATCTGATACCTGCCAAACATGTGAGCGATTGGAGAAATTTATTGCAGCAGAAGTCGCTAAAAAGGTTAAAAAGGTTTTTTGTACTGAAAAAGAAGTGCATGAAAAAAAAGCCAGCTACTTCTACACACAAATGAAAGCAAATATTGCTGAAGTATAGACAAGTAAAAGTGAAAATAAGTAATTAACATTTGATTATCAGCAAAACATACATTCCTCATTTGGTAAATGGTGATTTCAAACGCCAGCTTTGATAATATAATTTTTTGTATATACGCAGCCAGTTCTGAAAAGTCTTATTTCTTTATGTAGGATGAAACGGTTGGCAAAAAATGACATTATGATGTTGTAAGCTGTCTGTATTTTTTTATTCAAAATTTTCTTGCTGCTTCAGTTAAAAAGCTCTGCAGCCGTAAACAGAGCGTTAGTCAAAAATTTCTTTTTAACTGCATCAATAAAAAAGATAATTTTTAATCTAATTTTTTTAACATAAATGTTTTATCTTAGCATTCCTTTTATTTAACCAAATTTATATAAAATTTCTGTTATATCTTTATTTAGAAATGCTGTAATGAAATTTTTAACAAAAGCACCGTTAAGCTTAACCGAGAGATATGAATACTACTGCTGCTTGTATTCTGATAACTGTAGTTCACAAAATAAAAATCATACACTTGCTCGCTATCTATATACTTTAGCTCATACTAAAAATTTTGTCAATATAGTTCATCGCTATTCTGAACCAGGACACAGCTTCTTACCTTGCGACCGGAGTTTTGGCTTGATTACAAAAGAAAAGAGAAACAGAGAAAGAATACTGTTATTGAAAGAATAGGTTTCTTTAGTAAGAAATACTTGTCGCAAATTTACTGTTGCGCTAGTAACCCGAGAGCTGTTCTTGAACTTTAGTAGCCATTTCTCTGGTTTGTTCAAAAAAAAAGTCTTACATAAACAGAAAGAAAAGTTTTCAATCTTATCTTACCGTGTGATGGATTACTCACAAAATTATGTACAATGTAGCAGTTTGGCCAGTGGTTTTTTGAAAGAAGATTTTGTTCTTCAAAAATGTGGAGCCTGTCTGACTTTACCAAACAATGACATTCAACTGTATTCCGGTCCAATACCAGTAAAGCGTTTGAAATACTTACAAATAAAAGAACTTGCACCCAAATATGTTCTACCAAAATTGTATGCGGTTTTATGACACGTTAAAGTGCTAAGGTGCAGAACAAGATGGTCCACTTTCTGAGGGTAGCTTCACAGGCTAAAATTTAAATTTTTATTGCGATATAACATTAAAAGAAATGAAATACAGTATGCAATTAAGAAAATTCGCTTGTTTGTTATTTGTCATTTCTGGTATTCTTTTATTGGACTTTAAAAAAAAAAATCATCCACAATAAACCAGCTAAAGCCTAGTTGATACATTTTTAAGGAAATTTAACATAGTAAATAAATAAAAAAAGCACTTATGAAACTTATTTGGTGTATTTTTATTATAATTTTGTCTTCTTTTGTCAGATCTTGATTAGGGGCGGATCTAGGGGTATCCTGTGTTGCCCAGGATTCACCCATAATATTCTAAGAAATTGTAAAAAATTCCGTTTCATAATATAAAAGATACTAAACTTAAATTTATAGTATACCAATATGTATATATAAGTTCTTTAAAAAATAAATATAGCCTTTATAGAAAAACATACATGGCTATAATAATCTTTTAAAGACTCCTCCGTCATGTTTCAAAATTTTTTTTAAAGTAAACGGAACTGAAAGAATCCTTATAATCAGTCGTTATTGCAATTTATTTATATTGGTTGCCGTAATTAAGGACAAAAAATCCCTATTGTTTTTGACTCGAATTTCCGGTAGACAACAAGAAAAAATTGCAGGAACGTTTGATCAAAAAGGTTTTTTTTTATAATAATAATAAAAAAAAGCTATTATTTCTAGTATTCACAAAATATTTTTAAAATTCTGTATTTAAGACGGTTCACGAATCAAACAACAAAGAAAAAAAATATGGTATCAAGTTTTTCTAACGTTACCAAGACTTTACGAGCTTTTCTAGCAGCAAAGTTGAAAGTTACAACATCGTAATTAACATTCAAGATCTGTTTCGATTGAACGGATTGACAGCTCTTAAGACAATCCTGTCCCATGGTAGCTCTTAGAGAGTTCCTGACGAGAGCTAACTTGCTAAAAAATCTCTCGCCTTCAGCCACAGATTGTCCCGTTGGTTCGACAAGCTTCTAAATGATTTTTTTTATATTAGGAGAATAGCAAATAAATCGTTTTTTCTTTTTTTTTTATTGTCTTGATAAAAATATTTATATAATAGTTTTTTGTTTATTTATGCATTTTTATTCATCAACCAAAAAATGAGTACATAAACAAATAAAAAAACAGTAATATAAATAATTTAAATTAAACATAAATAAAAAAAAAGTTAAAAGATTTTTTCTAAATTCTCCTAAATATAGAAAATTTCAGTTAGAACCTTGTCAAACTAACGCGATGAGATATTCGCAAAGTAAGTAAGATACGCAGACAAATGCATATCTGAAGGAAATTTCCTTCAAATCCTTTTGCACAAATGCTATTCAGAAGATTTAAAGCCCAATCATCTGTCAGGAGATGACGTCGAACAGACTAAAGTGTTCCGTAACTCATTAATAAAATTGTCGTCAATAAGATTATTTGATTGCAGATGTACGAGGTCTTTAACTTTAGATTCTTGACTGTTTGTTAAGTCTGAACAATTTTCACTTCTTTATTGGATAAATTTTATTGGATGTTTTCAATTTTTTATTTGGAATATTGATATTTTTTTTCTTTCTGTCTTTTGATGCCCAGGGGAAACCGACCGGGATCCCCCACCCTCTGTGCACCCCTGGATACAAAAACAAAATTTACATACATTTTATACTAAACTACTCAAAACTTGTGTAAAAATTGAGAGAATTTATAAATTTCAAAGTTAATCAGTTTTTTCCGTCTCCTGAACAATTTTTAAAAATGGAGTTAAATCATTTTTGCACCGAGGTCTTCAATTAAAGAAGTTTTTATTCACAATGATTTTTTACCGCTGTTCGTACAGTAAAAATGGTAGCATTGAGTTAAGCAAATTTTTATCTTGTGATATATTGTTTATATACATTTGGTATTGAAAATGAGTGATGTTGAAGGAAGTTTTATGGATGACGAGAGTCATCGAAGTACCAGCGAAGAATTTTTAGATTCCAGCGATGACAGTTTATTTGATGAAGGCACCGTTACTTTAATTTAAAAATTGTACACAACATTGTTTAAAACAAATGTATCACTTAGTATGATAGTTTAGAGTTTTTATTTTCTTTTTTATGTAGACCAGTTCTGATGGCAATGTTGGTGTTGATGATGTTAGTGGTAATATTTAAGATGAATGAGTATTTGTTCTAGAAGATGACCATGTTACTGATGTTGTTCACTCAGTAAAGTTTACCGGTAAATTACTGGTGAATCACGACCCAAGTACTCAATTTCACCAGAGTCTAAGCCTATGGCTATCTTGACTTGTTTTTTACTCCTGATTTTTTGAAAAATATAGTTACTTTTACTAATAATTATGCTGATACGTGGTTTCAAAATAATCAACAGTATTTGAGGTTCGATCCAACATCAAAAGGTCATGGACAGATTAAACAGGGAAAGACCAATCTTTTAGAAATAAGAGTTTTACTTTGAGTTGTAGTCAACATGGTCTCGTCGAAAAAGCTAACCTTTAACTGTACTGGGATATAAGTCATTCTTGTGCATCCACTATCTTGTTTGTTACCCACTTCAGGCGTGACCTGAATTTCTTTATTTTACAGACTTCTGTGTGCCAAATCAATAACCACTCAAAAAGATTTATAAAATTCAGTTTTTAGTTGAACACTTTAACAATAAATTTTTTTATTATTTTTATCCACAAAGAGATATTTCTTCAGATGAGAGTATAGTTAGCAACAAAGGAAAAACACCACATCTGCATCAGTTTATGCTATACAAACGTCGTTCTCGATTTAAGATCAAGTTATGGTGTGTTACAGAAAAGAAAATATGTATGAAACCAAATGTTGTTGCCTTTTACCATAAAACCATGAGCAGTGCAGATTTGGGTGATGCACAGTCTATGTGACTAGTCAGAGCATAAAACAATAAATTGGAGAACAAAAGTTGCTTTTTCTCTATTTGGTAGGGCAATTTTAAATCGCTATTTATTGTATAAGCTCAATACAAATGAATATAAGCCAATATCAAGGATAAATTTTATTTGGCAATAGTGGAACGTTTAGCAGGAGGTTATTTTTCAGTGAAAGTAATTTCAAAAAGACGAATATCTAGAGAGATTAAAGTGGCTAAAGTTACAATTGTCACATACCCACTTCCCCAACATACTGCAAATAACAATCCATCATATGGTCACAATCTTGTGAAAATTGGTGCAGAAAAAAAATGTGTAGCTGGGCACCTAACTCGAGTACGCACAAAAAAAACAGCACCTAATTCGAGTCAGTCACATGGTGTTGCACTGTGTCCAGCCTGTTTTTCACACAACAGTTGTTCATTAAAATTGTTAAACTGCTTTTAATCTGATATAACCTACAAAAAAAAAAATCAAAAATAGTTGTTTTTTGTTTTTTTTTTCATTATGTTTTTCCCCAATTTTTTTTTTTTTCCCATTTTTTTTAGTTAAATTTTTCAGAACGGTGTTTGCTTAAACGGTTAAATCATGACTGAAGCGCTTAAACGGTTAAATCATGACTGCAAGTTTTATTTTAGTTTTTATTAAATCATGACTGCTAAGAGAAACAGAAACCTAAGTATAAATACAATAATTTATTGTTTGGTGCTGTTTTTTATTTAATTAAAAATATAAAAGTATTTAATAAGTATATTAGTTGGTTTTTAAAGATGACAAAGTCTTTAAAAGCAAAGAAAAAGATGAAGTCTGAAGGTAACAGATTTACAAAAAATGCAGTTGTTCATTTAATAACAACGATGATTATAACATTCTAAAAAATTTTTCAATACTTCAGAATTAGCTCGTAAATTTTAAATAATTTCCAAATGCGAAAGGGAATTTTGTATCTTCTATATTTGACTTACACATATTGTTACTGGAAATACGAATTTGAAAGTTCACAGAAAGCAAGGAAACCTTTTTTTTTTTTTTACATTTACAAGCAACTGCTACTAGAGTTGGAAGTTACTGGAAGAGAAAAGATGTTGGCAAATGTCAAAAAAAGAAAAGAAAAGATAGTTGGCAAATGTCAAATATTGAGGTCTCTTTTTTTTTATTTGTGTGTGTGTGCCTCTAGTTGGCAAAAAACACATACGACACCAGTCTTCCCTTTCCTCGCATGAGAGATTTTTCGGGACGGCCCTGACAACGACCACGCTGAGTAAAAGAAGTGAAAAGCAGAAGCATAACTACAAATACGCCCAGAAAAAATTAATACTAAATCAAATGAATAAAAAAAAAATTTAATATTAAAATACTCTCAAAATTCTCAATTACATATCGTGGTTCCTATTTATTTAACAAATTAGTTTCTAGAAACGAATCACTATTAAACCTAAACAACGAACACTTTGAAAATAAAGTTAAAATCTACAATAATCAAATTAAACAACTATAAGGAATTTTTTTTAAATATTAGTAAAAAAATTTAAAAAAATGTAGCTTAACTTTTAATACAAATGGATGAAAAAAAAAAAAAATATTAATAACAAGGTATATATGTACAACATACATATATACCACGTATGCAACCGATTTTTAATGGTATTACACGACTAGAAAAAGGTACTCGATGACAAGAGTGACTTAAGTCTTCTGCGAGCTTTCTATAACTACTAACAAGTAATTCTTCTTATCAATCTTACACAAATTTCGTTTTTGAATTATCTAAACACAAACATTAGTTTGAAATGTGGTAAATAAAATTTTAGTCAAACATCTAATCACTTCTCAGAAAAATCAGCTAATTTATTTTTATTTATTGTATTATTTTATTTTAAATGGAATAATACAGAGATATATTTATCGGATTATTTTTACGTACACGTTACTACATTGTTGTTATGAGTGTTTCATTTAACCGTGTCTCGGAGTTGTATGCAACTATATTTTTGTTTACTTCGTATATTTCGTACTTTATGTTTATGATATTTATGTTTGTATATCTTTACCGCCAATCTGTTTTGGTTAATTGTAAATTCTTTTCTATGTTTTTTACTTCTTTGTTGTTGTACTTTAAATAACCAATCAGATATTTTATATTTGAAAAATTTGTTTACCATGAGTTTTACATTCACCTTCCATATTTGGTGGTTATCTGTTATTAATTTATAGAACCTTTTTTATACAGAAAAAAACTTTTTTTGGGACTTTAGGAAACAGTAGTTGTGTTATTTTATCTTTTTTTTTTTTCTAAGGCTTTAAGGGGGGA
Organism: Hydra vulgaris; assembly: GCF_022113875.1. NCBI lineage: Eukaryota > Metazoa > Cnidaria > Hydrozoa > Anthoathecata > Hydridae > Hydra > Hydra vulgaris. The sequence goes on from NC_061168.1 coordinate 24,420,159, forward strand.
TAGAGAGGTTTATGCCCCTCCTATATATATATATATATATATACATATATATATATATATATATATATATATATATATATATATATATATATATATATATATATATATATACATATATATATATATATATATACATATATATATATATATATATATATATATATATATATATATATATATATATATATATATATATATATATATATATATATATATATATATATATATATATATATATATATATATATATATATATATATATATATATATATATCAAACTACGTCTAGGATTTGAAAAACAATTTAAACGAAACCCCAATATTTACATGGTCTATTCTGATATCTGTACCCCCTTCTCAAATATTTCCAAAAGGTGCCCACTATGTCTATACGAGAAAATCGCAATTATATCCTATCCTAAACCTGATGAACTCCTAAATAAACAAAACGAAATCATATCAAAGTGCCGCCACGAAAACAAGTTTTTATTAAAAAACTACAAAGCTCGCTACAAACCTAACTAACCACTAACATTAACTACGTAACCCTATTTCGTACACATCTAGGCTAACCAATAAATTATTCACATACACAGCTTTTGTAATATATTTTGTAATATAATTTATATTTTTATACCCACTTTTGAAACTTATTAAACTGCGGGTAACAGTAATATATATACTATGTACATATATATATATATATATATATATATATATATATATATATATATATATATATATATATATATATATATATATATATATATATATATATATATATATATATATATATATATATATATATGTATATATATATATATATATATATATATATATATATATATATATATATATATATATATATATATAAATCCTTAAATAAAGTCATATAATATATGAATTATATATAATATATTATATTAGTTAACGTGCCTTATTACAAATACAAAATGATATTTGTACAAAACACGGTTAACACCATTACTTTCATAATTTATATTGTAACTAGAAAAGAAATAACAAGTATAAAGATAAAATGCTCAAAGCTTTTCTTGTTAAATACCTTGACGAGCAAAAAATTGTTATTGCTAATAATAGCAGTATTATTGATTTTTTAAATAATGGTATGCATATTTATTTTTAAAAATTTTTGAAATACACATTTAATAATGTTTATAGATTGTTGTTAAGAAAAATATAAAATTTTTACGTAATATTTTGCCTAAGTAAAATTTTTGCAAGTCTATATGTATGCTATTTAATATTTTAATTTTAATTTTCAATCATGTTTATATAGGGTAACTTTAAAAGCAGGCTGCGAAATGCCCACTTTAAACAGATACATTTCAACATAAAATTAAATATATCTTTATTTATACACATAAATATATATTTTATTTTATTATATGTTTTATTTTAAGTTGCTGCTTTTAACTGGGGTTGTCAAGTTCTGTTGTCAAAGTTACCCCACATTACTTTTTTAATTTTTTAAACTCTTTTTAAATAAATTTGAAATATGTTTAGAGCCTACAAAAGTGATACAGACAGATCTAAAGAAAAGTTATGTTTTGTTTTTATTTTAGTTTCAAATATTGTGTTTTTATTTGAAGTAATTTTTTTTATTTTAGTTTCAAAGAAGTTTGCTAGTACAAGTGGTACTAGTAATGTGGGAACATTTGTGGAATCACATGGAATGGATGTAATATTGATCAAGTTACTTTTGTTGCGATTCTAAATGAGCAAAATCTGAAAGTTGAGGCCTTGTCTTCGCCAGTGTCTAAACTTTATTCAAGCTCTTTCTGCAAAAGTTTAAATGAATTTTTTTTTTAAAAAACCCTATATACATCGACCTTGAAAATTTTTGTTTATCTTTACCAGTGACAAATCTACTTGGTCAACCTTACATGTCACCATGCTCACGGCAGAATATTGTTTACAGCATTTTTCCAATTCTCCACTATTGACTTATGATGAGACACCTACATCACACCAACAATCTAGTGACAAATTAAGTTTATAGAGCACAGCAGATGTATCTGAACCAGTATTTATTCAAGAAGCTTTTGCTCAAAAATGTGCGTTTTTACAGTCTTCATTGCCAGCATTTTCAGTCAACCATCTTTTACTGCTCAAGTGGCTTTCACATCTAATCCACTAACAAATGCAATTCAAAAAGTAAGGTTAAATTGTTATATTTGTGATTTTAAAACATATAGACCTTATATAACGATATCTCATCTTAAATTACATTAACAGCAATTTGTTAGCAGCAACTCTGTAGTAGAAGATAAGATTGTGGCCACAGAATTAATGGCAGAATTAATTGTATTAATGTTTGTTTAGCAAACATTAATATAAAAATTCATAAATTTGCTATTTCGTTACTTTTGTTTTACAAACTATAAGATTATATTTTGGTTATATTAGGATCTCATTTTTAAAAAGTTGCCAAACAATTATCGACAGCAATAATTATATTACTTAGCTATTCTTGCAAAAAATTTTTCTCCTAATTTATTCCAATTTTAATTAGAGTAATTTTTATAGCTCTTCTATATGTTTAAAATTGACTAGTGCCAGTACTTTTCATTTTAGAATGAATTAAAAAAAAAATCTTAACAGCCAACCTTGCCCATTTTAAATAGACAACTATTTAATAATGAGACATTCAGTATGAATTGGTTTTGCTCCTACACTAATTCTGTAGGAAGCAATTCGTTTTTATGCTGGTTTCAAGGATGCTACTGCTAAGATACAAGCAATGTTGTTTTGGATTACTCCGTAGTCTGGTAACCACACTGACAATTTGTTATGGCTCCAGCAGAAACTTATTTCTAAGAAGACATGTAATAAACTGTGTATGACAGTGGATGTAAGTTTATCACCTGAATTTTTGAATTTATTTTTAATTAAACAACAACATACTTGTCTATGTTACGATGAAATAGCATACTTTTCTTTTCTGTCTTTTTTTTTTTTGTATTGGTTTAATTCTTTCTTGAAAATGATTTTAAATGTGTAAAAAAACTAGTGTGTATTATACTATAAAAGTGGAAAAGATATAAAACAATTTCTAAAATATTAAATGTTAAGCCTAATAGTGTAGAAAATGTCATTAGAAAATATAAAAAATGGGTACCTTTAAAATTTGCCAAGAAAAGGAAGTAAATGCTTAAACCCTAAATGTATGAGACAAACTGTCAAGCATGGAGGAGATAACATTAGGCTTATTATAACATTTTAATATTATATATATACATCTAACTTATTCCTCTTATCATAGGTCGAATGATGGTTTGAGACTTGGAGTTGGGGGTGGGGGTGAAATAAAGTTAAAGGGCTTTTTCGTTTCCAGCTTACAATCACCGCAATTTTTGCAAAGCATCATTATTTGACATAAGTATAAACATACAAATGTTTAGAGTTTGCTCCATGTCTGGAAGTTAGCTATTTCAAACAGCAGAAAATCTGGGATCCGTCACTGATCGTAATGATAAAGTTTTTATAGTGATGAAAAATATTTTAAAAACTAAATCATTTAACAATCGCTAGAGAACACCAGCAGTTACTAACCATATGAAAAAAACAACGATAATAAGATGTATAAATAGAGCCCTGCAAATCGTCAGTTTTTGTTTCGAATCGAATCTCGAATCAAAGCAGATCTTGATTCGCGATTCGAATCACGTTTCAATTCAACATTTTGAAGTCTAAGCATTTTTTATTTAATAATATATATTTCAAAATAAAATAAAACAATTGTATAATCTCTTTATTGATGCTTCTTGACCTGGTTAACCTTTTTAATGACTGATTAAAAAGGAATTTAAGGATAAGTAACGTTATATTGATAGCGCCAAAGCACAGAATATCTAAAATACCCGAAACAAAAACAAAATAAGTAAGGATTCGATTTTTGAAAATTTTCGAATCGTATCTCGAATCATATTTTTGATTCGATTTAAAAATTTCGAAGCTTCGCAAGGCCCTAGTATTAAAGTTAAAAGATAAAATATTGTTTGTACTAGTAACATCTGAATAACTTTTATATGACTTACGTTGGCAAATAATTTCCATTTATAAGTAACCTTTTTATGTTAATTACTTTTATTTGTAAAAATAAATTACTTTGACAACGCACTTCTAAAATCAATTTTGTAAAATTAAATTTTAGATGCAATTTAGTAATTATTATTATTATTATTTTTTAATAGTTTAATTTTAATTGTAAATACATTTTATATTTTACATTTAAAAATGACATTTTTGCTTAAAGGAAGTAAAAGTTCTATCCCTAATTTAACCTGATCCAATGATTTTCTTAAACCAAGTGTATTAGCTGTTGAAGGTCTAGAAATATTTTTAGGATTAAAATAAATTTTAAGTGTAAAGAAAAAGACAGAATCCTAAAAGTTAATTGGGTTTGAGACAATCGCCTGCATGTACTCCCCAACAGTCGAACGTTGCGTGTACTTTGGATTTTGTAGGCGTCCGCGCTACTAAAAGTTTTCATTTAGGTTTATATGAGTTATGTAAAGTAATTTACGCCTAAAAGTTATTCGCGTTTTTACATCAAAATAAGTAAAAGAGTCATCCCTAATGTAGGGTAGGGCGGGGCTAGTTAGGCAATTTTTACTAAATCTAACAGATCTCTTGAACGATACATCCGATTAATATAATTTTATCACTATTAGAAAGATAATTTGATCTGCTAAAAAATGGTTGAGACAAAAAAACTTTTTTCAATTTGTTTTAGAAAATATAGTCCAAAGTTTATTAGGCTGCCCAATCTACCCCAGCGGGGTAAGTTGAGCAATTGCGTGGGGTATGTTGAGCAATAAAAAAATAAATGCATTTCTATGACAACTATTAACACTGTTATAAAACCAAAACAAAACTTCCTTATAAATTAAATAGATTCTTTCAATTTTAACAAATTATTTAAGATATGAATATCAAAACTAATAATTTTGATACTAAAATAAAAACAAAAACAAAACTTTTTAATCTTAAAACTAAACACAACTTTTTTAAAACATTTTAAAACTTGTTAATATTATGAAGCAAATAATAGCTAAACACTTTATGTTAGTCTTCAATTTCCATTTTGCAGTTAATGCAAATATAATTTTGACCAGAATGTGAATCACATTTTCAATGAGACCATTGATTGCAACTTTGACACTGGATCCAATTTTCTTCTGGTAGACTTTCAGAATAAGTTTCCCACATACAAGACAAGCATAATCGTGTTCTGCACTTATATTTAATTTTTTTATCATCTTAGTTTTTTTGTTTGATTGTTTTTTAACTTTTTTTCAATACACTAAGCAGCAGAGTCTGCTTATTACCATGATCTGCAAAGGATTGACTAGCAGAACTTTTTTTTAGTTTCTTTAAAATTTCTTTTTACTTAGTTTTTTTGTTTGTTTGTTTTTTAAATATACTATGTAACTGAGTCTCTTTTTTCTTCGTCTTGTCAAATGTATTTTTTTTTTCTTTTTAAATGTATTCTTTCTTGGTGCTGCTTTTGGGTAAAGTCGCACAGTTTCTGGAGAAAATGCTTTAGGAGTTTCAGGAATAAGTAACATTGTCTCTTTATTAATACTACTTTTGACAGATTGACCTGAAGATAATGTTAAACATACTTCAGAATGAGCTACGTGTGATAGCTACGTGTGATAGCTACGTGTGATAGCTCAGAAACAAGATTTGCTGGTTCTATACGATCTGTGACAAATGATGGTAAAAAATCATCAGCAAAAATTTTTGCATTGTACGGGTATACACCAATTTTTTGAAAGCCCTCTGTAATGTTAGTACACGTTATAGCTAATGGCAATGAATCAGATACAATTTTTGGTGTATCATAAATTGTTATGGCTTTTCCAGGATTGTTTCTCAGCCACGCATCTTGTGTACCATCTTGTGGACCTTTTAAAAAGTACCATCGCAACTGATAGGTACTTTTTAAAAGGTTTAATCATTGATACATCTAGTGGCTTCAGCTTATGGCTGCAGTGTGGTGGGAAAGACAACATGACTATTCCATTCTCCTTTGCTAAGCTTAGTGTTTCAAAATGCAAGTGAGAAGAGTGATTGTTCAAAATAAACAGAATTTTATATTCATTTGAAGGCTTTACATGCCTAATCAAATGCTGCATAAAATTTTTGAATTCAATATCTGTAACCCAGCCACTTCCATTACCTACCCCAATACAGTCCGGTGGACCATTATTAACAAAATAATCTTTGTAATTTTTGTGAGGGAACACAAACATTGGAGGATTTAAAATATATCTTGCTAATGTCATTCTCTTGATGTCGAATTCTTTACCAGCTGCACTAACACTTTTTTTTCACTCCAAAACAGAACTTGCTGCATGACTAAGCTGTTGGCTTGCGAAGGCACCATTTGAAGTTTTTCTTTTATAATTACTCATCCTATAATATATATATATATATATATATATATATATATATATATATATATATATATATATATATATATATATATATATATATATATATATATAAATATATATATATATATATATATATATATATATATATATATATATATATATATATATATATATATATATATATATATATATATATATATATATATATATATATATATATATCAGATTTGCTTTAAACTTTGACGACACACAGACCTTATGAAAAAAATACAATCCCGAAAATTTCAGCTTGATTTACGAATTTGTTCAAAAGTTATGATTGAATTAAAAATGACCAAAATCCAAAAAATTTGTGTATTAGGAGCTTAGAGCAGTAAGCTCCTAATACACAAAAAAACAATTGAAATAAATTATGAAACTTTTTAATGTTGAGGTTCTATATATAGACAATCACCAAAAAAAAAATTTAAAGATCTATACTCTAACTTATGACATGATTGTAGACATGATTGCCTTTTGAGAATGATGATATTTTATGATGATATTTAAAAGGAGAATGTTATTAGACTATGAGCTAGCCTTAGGTCATAGTCTAATAATTAGTCATAGGGATAACAGTAGTATCTTTTTTATTTATTTATTAGTTATTTTTTATTTATTTTATTTTTAAAAGGAGAACAAAAAAATACCACTTACCACATACAAAATTTATACCTCAAATTTTACACAAACTATACAGTAAAAAAGTGCATTCAAAGAGTAAGACAATCAGTTGAAAGAAAAAGTATGTATACATGAAACGAATTAGCTTATCTCTGATTTATATAACTCATAATACTATCATAGTCATTACTAACAAAAATATAGTCACAAGCACTTATACTTTTAATCAGTGGAACACTTATTTGACATATTAGCTTGTCAAATGGAACCCAACACTGACTTGATCGTGCATCGCTTTTCTGTTTTAAATTTAATTTGTTTCTTTGCATAAACTTCACATTAACATCTTGGTTTTCATTACAAATATCAACCACAAGCCCTATGTACCGTTTTTCATCATAAAAGCATGCAATATATTTACCAGGTTAAAAATTTCAAAGACTTTTTTTTAATCAAATTAACATCATTTAACACATAAGTATCATAGACAGTATCTCTAGAGATTCTTCGTAAAAACAATTTTTCTCTAACTGGTACAAAATAGTGATAGCTTCTTGCTCCCGGAACTGTGGGCATCCCTTCATATCGTTTCTGAAGGTTAAAAGTTGTTTCATGGTTATTGATATCATCACTTGAAAAATAAAATATGTTAACACCTTTGATGTTTTTTTGAGCCCATATAAACAGATATTGTGGTGAGAAAATCTGATTTGTAATTGCTGCTCGTAGACTAGCTTTTGCTGCTTCTCTTTTTATAGTACCTTTTATTCCATCACATGGACTTTTGCCATGTGATGTAGCAAAGAAGTGATGCTTAGTATTTATTTGGTGATCTATAATGTGATAAATTAAGTTTATTAGACATTTGTAGTTTATATAATGCAACGCAGTACCATCACTAAAGTATTTAACTTTATTCACTGTGGGTAGTTTGATTTTGACCATATGAAGCAACTTTGTGAGAAAACAATGGACTGCTGATTGGTTATGACAAAGATGGTCAGAAATTAAACAATAGCGTTCACATTTAAGATAATCTTTTTCATCTTTGTAATAAACAGCAAATGGGTGTAAGGTAGCTTGATCGACTTGCCAGTAAAACCCTTGTATAGCATCTTGTACAAGAAAACTATATTTCCCTGCAAAATCAATCAGAATAATACAGCTATATTGGTCTTATGTTTGTTTTGCCTCTGATAAGTAGGAAGATAACTTTGATAAAGTGGTGGTGACAAAGCTCATACAAAGTTTCACTTAAAGTTTCAATAAATTCACTAATGCTTGTTTGGACTGTAATAAATGCAGTTCAGTCAGTTGACACCCATTGTTTATATGTGATCTGATCATCAAAATCAAAATCATTTTTTCAAACACATTTTCCAAGCAAGTCTTCAAATTTATTTTACCAGGGCAGTTGGAACATAGATGAAACATGCAGTTTCGACTATCTATATTACAAACACATACTTTCATTAAATCTTTGTAATATATTAAATGGCTGTTAGGAAGAGCAGAGCACATCAACTTAGCATTTTGATGGTAAGAACATACAGAAACTGAGTGGCTTCCACTACTATCAACAGTAACTTCTTAAATTCCAAATGAAGTTCTTTTAAACGAACTAATATTAAGCGTTTTTGTTTATGAATTTTAACATTATTTATACACACAAAAACAGTCTTTTTTTCCTGGACATTGTCTAGTGTATTCGTCAGATTCATATATTTCAATGACTCTCTGCTTAACAATATCCTCCAAAGGATGTCCTTTTTTAGCCTCAGGTTTAGCAAGCATTCCCTTTTCATTTTTCAGCTTTCTTAACAAGATGGTGTGAAATTGAAAATGCATTGCAAGTTTTTTTAATTGACCAACTATCAGGAGTTAATGAAAGTAACTGAACTTTTTCTTCATTCAAACTGATTTTTACTTTTTCCTTTATTGCATCTATAAGTTTGTCTAAACCATTACAGTTAATGCATTTTTGATTTTTCTCAGATATTATTTAATTTGGGTCTATATCATGGCCTTCTAGAAATACAGGCCTTGACAATGCGCCGAAATTTTTATTGACTGGAGGCCATGCGAAGCGCTAATAAGTAAAGTGGATGCGGACAAGAAGAGCAAAAAACTATAACAATAACAAGTAATAAGAGCTGTCTTAAAAGTAAAACTACAATAAAGTTAATAAACTATAATATATTTCTTATATAATATAATAAAATTTAAATAAAAACTCATTTTCATGACAATTTTAAAACTTTTTGCTTGGACTCCTCTATTCAAGTCATCAATGTAGGCACCACATTTTTTATAATAGAAATGTGTATCAGTTTGATCATAGCCATTTTTTCTTTGAACATAACCACCAATATATATATAATTGAAAGTAATGATTCTACTTGAATTTTATCCTCGAGTTCTGGGAAGTTATCAAAAATTTCGCACTCCTGCTCATTTAAATTTCGAAAACAGTTCTTACAGGAATGACCATTGGTACAATCATCAAAACTATCTATTTCTAACTGTAAAGAAAGTTTTGCATGTTGGATTCTAACTTTTCTATGACAGATTGAGCAGCAATAAAATAGGTTCCTCCAGAACCCTGACAAAGCTTACTAAAAGTTTTCTCTAATGGATCAGTTGTGAACCACCCCAGGATAGCATAATTGGTTTTGGAGAGATGGAAATTTCATTTAATTTGCTAAGTTTTAAAAAATTGGCAGACTCCAACTCATAAAGATTTACTAAATCACCCCATTTGGCTACATGTTTGTTACCTTCAAACTCAAAAATTAGTTCTCCGCTTTTTTCAGTTAACCAATTATTACGAACACACTTCATGACATAAACATAATCAAACACCGGGTTGATCAGCAGAATTTCCAATACACCTTCATGATAAGTTAATTTGGATTTAATATAAACTTCATCAATCAGCAATATACATTTACGTTGAGTATTTTCAATATTCATCATAACATTTTTAAAAATTCCAGACTATCTTGTGATCTGACTTTTGAAGTGATTCTTGTCAAAGTTCTAATACTGGGTAATTTATAGTCATTAGAAATTTGAGTAATACTTTTTTTTTATGACAAATATCTTTATTTTTTGAGTAACGTATGATTTCATCAAAAACTGACCAATACTTGCAACGTGATGTCTTGCTTGATATTAAAATGGGAATACTGCAAGATGATCCAAGATGAAACGAAGTTAATGTTAAATCCCTATTAATGATAACTAAAAATACCACATACAAATTCTTTTGACTGAATGTAAACAACATCATTATTGTCATTTATGTTGTATACAATAAGATCATTACTACGCAAAAGTCTTTCTTTTATGCTATCAAATCGAAAAAAATCATGTTCTCTGAAGCTATCTAGTTCGTCTGATTTTGTATTTCTTATACTGGACGATGACAATTTTATTGTTCTGGGTTTAGAAGTAGGTAAACTAAGACAGCTAGCTGGTATGTTAGAAAAGACAGTTGGTCGTTCTGTAGGACGTTCTTTTCCACGATAAAATGTAAAAGATTTACAATCTATTTGAAGTCGGCACACCACAGTGTATTTATTTACAATCAGATTTTTTCTTGGGATAGCTTTTATCCACTTTTCTTTTTCATATTCACCACAAGGAAACCGATAAGCGGACACCTTTATAGTTGATGAAGTATAACCACTATTACAGCATGGAACACAACATTTTTGAGGCATAATTGATAAATTTTTGCTTGACAAATGTGTTGCAATTTACAAAAAGATAAATTTTTGACTACTAATTTTTTTCGTTGCTGACTAATTAACGCTACAAAGTCGCTTAAAATTTGTGTTTATTCCAATCGCTGTTAAGTATAATACAAAAATGTTTTATTCCATGAAAATCTTTCCATCTAGAATCGGCCTCGAGTCAAAAAATATTTTATCGCGATGTCAAGGCCTGTATTTCTAGAAGGCCATGGTCTAACTCCAATGCTGATGCTACTAGGTTTGTCATACTTGTTTCCATTTTTTTAACATTTTGCTTTCCATATTCTAATTTGTCATGTTTACTTACATTTTTTAGAGGAGATATTTCCAGTAAAGAAGCTCTCTTATTTAAAACTGTCTTATTTAGGTCTGAAGAACTAAACTCCTCATCATCAACATCTTTGTCTTCATCTTCATGACTAAATTTTCCTGTAATCTGTTTAAGTTTAAATTCATTCAAACAGTTAGTGCAAAGTTTTTGACTCATTTAATAATTTTTTTCTTGTGGACTTTAAACGGATCACAGCAGTATTTTTGATGCGCTTTATATCTAGAAATAATGGCTCTTTTATGGTGAAAACATATCTCCTCATTTAGTTCAAAAGTGTGTCCAATTTTTTGAATTAAAACTTCAACATCTGTGTTCACAATATCTTTTAGTTTTATTCTTCCAATCATTCTACAATAATACGTTTTGTCACAATCTTCATTTAAAACTTTCCCAACACAACATTTCTCTGTCGTTTTTTACTATTTTTATTACTAATCTAAAAAGTTTAAAAAAGACATAAATATATTAAATCTCAAAGAAACTAACAAATATCAGACACTGATTATGACACTGATTATGTCATTATTATTAGTACAAATTAAGACATCATGTCAATAAAAAGAAAACTGAATATATTCATTCAGAGATAAATAAAAAAGATACTACTGTCATCCCTCTGACTAATTATTAGACTATGACCTAAGGCTAGTTCTTAGTCTAATAACATTCTCCTTTTGAAAATATCATCATTCTCAAAAGGCTACAATCATGTCATAAGTTAGAGTATAGGTCTTTAAATTTTTTTTGGTGATTGTTTATATATAGAACCTTAACATTAAAAAGTTTCATAATTTATTTCAATTGTTTACGCTAATTTCTATGCCAGCAAAGTCGATGTAATTTATCATAATTTAAAAAAAAAGTGATTTTTCAATAGGCTGCTGCATGTGCTAAATTAATTTTTAATTCATAATTTTGATTATTCTAACAAGTGGTGACCCTAAGTACACAAAGGTAACAAAAAAATCCACTTTCTGTAAGTAAGTATTAAACTGTAACACGTTAAAGTTCAAAAAAATATTTATAATGTTGCAATATTAAGCAACTTTAAGGTACAATAACTCAAACACTGTAAAAAATCAGTCAAAAACAACTCAATAATGGATTATTTGGGTGAAAAATTATTACCCTACAAAATTTCAGGTGATCACCATTTTTATTTAAAAAGTTATGGTTTGTCAAAGATCGAAAAAAACTGCTGTAAGCTCCTAATACACAAATTTTTTGGATTTTGGTCATTTTTAATTCAATCATAACTTTTGAAAAAGTTCGTAAATCAAGCTGAAATTTTCTGGATTGTATTTTTTTCATAAGATCTGTGTGTGGTCAAAGTTTAAAGCAAATCTGAGATGGTACCCTGTGTGTATAGTAATATTAAATAATATATATAAATTATTTGTATATTGTATAAATAATCAATATGTTTATATAATATAAATTATAAGATATATGTTTTTTAAAAATGCACACTATCATAATATTATCATAATAAACGTAGTAAACAAGATTAATTAAAAAAAATTATTCAAGAACTTTTCAACTTAAAGATTTTATTGACCACGTAATATTGAAGTAAAAATATTTTTAAAATATTAAAAAATTAAATAATTTTAAATTATGAATATATATTAGAAAAAAAAAGGTTTAAAATATTACCTTATAATTTTTATGAGTATTTTATAATGATTAATTTAAAAGTGTGAATGGACCTTAAAGTGTTCACCAAACAAAATTTTATCTTCGCGTGTGATAAAGCCGTTTTATTAATCGTTGTCAAATCTGCTCAACTTACCCCTACTAGACAAGGCGACACATCAGTTAGGTTATAAAAAGAACTATAAGGCTTGGGGAAAAAAGGATAAGTATAATCAATAGCCAAATAAATGGGTAAAATATAAACATTTAAGTGATTCCAGATAAATGTTTTTTTAAGCATCAAAGAGAAAAATAGCAAAAATATATTTTTTTACTTTTTTGGTCCAAAATCGAAAAAGTGTCTGTGCATTTACTGAAATGCGGTCTAACAACCATTTGATGCGCATTTTGTTACCATTCTTAATACCTATCTTTTATCCAGTTTTTGAGATATTTTAATTGCCCAACTTGCCCCTATGCTCAACTAGCCCCGCTCTACCCTAATTCTTTTTTTTTTTTGTTTGTTACATAATTGGATGATTTTCTTTTCCTTTCCTTTACGCATAAAATATTCTGTAAGTGGAAATCCGCCTTGATATTTTACCAAAGAAAAATATAATTTGTCACAAAATAGTTGCACAAAATATATTCTTATTACCGAATTACTTACAAATTAATAATTAAATTATTAATTTGTAAATAAGGTTTTGCTCCGCTTATTTAGAAATAAAGTATTCTAAGAAAACATTAGACAAAATAAATAACACTCTTTTATCTTAATAGTACCTCAAAATTAAATAAAAAATAATACAAAATTAAATAATACTTAAATCATTAAAAGAATAAATAACAAATTGTTCCTTTCTTGAAGAAATTTAGCAAATTCAGACAAATGAAGCCGGACATAAAAATAATACAACATATTCACGAATTATTGAATCAAACTACCAACATAAAAAACGAAGCACCAACATGAAATTAAGTAAAATAAACACCGTTTTTTAATAATATGTAATTCTTTTATTTGATATTACCTGTACCTATATTAATGATGCGTTTATCTTTTAAAACAAATTTTACATTTCTCCTTTTTGACTCTTTAAAAAAAAATAAAAAACCAAATAAAAACATTTTTACTCGTAAAAATGTAAATTAGTCAAAACTAAAAATTTAAATAAAATTAAATAACTGAAAAAATCGTAACACAAATTAAAAATTATTTCATGCAGCAGCTACATGAGTATAAGCAAGCGTGCCTTGTTTACACATGTCTTGACATTCACATTCAACATTACACAATGGGTATTGAATTGGGAGTCCCACTTCGAGCCAGACCTCTGTTAACGCATCTACTAACTCATCCATCATCTGTTCAGTATGAAAAGGGGTCGGAGCGATTCTCAGCTTTTCTTGACCACGTGGTACTGTTGGATAATTAATTGATTGAACATATATTCCATGATGGGATTGAAGAAGCTGAGAAATTTTCGTACACTTATCTGGGTCAGCCGCCTAAAAGAAAAAAATAATTGGAACAGTTCCAGAGAGGAAAAAAAATTGTTTAACTTATAAGTAGAAAAATACTTAGTTTATTATTTTTTTAATAGTTGAAATGTACTTTAAGAAACCTTTTCATTTTATAATTTACTTTAAAAACATATGTGCATCTGTATCAAAAAAATCTACAAAACATCCTAGGTCCTAATAAGCTTACCATTACAGGAATAATATGGCTAGGAGAAGGATGAACAGGAAAACCACGTTGAATCAACTTGGTTTTAAGTTGGCGAACATTCGCTTGATGTTTTTGACGTAAAGCTTGACCTTCTTTGGTTTTCAGCACTTCAATAGACTTGTATGCAGCATAGACCTTGTCTGGTGGGAGCGCAGTGGTAAAGATAAAGCCTGAACCATAACTAAAAAAACAATCATATAACGGTTTCATTTTAGTATTAAGTACTTTCAGTATTAAATACTTTTTTACTTTAAGTATTCAGTAAAAAAAAATTCTTAATATTGTATAAAATTTGTTTTGAATTTAAATTAATTTGTTTAAAAATTTAAATTTGTTTTGATATTAAAAAAACAACATTCAACATTTGATATTATCAAATTTCTTTTTATAATTGAATGAAAATCTGTGCGCGCGAGCGTAATTTTAAACAAATTAACTTTAGCAGGTAATTTGACCGCGCGAGTTTAAATTTAAAAAATACATTGATTTTATTTAAAATGGTTATTTTAAAAAGAATACAAGTTCATACATTTTTGAGCATTAAAAATTAACGAACTCGTATTTTTTGTGTGTTTATTTTCAATTATAAAGAACTATTACTCAGATGAAAATTTAAACAAAGAAAAAAATAAAAATTTTGACTGTCCAAAAATAAAATTGAACATCGATTTCATGTAATAGCCGGTCAAAATCGCTCGCCTTCGATTTCTTATTTTACGCTGATATATATATATATATATATATATATATATATATATATATATATATATATATATATATATTTATATATCTATTTGTCAGTCGATGTAGCAGCACTCCGTTGAGATTTAGGCTATTATTACAATTTAATGTACTTTCGCATTAATTTAGTTGCTTTGACATTTCGACGACAATAAAATGCAGCTTAAGAGACAAGGTAAAAAAATTGTAGTCAAAAGAGACTTTTTTTACTATAAAAGTCTCTTTCGACTACACTATAAGGATATATGTATGTATGTGTATATATATATATATATATATATATATATATATATATATATATATATATATATATATATATACAATGAATAATATATATCTTGAACAAACTTTCTTAATATATTTTGTTTAAGAAAAAGAAAAAAAAGAAAATATATTGTTTAAGAAAAAGAAAAAAAAGAAAATATTGAAAAAATAGATTGGTGCCCTAACCCAAACCCTTATCTGATGTACCTACACTCCTTACACATTCTACCTATCTAGTCAGTCTATTTATGTTCTGAAGCCCCCACAGCTACCTATTTCAGTACAACACCAATGTGTATCTAATGCTGCACTCATATATGTGTACACATATATACACAAATGTATGCATTTATATATAAGCACATTCATTATACTAAAGCTATTTGCGCACTGCACAAAACATTAAAATCAGATTTTAGTTAAGGGGAAATTTTGAGGATTTATTTATTTAAAAAATTAAATGCTTTAATTAGACATGAATTAATTGATAATGAAAATAAAGATAAATAAATATATTTTAATTATATGTTATTAGAGCTTTTTAGTCTTATTTTAAAATCTTTAATTTTATGTAAATATCTTAATTGGTTATATTTGATTTATAAAAAAATTTATAAAAAAAACTAGACTTTAAAGATAAGATATTTTATTTAATAATATTTAATGTGAATATTAAATTAAATAGGATTTAAATAAGTAGTTGCA
>NC_061168.1:24441417-24636417 GCF_022113875.1 Hydra vulgaris
TCACCTTCATTCATTTGAGACTTTTGATTTCCTTTTATTGTACTATCTGAAGCAGTATAAATAGATCTTTTAACCAATTTTTTCATGGTATCCATAAGAACATCTGAGTTGAAGGGACAATGACCTGAAATTATGTCTAATAATATCTAATATCAAAAATTTTCATCAAACACAATGTAGAATAAATTAATTTGCATGAATATATAAAAGAAAAATTTTCTAACAATCACAACTAATCTTATATAATGTTTACTTAAAAAATCAATTTGACTCCTTTTAATATATAATCAAGTAAATATTAAAACTGCTGGTTATAATATTTTCAAACATCTAGATATTTAGTAAAATCATAGCAACATACCTCCTTTCTCATTTTTTTTATCCAATAGTAACTGTGACATTACTGGACATTGCAAAGTTGACTCAACAAATAAATTTCTTTGACTCTGTGCCATTAATAAAGTTTCCAGAGGTTTTTTCAGAAAAATACATTTTCTTTGTAGTGCCATTTTTCAAAAAAAAATTACTACTTACAATCCAAATGTTATTTTGTTTTTTAAAAGTCTTTTCTAATTTATTAATTCTGTATGTTACAAAAAAAATTAAAATATTTATGATATCATCATAATCATTCAAAATAATGAGAATACTAACTCTTGTGCAATCAATAATTCAAGAGATTAATAATACAAAAGATTATGAATAATATTAAAGTAAACAAGATAAAAAAAATAAAAAAAAATAGTTTGATAAAATATCTAACATAAACTTAGTAACAATAAAATAAAAAAACTGATTAATACGTTAAAAAAATTTAATAATGTCAAATAAGTAATCTATATATTGTTATGCAATGATAATATAGAATTATGCAATTATAATATGGTATTATCATTTGAAATCATATTATTATTTGATATTGAATATAATATTCATAACATTATCAATAACACATATATTTATAAGCATAATACATTTGTACAAAACAATATATTATATTGTTGATGTACAATGTTTTTTAAATACTATCGTATAATGTTAATTTTAATTTAATTTAATTTAACGTATAAATTAACGTATATTATAGTTTATTATTAATAATATAAAAAGTTGCAAAACACATAAAAATTACTCTTTTCTAAGATACTACATTTAACTCTGTATAGTGTAATCACTTCAGCTTCAAATAAAATTAAGCAGAAAGTCAGTTATTTATACCAACAATTAATAATTTGAACGCAACAAAGTATAAATAAAAAACTTATTAAAAAAATTGTCTAAACCACAAATTATTTCTTTATTATTTTTCTAGACGTACATTTCAGACAAAATTCCTTATTTTAAAAAAACTATAAAAAAAATAGTATCAATAATATTATTAAATAGTGATCAAAACCAACCAGGAAACGGCGAAAACGTAGTAAACATCATCTTCCCCACGAGTAGATGACACAAACGTCACTTAACGAGATCTGTCAATTTATCAAACATTTTTGGCAAAAAAAAGCATCATTTAGAACATTTAAATCACATTAACTTAAATACTCTTACTTCTTTCGCATTAAATTAATTCTCACACTTTTTTTGCTAATTGCTCATTTATTCCCACTGTAAAGTATTAAAATGACGTCTTTAATTTATTTATTAAGGTATATAAGTGAATAGAGTTTGTTTTTTTTTTGAACAGAATTCAAAATTTTTAGATTATAAGAATTTTTGAGAATAAATAAATAAATAATTCGGAAGTAAAACTCCGATTTAAAACGTCATTTTTTTATAGTTAACAGTTGTAGTATTGCATACCTTTATTAGTTTTTCGCTTTTTACCTTATGTTTTTTTTGACTGAAACATTTGTCACGGTATTAATGATAAACACTGAATAATAGGGGCGCCAAGATGCGACATGCCGCTTGAGGCAGCAACCCTAATTGGCGCCGCTATTTTTTTAAATTTTTCTATATTATCAGTGAATCTCTTTTTTATTTTGCACCCCTTGGAAATCTCCCACCAGGGGCAAACTGTAGTTTTTGAACCTCCCCCCCACCGCCCAACCCATTTGGCGCCCCTGCCGAACAACACAAAACTGTTTGATACTTTAGGCATTACTTCATAAAAGAATACACAATACAATAAACAAAAAAATTATATTTGAAATATTTGTATTAATAATTGGTTCAATGCAAATAAATATATCCTTAAAAAAAGTATTTCTTATAAATACTAAAAAAATCATTAAACGTCGCTATATATGAAAAAAGATCTAATTTATAATAGTATTCAGTGATTATGAAAACAATACTGTTTTAAAATGATGATTATATAGATAACATTAAATTTTGTTTTGAGTTTTAAATAATTTAAAATTGTTTCTGCATTTTAAAAGATAAATCCACGTTTCATCAAAAACATCATTCTTCGATTCTTAGAGCTTAACAACAAAGTATATGCAATGCTTCCATAACAAAATATTCAATCAAAAACACAGTTAAAACAAAAATTATGAAACGTAAATCTAGAAAAAAATTTAAGTAACATTAACGTTAAATATTTCAGTAAAATTATATTTATTATTTGAAAAGAGACGCGACTCTTCTAAAGAACTTTACCGATTTGTCTATGCAGCTATTTTAACTTAATATTTAAGGTTTTTAACATCTGAGTTTTGTTAAAATAAAACTTCATTTAGCTTTTTTATAATCTTTTCAATAAGTTCATCTTTTCTTATTTTTTAATATAAGAAATTTATATTTTATACATTGAGAGGATTCTATTTTTAGGCTATCGCTGCAATTTATAATAACATTTATTTAGTTATTAATAAAAATATTGTAAATAAAAAAAATAATTACACCTGGTATTTAAAAAATTGTAGTTATAAATCAATCTTTTAAATATTTACAAAAAATTTATTAAACTGTAAATTTAATACCTAATTTTAGAATTTGCTTAAACTTTTTTTTTCAAAGATTTTATTATTCTTTTTATGATTTTTTTCAAGAATGTAATGAGTAATTACCAATATTGTAGCACTAATACCAATTGATAGCACGCAAACAAAAGAACGGGCGCACGATATTAAGAATATATTATTTTCTTTTGTAACTTTGTAATTCCTATCACTTCAAGTTATAATAGAAACTCCTATTAAATTATGATAGTTAGTCATAATTATAATAAATTGAGAGCTAATTATATGAACACACTATAAAAAATTTGAAAAACGTGTGTAAAGACGAATTCATAAATTCGTCTTCACGCACGTTTTTCAAATTTTTATTTGCTGCTGCTCGCGCAACGGTACCGTCGCTTTAATTTTTTCTTTAAGTCACGTAGTGGTTTCTGATTGTTTTAATTTTTTTCTTTTTTTATTTAAAGATGCATGCCCAAACCAAAACCCTCAAATGCATGCCCAAACCAAAACCCTCAAACGATGTATGTGCGCTCCACTGCGTCTATTCTTAAATCAGACGATGTATGCGCGCTCCACTTCGCCTATACTTAAATCAGTGGATGTATGTACACTCACTGCGCTTATTCCTAAATCAGTCGATGTATGTTAATAATAAAAATCAAAGTAACTTTCAATTTACAACAATAATAATAGCTTTCAATAAAAAAATAGTTAAAAAACATTTAAAATAATTTTTCAAAGTGAAGGACTCGATCACGGTAGAGGATTAACCAACGAAAGACCACAACGCTAAACGCACAATGTCGAATTGCAATTCTTTTTAATTTTTAAAAATAAAACTTTCAAAATCAACAAATAATATTTGTTGCTGTGATTTATAAACCAATCAAACTTTACTACCATGACTTTAAGATAAAAAATTAAAACAACACCGGTACCGTTGCGCTGGCCACAACGATTTTTATTTAATTACTCGGAGTAGTTAAGGCGATTTACAAATTACTTGAATTCTTTTATTTGAAATTAGCAGCGTATTATGTCCAAACAATTTAAAAAAACTTATTCTTATTTTTAATATAATTTTCAAAACCTTTTTACTACCTCTAATAGTGAATCTAAAGAACACCGTTTTGGAGTCAATTAAATCACTTTCGCTCATCGGCGTCAATATAAAACCTTTTATATGGGCA
Source organism: Hydra vulgaris (assembly GCF_022113875.1). Classification (NCBI taxonomy): domain Eukaryota; kingdom Metazoa; phylum Cnidaria; class Hydrozoa; order Anthoathecata; family Hydridae; genus Hydra; species Hydra vulgaris. The sequence goes on from NC_061168.1 coordinate 24,445,520, forward strand.
CGTGTGTAAAAATTTTAAACTATTTTTATTATTGATTATTATATATCATTAAAAAGAGGCTAAAATCAGCATTGCAATAGTGAAAATTACATAACAAAATAACAATTTTACAAAGAGTTATGCTCATTTAAGTAACAAAATTTGATTACAATGATTGCATAACAAAACTGCGACTAGTTTTGTTATGTCAGATTCGGCTACCGAAAGTTTTGTTATGGAACTTTTTTGCTAAATTCGCAATATTTTGTTTTATTTACAATATTTGAACTTAGGTACATATTCTGTAACAAAAAGTTAGGTGTCTGCAACATAATCTTTTTTCGATAAAATATAGCACGCACGTAGAAAAAAAGTTTTTAAACTTTTCTTAATAGTTTCAAAAATGTTGTCTGACCAACAAAGAAGTTTTTAAGAAAAGTTAATTCAATAAAAGCAGTTGTAGCTACAAAAGAAACTATCCAAAAATGAAGTTTAACTTTTCTACTTTCCAAAAAAAGTCTATAATGATATAAAATTATAAAAAATAACACAATAAAATACATATTTACAACTAAAACGCTTAGCACGCTTTGATAAAATGGTCAGAGATCTCGATTACATATTCGGTGCCGTAACTCGTAGTTTACGTAATTACGTAATCGGTGCCGTAACCCGTAACTTGGATTTAAAGATCTTGATGTTACCATTTTGAAGCTGTTACTGAAGTCAGCTATTAGGCCACAGAATATGCAGCATCTGTATGGAGTCCATATTGTATTAAAGACATTAAGAGACTCGAAAAGGTACAGCGTAGATCGACTAGGATTGAATCACTGAAAGGCATCTGCTATGAAAAAAGGAAAAAAATATTAGGTTTACCATCCTTACAAGAAAGGAGAAGAAGGGGCGATTTAATAGAAATGTTTAAAATATTAAATTCAACTGAATATATAAGGTTTGAAGAGCCTTTAGAATTTTACAACAACATGTCCAGATATTGTCATAATGAAAGACTTCATCGACAATATACTAAAAAATCATCCAGTACTATTATTTAACAAATAGAGTGGTCGACGATTGGAATTTATTGTCACAAGATGCAATCGATTCTGCAAACAAAAACACGTTCAAAAATAGAATAGACAAAATTTTGAACTTTTGATACCAAATTTTATTTAGGAACTTTTTATTCTATTTTTAAAATTTTACATTTAACGGCTGTTACAGTCACTACGTAGTCACTACGGCTGTTATACACTACGTAGTTTTGACTCACCAAACTTAAATAGTTTATACAGGAATTATTATATTATATAATATATTATAACTCATTGGATACGCACGTACCTATTTTATAAAAGTGCCATTACCCACTATAGATCCTAGTTTTAATCGGTTCTGACCTATATTGACTATATATAGTTGCCAAAATACAATATTTCTATCAATTTTTACAAAAAATACTAAAATTCCGACCAAGAAAAAACATATAATTGAGAAAAATTGTTAATAATCGATCAGAACAGATCATATGGTGTTTATTTCACCTAAAAATTATGATGTTCATTTCACCTAAAAAATGATTTTAAGAAGATTAAAAAAAAAGAAAAGAATCTTAGGTCTGGGTTTTTTCGCTACAAACATTTATATTCTATGATAGCGCAAAATTTATGCTTATAATTTTTTTTTTGATTTTTCATAATTCACAGACCTGATTATTTAACGGAAATATGTCGTAGTCAACATAATATCATACAAACTATATAATATTTTAAAACTGCCTTAAAACTACACCGAGTAATAGAAATTAAAGTTAGTTCTATTAATTAATAGAAACTAACTTCAAAAAAATTTTGATAAGTTTTAAAAAGCTTAAGATTTTTTCAAAACTCATTTTTTATCTTTCACATCTTTCCCCAGATTTTTTCAAAACTCAAATTTTTTCAAAACTAACGTCAATTCTATTAATTAATAGAAACTAACGTCATAATAATTTTTAAAAACCTTTAGATTTTTTTCAAAACTCTTGGACCCGAGAGTTTTGAGAGAGCATCCCGCGGGATGACAGAAAAAATGAACCTATAGTTTCTCAATGGTTTAAAATTTATAAGCTTATAAGGCTTTATTTAAAAGTTTACATATCTTCTATGAAACTTTTTTTTTTTTTTTTTAATTGTTAATGAGGTGCCCCAAAAAGACCTAACGGTCTTGTCACAGAGCACCGTGGTAGTGTATTTAACCAGGAAAATCAAGCTTCCTTTCTAACCGTGACGCAAAATATATCCGAAGCTCGTTTCGAACCTCGATGTCCTGCTTAAAAAGCAAGCGCTCTAACCACTGCGCGTCGCCCGCACTATTATTTTTCTTGAATAGCAAAAAAAGTTAATTATGAGTTAAATAAAAATATAATTAAAAAGTTTATTAAAAGTATAATTAAAAAGTTAATTAAAAGTTAAAAAAAGTTAAAGATAAAACTAACTACCTATTTATATAAAAAAAAAATTATAAATATTTGTAAACCAATGTAGACGGTGAAGTATATAATTAAGTGTATATACTTCACCATTGAATAAAAAAATCGCCTTAACTTGAACTAATATTTTAAGGGTGGAATGCAAGAAGCAAACTTGAGTCAAGTTTGACTTAAACTTTACTTTGTAACCAAAAGCGAGTATTTTTTGAGGGAAAAACCCATACTCTGTCGCTATTGGTTGCAATGTAAAGTTCAAGTCGAGCTTGACTCAAGTTCGCTTCTTGCATTTCACCCTAAGTCAGCCAAAGTTTGACTTAACGGGAATTCGCTTTAGTCGAACATTTGTTAAGTCGAACCCAGTTTCTTGGTCTTTTGGAGGTTCGATTTATCTGGAATTAACTGTATCAAGTATGAGTAATAGACGTATTTCTTTGGCTTCGCCGTTTTTTCTTCACTTTTTAAAATAAATAAAACTTATATATGTCAGGCCCGTCTTATTCTTTGGTAATAAAATTGCGCTCAAAAGCAATGAAACGACAGTTTTATAGTTTAACAGTATTATAGTATTGTTTTACGTCTGATAATGATCTATTCTATTCAGATCTAATTACAACAAAAATGATAAAGGAATAATAAGGTTACACTTATTTGTGTTTTATATGAATTAGCTCCTTTTTTTAAACAAAAAATGTCAATATATTTAATTCCCACACATAAAGTTTGAGTTATCAAAAGAAATTTGCTGAGACGGGACGAAAGAATGGTACGACTTAGTGACAAAGTTAAAAATGAAATTACTGGCAAGTAATAAAAGAAATTACTGGCAATCAAAAAACATGCTCAGGTTCCCTCCCCCAAATGATTATAGTTGATAATAAAAGTATTCATGAATCAAAAGCTATATCTAGCAAATTTAATAAATACTTTATCGAAATCGGCCCTAAATTAGCTAATAAAGTTTCCTTTACCCTAGTCGCCTTTAATGATTTCTTAGTACCAATAGATTATTGCAACTGTTCCAAAGAAATATACTCAGAATTATCTTTTGATGAATTCGAAATTGCCTTCAAATTATTAGAAAAAAAAGGTATCGGAGGTGATGGAAATAATGGTGACATAATTATCGAGTGTTTTGATCATCTCAAAAATATTCTTTATAAAGTTTATATATCATCTGTCCACCAAGGCGTTTTTCCTGATCGTCTAAAAATTGAAAAAGTTATTCCGATTTTGAAAGAAGGAGACTGTTGCATTATCAGTAATTATCGCCCTATACCTATCCTTTCTACCTTTTCAAAAATTTTAGAGCACATTATGCACAATAGAGTATACAATTATCTTTTATATAATAACCAATTTGGTTTCAAAAAAATAATTCTACCGAACATGCAATCATCCAATTTGTACGAGAAATCTTAAATTTTATTCAAAGAACCCAATTTACATTAGGTGTTTTTATTGACTTGTCGAAGGCTTTTGATACTGTCGACCTTGAAAAAACTAAAATACTACGGATTAAACTATATAACTATAAAATGGCTCCGTAGTTACTTATCAAACCGCAAACAATTTGTTTTTATTAACAACTATAACCAAAGCCATCTACTAAATATTTCCTGTGGTGTTCCCCAAGGTTCTATCTTGGGGCCACTTTTGTTCTTAGTCTATATAAATGATTTAAATAAAGCCTCAAACTAACGAGTATCATGTTTGCCGACGACACCAACTTATTCCTGACTAATAATGACATATCCTATCTCTTTTCTACAATGAATGATGAACTTAATAACATATCTACTTGGTTCAAATGTAACAAGTTAACTCTTAACATCAATAAAACCAAATGGGTTTTTTTCCATTCACTCTCTAAAAACGCTATTTTCCTCAAAGTTTGCCCAAATTATTTATTGAATATTTTATTAAAATTGAAATAAAAAGAGATTTTGTTACTAAATTTTTAGAAGTGGTTCTCGACGAGAACGTCGCATAGAAACCGCATATAGAATATATTTGCTCGAAAACATCTAAAAGTAACGAAGTCTTATATAAATCCAGATCATATTTAAACAAAAAAGCCTAAACCCAACTTTATTACTCATTTATTCACACCTATATTAATTATGCCAACATAGCGTGGGGAAGCACCAAAAAAAGTAAGCTAAAATGCTTTTTTCGCAGTCAGAAGTATGCGATCCGATTGATTAATTTTGCTGATCGTTTTACTCATTCCAAACCATTATTTAAGGAGATGATAATACTTAAAATTTACGAGCTCAATGTTTATAACATTTTATGCTTTATTTACATGTTGAAAAACGATTTAACTTTACCTATCTTTAAAGACCTTTTTTCTATAAACACAATTAACAAATATTTACTTAGAAATAAAAATTTTGTTCATGAACCTATTTGCAGAACATTACATTTTGAGCACCTTATCTTTGCAATAAAGTTGTTATACCTAATTTTGATATATCCAATACATTTCCGATCTTTAAAAGTAAACTTAAAAATTTTATTTTATCTATTGATGATATATTTAAATATTTTTTATAATAACCACGTATTTGCCTTTTTAATTGTAAGACTGTTTTTGACTTTTTTAATTGTAAGACTGTATTTTCTCTCGCCTATCAAAAGAGATGTAGTACTGTATTTACTTTTTATATATTTACGTTTTTATAAGATCTGATGATAAGATCAGACTTTTTATTATATATAACATTAGTGGTTTGATTTATATTTCCAATTTATATCACGGTTTATTGTAATTTTTTAGTTTTGTTAATGTATTGATTTTAAAAAACTTGTAGAAGGTTCTAATGATAAGATCATTATGATCTTCTTTCAGAAGCCTTGTCTGTTTATCTTTGTAAACAACGACAAAAATGTAAATAAAAAAAAATAATAATAAAAAAAAAAGTTCGAGTTATCCGAGGTTGAACTTTTTTTTTTTTTTGCCATATAAATCTATTCAAGTCGTAAATCATAAAATAAATACAAATAGCAGGGGCAAGAAGAAGACAAAATTAGTCTTATCACCAAGACTTAAATGGAGAATTTTAATAGTAATTGATTAAACGATTTCAAGGGACCAAATAAAACAGTTCGAGGAATAAAAGCTCGAGTTAACTGGTATTCGATTTACCGGAAATTAATTGTAAATATTAAATTCAAGAGCAGCGGTGGCGTAGTAATAAATAAAAGTAAATTTTATTTATTTTGATATTTTAAGATATATATAGAACTAAGATTATTAAAAAAAAAAATTATTTAGAATTAAGATTATTTTTTTTCGAAATCATGCAAATATATAGTAAATCATATATTTGTAATTAAATAAGTAATTTTTTTACTTAGTGAAGTGAAATAATTTTTTTTATTGCGTTTAAAATAGTGTTATTACGACTTTTAAATAATTCGACTGTCGATTAAATCAAACTAAAAAATTACCATATTTCGGCTAAATCGACTAAAAGTCGATTTAGTTGAAATATAGGAATTTTTTTTTTTTTAAATAAATTGTAATAAAAATACTAAATTTATATTTGCTTTCTATTTTTTAACATCATATCATTTACAATATGAGAGAAGGGCCTCTCCGACAACGGGACAACTTATTCCAAGACTCCAATTATTTAGGGACTGCCTTGAATACTTGCTATATATCAAAGCAGACGTGGATGCAGCATTTTCTATTGTTTGAAAAAACATCAAAGAGCCTGGGAACAATAAAGCTCTAAAATTTTAGCTTTACTTGCCCCAAACGTGAGAGCAACAAGTTGATAAAACATTTTTTTTACTATTCTCAACTAAATCTATGTTTATCAATAAATCTTAAAAATCGCACAATAATCTCTTAGCGCTCAAAAACTATGACGGTTACAAATTTTATAGGCCAAAATCGTTGAACGCTAAGAGACTATTATGTGAGTTTTTAAAATTCATAGATGAACATAAACTTGGTTAAGAGTAGTAAAAAAAATATTTCATCAACTTGTTGTTCTCACGTTTGAAGCAGGTGTAGCTAAAATTTAAGGGCTTTTTTGTATCCAGGCTCCAATCATAGCAATTTTTTACATCCTTATTTGATAAAACTATAATCAGATAAATATTTGGAGTTTCTTCCATGTCTAGAAGATAGCTATTTCAAACATCAAAAAATGCTGCATCCGTCCCTGCAAAGTCTTTACAATCATATTTATAATGCGATTGTATAGATGACATTTACAGTGGCGGCCAAATTATTAGACTTAATGCAATTTTTGATGCATTCGTAAAATTTATTCATAAATAATGCAACATTTTTACTTCAAAACATTACAAACAATTAAAAAAGTTAAGAAGCGCAATATTTTATTGTAAAAAAGCACAAAATTGAACCGTTTAAGTACAAAAACAATTAAATACAATGCAAAATTAAGATTTGATATTCAAATGCCAAGATAACTTAAAATTCGTATTAATAAGACTAATTTAAAATGACAATAAAAATGCAAAAAGTAACAATAGAAAATGAAATAAACTACAATGGCAATGATTCGAGTAGTTGAAACATGTCAGTTAATATTTTGTATGGTTTCCTCTATTTTTAAGCAGTGGCTGGACCCTTGAAGGCATCCCATGAATAAGTTTTGGGCAAAGCTTACGGATTTGGTCGTCATGATGTCAGACATTGATCAAAGCCTCGTTCAGTTCTATCTTGTTTTTTGGTTTCAATGGGGTTCATGTCAGGTGAATTACCTGGCCACTGCAGAAGCTTAATGTGGTTGTCAGCTAAGTATTTCTTGAGTGTCTTTGCAGTGTGACAAGGTGCTCCATATTTCATAAAAGTGAACGGTCTTCGTCGACACCATTTGCCAAGTTGAGGCAGCAGTCGTGTCTCAAGCACCTTCTTGTATTGAACTTTACTCATGGTGCCTTTAAAAATATATCCAGGCCCATGAGCAGAGATAACTGACCAGACAATGACATACGTTGGGTGCTTTACTGTTGCTGCAACACAGTCAGGATGAAATTCTTCACTGGGTCTCCTACGTACATAGGCTGCTTTCTCATCCATTATGTAAAAGGGATAATTCATTACTGAAACACACCTGACTCCAATTATTTTTAGTGAAATTCTTGTGTTGCTTTTCCCATGCCAAATATTTCTTGATCATTGCCGGAGTCAGTTTTGGTTTTTCGCGTGACCGTCGAGCTCGAAAACCATTCACAAGTAGTTATCTTCTGACTGTTCTGGTACTCACATTTACATTACTTTTTTGTAATTCTTGCAGCAACATCTTGCTTGTTGCTTTACGGTTTCTTATATAGCATTTCATGAGGTACCTGTTGTCTCGCACAGACATTAATTTTTTTCTGCCTCAATTGCCAACACGGTTGCCTCGTAATTTTTCACCAGCCTGAATCTTCTTCTTCATTTTCGATACCGATTTCTGACTTATTCCAATATTTTTAGCAATCTCCTTTTGCGTGAGTGATGTCTCTCGTAGATAAACCTCAACTCTGGCCAATTTTGTCGGTGACAAGTCAGCAGCGTTTCCCATCTATTAAAAGGACATAAAATGCTTTATTAATCAAACATGTTTCTTCATTTTTAATGTAGAAAATAAAAATAAATAAAAGGTTGACCTTAATGTAATGTCAAGCAACTCTTATTAATGAACATTTTCCTTTAATTTCCGCTCATAAACATCAAAAAAATAAGAAAATACTGACCTCTAACAGATAGCAGGTGACCAAATTTTAATATTCAATTTACAGTTAAAATTTTCAATAAAATGGATCTTGAGCAAAGATAAAAATAAATTGCACTTATTTTCACTTAAGCAACATTGAGCTTTACAAGCAGTAACTATATATACATTAATTTAATAACTAATTTGTGCAAAGGTTGGTACATTCGAAAATAATTTCGGTTTTGTAGCCTAGTCTAATAATTTGACCACCACTGTAGATTTTGAAACTTTTTAGCTTAATTATAATTCAGGCAAAAGTAGGTATAATTTTTTGAATTTACTAGGTGCTTCCAGAAGTCGTTACGGTCTTATCACAGAGAACCGCGGAAGAGCATAAATAATGCTTAACATGCTATGAATTAGATAAAACTTTTAGAGAGTAGACGAAAAACAAGGTAGTTGTTAAATAGTAAATGCTTTTTTAGGTAGTTGTTAAATAGTAAATGCTTTTTTTTTATTAAATGAACAAACAAAAATTAAAGGTTGAAAGTTAAATCGAATAAATAGATATAAGAATTTTGAGATTTTTATTCGACTGAATCGACTTTTAGTCGATTAGTAGAAAGACTATAGTCGATTAAATCAACTATTCAATTTTTTTTGACTTTGGACTAGCCGACTTTTAGTCGATTTAGTTGAAGTCGATAACAACACAAGTTTAAAATGGTATTAAAACGGTTTCACTGGATGATGACGTCTAAACTAATTGATTAATTAGTTTAGGTGCGTAAAAACAATCTAATATATATTTACCCAGGTCACTGGTTCCTTGATTCCCTGATGGTGTAACGCTGACGTAACGCTTATATATAGTTTCCTCAGATAAGCTTTTTTTAATGGAACTCAAAAAAACTCAAAATAAAAAAAAAAATTATCACACAAAAAAATTAAATAAAATTGTATCTTTAAGGACTATACTTAAGTAAAAAGTAATTATCTCAACCATAAAAAAAAAAAACAATAATAAATCTTTCCTATATCTAAAAACGTTTGCGGTACTATTTTTTTAAAAAACAGTCCCTCTTGAAATACAAAATTAAAGCTCCGTTGAGAATAACTTTAGAAAAACGCTCTTTTCTTAATAAAAAGCCGCATCTCATCTCGAACATTTTCCTTATATATACATACGTACATATATGTATGTATGTATGTATGTATGTATGTATGTATGTATGTATGTATGTATGTATGTATGTATGTATGTATGTATGTATGTATGTATGTATGTATGTATGTATGTATGTATGTATGTATGTACTTAACAAAGTACACTAATGAATATGTATGTATGTACTTAACAAAGTACACCAACGAAAAAGTAAGCGATAGGACTTTATCTGTGTACTATCATTTTGTCTAAGGTTAGCCCTCCATTTGTGGATTCTTACCTTTTCTTGATCGGCACGTAATGTAAAGTAATATTAGGTTATTTATTAATGTAAAGAACTATTAAGTTAATTAATTAATACTATAATTATAAAGGTTAGCCCCCCATTTCTAGATTCTATCCTTTTCTTGATAGCAGTTTATGTAAAGTATTAGTAATCTTATTCAAGGTTAATCCTCAATTCTTGGATTCTTTTCTTTTCTTGATATAATTTTTTTTTTTAATTTATTTAATAATTTTTGTTAAATTCTTTTATTGAAGTTCAATTAATATAAAACAAATATAGGCTAAAAGTCTCTCTCTCTTCCACTTTATTTATATATATGTATATATATATATATATATATATATATATATATATATATATATATATATATATATATATATATATATATATATATATATATATATATATATATATATATATATAACTGTATTCAGTTATATATATAACTGAAATACTTCTTTCACATTCACAAGTTGTTAGTGGAATTGTTCCTAATATATAAATAAATGTTTTTATTATATTTGTAAAACTTCTCATGTCAATGGCCTTTAAAATACTAGCAACAGTTAAAGGAATATTTGACTGGTTTTTCAAAAATAATTCTTATAAGTCTAACTCAGCATGTATTAAAGTAAAATGAGGCATATTCAGATAAATAGAAATTTAAAAATTCATAAAAATTAGATTTCCATGGTTTCTTAACTTGTATTCTGGACAGTACAGTTGAAGGAACTGCTGCTAGACCATTTTTTGGAAACCTATTATCAAGCTCATTAATAAGATGTTCAATTTATGGAGAAGTAACGCTATGTTTAAAACAGTCACAAACTGTATATTTTGGATAATTATACTGGTAAAGCTGAAAAGTACACAATCTAAGTCTCACTTTTTGGATATCTAAAACCAAAATTTGACTTAAAAACTTTTAAACAAGAATTGTTTAAATCAACCTCAATAACATTACTTTTGGGATTGAAACGTGAACGTAATGCATTGTAAAACACACCTTTTTTCATGTTCATGTTTGTATTAATAATCTATTAAATATCTATTAAATAGATATTGGAAAAACAAATATAGAATTTGGATGAAATATCATTTTGGTTACAAATGCGACGTCACCAACAACGAAAGTCTAACGTTGGCACAATGTTGTATTTTATGTTTGGCAAAGTGTAATAATTTACGTTGATTCAACGTTGTATTTTTCAGATGGCACAGCATTGTATTTTACGTTGGCTCAACGTTGCATTTAATGTTAATAAGATAATGTTATTTTTTTTTTAATTTTACATATAGGGGAAGTCGGGATACAGTGGGTCGAGGAGCACAGTGAATAAGAGGCATTTTCTTATTTATAAAAGTTTTGTTTATCTTGATAATGTAGTCATTTTATGTGCTCATATATTAGCCATCTTATTTATAGTTGTTTCCACATTATTGACTATCGGTTTTTGGTAGATAATTTTTGTTTTTAGCAAACTAAAATAAATTTTCTGAGCGTCCTTTTATTTGTTAAGGAGATCATGGTTGAAATAATTCTAAAATTTGAAGTTTTTCATTCGGATTGTTAATATTTATGCTTCTTTTTAGTAGAATAGCTTTTCCTTTGACAACACTTATGTCCCAAGAAATTAGACTTAAACTTAATTTGTTTTGGTGGGGCACCGTGAATCGGGGTACAGAGAATCGGTTTATTCACTATGTTCCATTAATCAGTGCATTTTTAACAAACAAACTTCATGAAAATGAATTTATTAGTTTCAAGTTATGAATAATTTTTGAATAAGTTTTATATAATAAAAATAATATTTGAACATGTTTTTAATTTTTAATATTTTTATAAGTTTTTTTATCAATAAAATTCTTTTTTTTTCTTCTCAAGTTTCAAAATGTCTATTTTTTCGATTTTATACTCAAGAAATTAATAAAAGTATGCCAAAAGTATAGTGTACAGTGTGTCTCTACTCCATCAGCCTCAAAGTTATTTGGCTACGCCCCTATTCACTATCTTTAATTCACAGTTGTGTTCATTGATTCAAAGTGCCCCAGTACTGGGGCACAGTGAATTACGTAACACAACTCACTTTAAACCTTTCTGTGAGCCGTTAGATAATAAATATTTAGGCTTTAGTGATTTCTTATCATGATGGACATATATCTCAATCCTTTTGTCTTGAAAAAAGTAAAATACATGTTTTAACTTTTGCTTAATTTAAAAAATAAAAAAATCCGATCCATTGTGCCCTAACTTCCCCTATATAATTACGGAAGACTTATTTAAGATATACAATTTTATACTTGCAACGTTGGGTTGTATACATTGCATTAACGTTGATTCATATATATTGAATCAATGTTGAGTTATATATACTGGGTCAACCTAAATCCATATACATTGAATCAACGTTGGGTTATTTACATTAAATCAACGTTGATTTTAGATCGTAAAAACAATCAAACTTTGCGATGTGCTTACCTAAGTTTACCCAAAGTATTTATGCAAACTGTTTGTAGTTATATCGGTGTTAAGCCTTTTATCTATATTATTGTTAAAAACATGACATTGGATCAACGTTGGATTTGCATCGGAAAAAATAGCCGACGTTCGCGATGGTTTTACATACGTTGGCCTAACGTATGTGTGCTTGCTGGTAATATTATAAGTAAAACATATGCTTTAAGAGTGATATGAAAACAGTTTAAACTTAAAATATAAAAATACGCGAGTTTATGTTTTACAAGAAACTTTCTTTTGATAAGCATTTAAATACTTTATGCAAAAACAGCAAATCAAAAAATTTACGTCCTTTCGAGAATTGCTTCTTTTATGTCATTTAATCAACGAAAACTTATATCTTTATCTATGGAAGAGATTTTTGTTTGTCGGATTTTTAAAATGTAGGGGTTATAGAGGAAATTTTTTCACCCATCATGGGTATGTGACTTTAAATATATAAATATGTATCAACGTATTTATTATCTATTCACTACTCTGAATTTCGCGCAAGATGCTTGTTATTGCTGTAAACTAAAAACAATGACAATTAAAGTAGTCATGTTGTTTTAAATTGTTCTTGTTGCAACAGTATAAATAGAGTTAGCTTAAATATTTTAAATGAGATAAAACACGTTTAAAAATATTGAGAATAAAAAACCAAGCCATCAAACTGGGTCTAGGTTTTGTAATTATAAACCCAAAACCCACCAGACTTTTAAACTTATTGAGTCTATAATAACGAAACTTAAACCGGATTGGGTGTATCCGATTCAATTAACAGTTCTGAGTATATTTGACTCCGATATGGAATCGATTTAATGGCAGAATTGTTAGTCCTTGCCTTAAGGCCTTCAAAAAAAAAAAGCATTAAATTAAAGAATTGAAAGTTTTCATTCTTTATTTTTATGTATTTTTGTTTTCGGCTTTCATATATATCTACAAGTATATTTCCTTATTGAATTTATTGAGTTCTGCGTATAACCTTAGTTTATTTTTACACGTGAATTTATTGTTACAGCAATTGTTATCTACAGATTTGTTAATAATTGGCTTCAACGTAAGGCAAAAATTTAAGTCTTTGATCTTGAAAATGTTTGGGTAGGTCTAACCTTGAAACTCTTAATCATGACCAATTACCAAGAGAACATCTTATTTATTAATACGATATAGCTAATAGGAAGAAAATATTGTTGAAGTTAAAAAATCAAATATCGATTGGCCTTGGTTTTTTGAAATTTATGAAAGATACGTTTTTTTCATTTTGACCAACAATCTGATTGTATGAACGTGACTAGAATTTACTCATAACGAGGCTCTCATTTTTCAGTCATTTTTTTTATTTTTATGTATTTTTTTATATGCTTTTTGTTTAGGAGACTAAATAGTGTAAAAAACAAAAATACTGAAAAAAAAAAAAAAAAAAAAGATTTTTACTCTTCAAATTTTATCGAATAAAACGTATGTTTATCGAATAAAACGTATGTTTATCGAATAAAACGTATGTTTATCAAATAAAACGTATGTTTAGTCACTAATGAGTTTTTCTATTTTTTTTTTTTAATCTAAATTATAATTTAGATTAAAAAAAAATAGATAGCTTCACAAACACGCCTTGGTTGTTCCATGCCACAACTGCTTTTCGCTAAAAAGTCTTTCTTTACCAAGAGGATTGACCTCAAGAAAGGTTATAAAAGACACTGAACAAAAATTTATAAATTTCATATATCTATATATATATATAAAAACCATATGCTTATGCATACAACAAATAAATATAAAACATTTAATTTCATAAAAGATTTTTTCTTTAAGATACTTTTTTAATAATTCAAAGAAGAAAACCTTTTTCTCAAAAAGTTTTTGTATAAATAGAGAAACTGCTGTATTTTAATAATTTTTCAGAATGAAACTACAATTTTCTACAATTCTACATGTTTATGCTTAACACTTTCTACCTTTTTCAAAAAGTCTGTTTTTTCTATACAACCACTACAAGTCTCACCCCAGTCTTCTAAAATTTTCTTTAAATCTTTAACTTTCAATTTCTTTAGATCAATATTTTTCCAATCAAAAACTTTTTCGTAAGCTAGTTCACAAATCTGCTTGTCTTTTTTCTTAAGTGCCTCACATATACTTGAAATAGGCTTGTAGTATGCGAGTGGCTTTGTGACTTCATTCAATATAAATGTAGCAGCATCATTTGTACCACCAATAAAGTAGCACTAAAATAAAACAAAGTTTAATTAAGAGTTTTGTTAGTTTAAAGATTAAAAAAAAAACATTAAAAAAAAACTTACAAATCTATTTTCTTTATTCTTAGCTTTGGCACAAGCTTTTTTTAATTTTTCTGTTGAATCTTTTCGATCAGCATCTGATAATGTTTTCTCGAAGTTAGTCAAAAACTTGATACAAACTATAGAAAAAAAATATCACAAAATGTAAAGGTTAACATTTAAAGCTTTATATGTACTGTATGTATGCACACACACAGATTCATCTATGTTAAAGGTTCAGAAATAATTAATAAAATTAAATGCTTGAAGTATAACTTCAAGCTCTAGTTAAAATGCTAAGCACAAAACCAAAGTATTTTAATGCATAATGAAATAAACTTGTACCTTACGTAATTACATAACTAAAAGTCATACCAAAAAATTAAAACATAACTAAGGTGGAAGTGTCTTATAAAAACAACTATTATACAATGTGTAATACACTATACATAATACAGTACAATAATAAACTATATACTTGTTTATAAAAACTTGTACATTGCTGAAGATATTCAGATTTGTTACAACAGCATATTACACAATTACACCAAACTTTACCAGTTAGGTGTAATTGTATAAAAAAAAAAGGATAAGGCTGTTTATTTTAAAAAAATATGTCTAAACTAACAACATAATAGTGATATCTGAAATGGTATCTAAAAAAAAAAAGGGATAATAAAATCACCAACTAATAATTGCTAAACAAACATCGGTAAAGCTAGTTACGCAGCCTAAAATAATTATATTTTTGCCAGGGGGTTTTGCTACATCGACTATCTTATAGCCTGACTCGCAACAGAGTGCTGCTACATCGACTATCTCATAGCCTGCTGCTACAAGGAAGAGCTGCTACATCGACTGAGGGTTTGACATGGGGAAGCAATCTTTTTCCTTTTATTATATCGATGTAGCGAAACCCCCTGGCAAAAATATAATTATTTTAGGCCGCGTAACTGTAGGATTACCCCAAACATCTCTCTCTATTAAAAAAATTATGCTTTAAAAAAAAGTAAACACCTACAAAACCATTTTTAATTTAAAAGGTAAATATCCAATATTTACATAACATAGCATGAGACCTTATAAGACGTTAAGAGAAAAAAACCATAGTGACTTCTAACATAAAGATTTTTCCGTGTTTACAAGTAATCATAAAAAAGAAATAAAACTATTAACAATAGACCTTATGAATCGAAAGTTTAATAAAAATAAATCTTAGTATATGTTAAATATCTTTTAGCTTTATAAATAAAGCTAAAAGATATTTAACATATGCTAAGATTTCTTTTTGTTAAGCTTTTGCAGAACTTTTAAAAATATATATTCTGAAAATACAATAGAATTATAATACAGAATTTACTACTTTAATTTTTACTTTTTTAACAAACTTGTAAAATTAACATACATTAGTTAAGTATTACATACCTTCACATTCTCCCTCTTTTAAGACACATGAGGCTTTTTGTATAAGTAATGCTGATGTCAATAAAAAAGCGATAGCGTTTACAAGAGTAATCGCACTCATCTTAATAGAAAACCTCGTCCTTAGCCGAAGAGTTACTATTTTCTACAAAATATCTTAAAAGATCGTTATTATCACGTTCTTGACTCTTTGTGGCGAAATATGATTGGTGAAATATGACGCTATATAACATTTTTAAAATAAACCCATGTGAAAGAATATTTAGCAAGAAATAATTAGCATAACATTATTTTAAAAAATAAATTAGCACAGTCTCCTAGAAAAATATGGCGGTCCGATTAATAGCCTCCGATATGCTTAGCTAGAAAACAATCTTGTCTTAAATACTGATAATATTTATTCTCATTTTTAAAATCAATAATATTATATATATCTTATATTCTATCTTATAGATAGTTTATTTTTTAAAACTCTAAATTATTTTTTTAAAAAATAGATATTAAAAAAACTTTAGTTTTTACTGCAACGTGATATTGCTACAAACGTTAAATTTAACTGCATTAAAAACTTTGGTTATGTCAGACAATGAAAAAGATAGCCATCATAAAAAAAAGTCAAACATAAAATCTCCAGAACATAACTCAAAACATTTAAAACGAAAAATAACTCAGGAAGAAAAAGAGGACGAATTAAGAGAAAGACTTAAAAGGAAATACATTGAGCATGAATTAAACTCAAAGAAAAGTACTAAAAACAAAGAAGAAAAAAGTAGCAAAAAAAAACAGGACAAAATTAAAAATAATAAACGTGATGACTATCTAAGTGATAATTCAGATCTAGAATATCATTGTACAAAAAAGAAAAAAAAGTTGTTAGATACAAAATACAAAAGTGATAATGACTATACACAAAAGTATGATAAACACTCCAAAAATCAAGATAAATCGATAAATACAAACAATAAAAAAAACAAAAGTGAAAGACATTCAATTAAATCTAATAGGGATAGTAGAGACAATATTGATTTTTTAAATAATGATACAAATAACCACAGAGATGATTATAACTCTAATAATAGAAAATCAAGGAGTTGGGACAACAGTTCGAAAAAAGAGTAAGTGTATTTTCTTACTTTGTTTTATTGGAAAAGTTAAATTAAAAAATTTTCTAATTATTATTAGAATATTATATTATATTAAATCTCATTTTAACTTAAACAAATTTAAGTTTATTTTTGATTAAAAATCCTGATAAAATTTGCTGTCATGATATGCGATTAAATAATTGACACTATGGCGTTTAAATTAAATTTAGCTGGATTTCAATAAAATATTTTAACTTTGGTGCATATATATATCACTTAAAAAATATTTTAGGTATTTATTATCTAATGTAAATACCAATTTTCTACAATTTAAAAAATTAGTTGTGCAGTCAAGCATAGTTTTTACTTAATAGGGGGTAAGTCCCAATATTGTTGAAAATCATACCCGAACTAAACCCTAACTCTAAGGGTATGGCTTACGGTTTGGTTATGACATGGTTTTCATTAAAATAAACTTTATGGTAAAGTTTAGGGTTAGATAATAGTTTTTAATAATTGTTTTGCGTAAAACGTAAAAATAGTTTTTTGCAGACTTAGTAAAGGAAGGTGCTTGAAATATTTGTCCGCCAAATATAGATTAGATTTTAAACAATTAAATTTGTAAAATTATAACCTTTTGAAATATGTAAAAAAAATTTAATTCTACCAAGTGATATTTTAAACTAAGTATGAATTGTTTCTCCTGTTTTAGCTTGATTTAGTTTTAGTTGGATAAACAATATATTTCATCGAGTTTCATTTTTAAACTATATAAATAAATAGTTTCAGTTCTCAACTTTGTCATCTTAATTTTCCATTTTTGTGTAAAGATAAAGTTTTCAATTTAATTAATTCAATTAGTATTGTATTTGAGTATAATGTTGTTAATGACATTAATGATTATGTCATTAATGACATAAGTATGCATATATATAATTGTATATATATATATATATATATATATATATATATATATATATATATATATATATATATATATATATATATATATATATATATATATATATATATATATATATATATATATATATAAATATATATATAAATATATATATATATATATATATATATATATATATATATATATATATATATATATATATATATATATATATATATATATATATATATATATATATATCAGGCCTTGGCATGAAGAAAATTGTCCTGTGCAATGTTTTGTGCCTGAAAAGCTCAAATATTTTTTTAGCAGCGCGATTATACGCGCTGATCATTAAGTTATTGAGAGCGATCTTTTTTTTTGTTTTGGATATGGGTGTTCCACACAATTTTATTAGTTTTTAATTTGTTATACAGCGGTCTTTAGACAATAAATATTTTTAAAATTATTATTTAGCAGCGCACTGCCTGACAAAACGTTTAAAATTCTTTCGACTTACTAAATATTTATTTATTATAACTATTCTGTTCAAACACAACTTTTTTAGAAATATTTTTTGCGAAATTACATAAAAAATTTGTATTATTATACATATGGTTTTTAGCAAATTCTTTTACAAAATTAAATTAACATTTCTTATAATTAATTTGTATTTATTACACAATTTAATATTATTAATAAACTTATATAAATAAAATTTTATTTAATTTCGTTAAATGTTTGCTGTAAACGTTTTATATAAAGGAGTCTCATTCACAAATCACCTTTCATTGTTCATAGAAATTTGCGCTCTAATTTCAACAGAATGACGTAAGTTAACGTGAAAAACATTAACTTATGTCATTCGTAACGTGAGTTTTTTAATTGAAGTATAACTTTAACATTTTACCTCAGTTGAAAAAACGCAATTAAAGATGTTTGAATAGAGATTATTTTGTGCTTAACAATAAGCAAACTTTTTAGTTTAATTAAACAAGAATCTTTAACAAAAACTTTTATAAAAAAAATTTAATATAAAATCAACTAAACCATTATTAGTTTTCTCCCTCACAAATTTTTAGGACAAGCGCAATTCTTTACTCTTGTAACTAAATTAGGTAGCGTTTTTTATCGCGCCTGCAATTTATAAATATTCCATCAACGAGCGTGTTTCATATGACGGCAGCGATCGCTCCAGCTTCATGCCTTCATGCCAAGGCCTGATATACATATATACAGGCCTCAGTGGGAAGTAAGAGCTTTAGCTCTCGCTCTCACCCATACTCTCCTAAAAAGGTTTATGGGAGCAATTTACGGGTCTGGCAAAAGTTTTTTTTTTTTTCAAAAGTATAATTATTATTGTAGCAAAAATGAAAAAAGTCAAAAAAATTTTGTTAATTGGATAATAAACAGGCAGGGTTTTCATAGAGAAAAAAAATTTATGTCTAAAGAATTTTTCCATGACCAGGCTTGGTAGAGAAGCGGGTGTGATTGCACTCAATAACTGACCACGGAAATAATATTTATTGAGGAAAAAAATTTACATTTAAGTTTATTTATGTTTCCTTGTTTGTTCGCAAAATAATAAGTTCATTTTATTGTAAATTTTAAAATATTTTGTTTTATGGACTTACATGGAAACATAATTAAACTTGAATATTCTCAAACATCTTAGTATGGAAAAATAAAAAAAGAGTGTTTGCGAACACAAAAAGCCCGCCAAATCTACGAACAACTAATTCTATTGGTTCAAAAAATACTAACTGAAATTTCTAGAGTATTCAAAAAATACTAACCAAATGTCCTGAGTATTCTGTTGAAATATTTTGAAAAATTGTGCTATTTGAATTTTGTTACGTTTTTGTTGAGATTTCTAGCATAAATTATTTTAAGAATATACTATCGAACGAACTATTATTTTAATTCTTAGAGCTACATCTACAAAGCTATAAATGTTTTAAACTAAAATTATTTGTTTGCAATAATAAATGTTAAAATTATATTTTTTAACTTGTCGACATTTTGTAAATATGTTATAGATTTTATTAGTATATTCTCATTTTTTATATATAAGGGATGTATTTTTTATGTATGTAATGTATTTTTATGTATGTAATGTATTTTTATCTATGTATTTATCTTATGTATGTGTATTTTATTCAAATGTAATCTTTTAAAGCAAATTGTGCGATTGATTTTGTAAACAAAAATACTTTTAATAATAACTGCGTTTTCAATGAAATTATTAATAATGGTCAAAGTTAATACAAATAATTTAACCACTAATCCATTTTCCTCAGTGTACTGGATAACTGATAATAGATAACTGATTCTTTCTCCCAAGAAAGAAAAGTTTTTAAGTTCTTAGAAATTGGTTTACTAACTTCAATTATTTTTGCTTCAGCCATTCTTACAAACTCGTTATACTTAAAGTTACTTTTTTCTGTTTCAAATACTAATTAAAATTATAAAGTCCACTCACTAAGCATCATCAGCGATATTGTGAAGCAGTTCCGCTTCCTCCTCACAAAGTAATTTAACGTTTTTTGTTAATTTCTATCTTGCTAATTGAATTTCTACAGTAACTCAATGATTTAATTATTTCATTTGTTCATCTTACTAAGAGGAATTGTTTCAAATGTGTTAAACTTTTTAAACTACGCGAAGCATAAAACAGTTATTGAAAAAACTTATTTATTTATAAATAAATCATCTGGTTAAATCTTGTTGGACTTTTCAGGGCCGGGGGTTGCATTATTTTGGCAGCCTTTTTTATGTGCCACAGCGTAAAAATGACTTAAAAAAATACCGATTGTTCCTCTTGACTAACATTGTGAGTCCCGGGGCTATAGCCCTACTACCCCCAGCCCACCTCCTCAATCCAGCACTGGAAATAAGACATAAGTATATAAATACTAATTATATATACTCTTTGATAAATCGAAGAACATTTGTTTCTTTATAGTTGTTACTTTATATAAAAAATGTCGCTTAATTTTATTAAAAAAATTATAAAAGGTCTAGGTTTCAAAAATAATTGCTCTAATAAATTTATTTTGCTTAAAGTTTTTTTGTGTTAAAAACAATTTTTCTTTTTTTAACTGTCTCATCGGTTCAGTTAATCTTATTGCGCTTTTTTGTTTGTTTTTGAAATGTTCTCAAAACGACTAAAAAATCTGGCCGGTTTTTCGCAACTAAATAATATTTCCGCGGTCAATTATCGAGTGCGATCGCACCCGCTTCCCGACCAAGCTTGCATGACGCAATAAATGATGTCTGTTATGTGTATATTATAGTAACGTTAATGTTACAAACATATGCTTGTAACAAGTATATGACCAAGTTTTGTATTAATAAGCAATTTTTATATAAATAAACAGATAACTTGTGCAAAAATCAAAAGCTCTTGTAAAAAGCAATTTAGAGGAGCAGCTTGCATGGCTTGCTATAATTGTTTAAGGAGAGCTTTTCTCTGCTCTTGCACTCATTTATATAAAAATAATGACAGGTCAACAGTAAATTAATGTCTTAAACAACTAAAATTACAATTTTGACCTCCCAAAATGATATACACGTTTTTTTTTTACTAAGCAACCAGTTTAGAAGTAACTAATACTAGCAGTCCCAAAATCTTAAGAAACTTTTCGTACTTAGTAACTTTTCAATAAGAAACTTATTTAAGAGTTCGAAGAATATTTCCTTATTTTTTACCACATTATTACACAAAGTTAGCATTATCTACAGGAAACATCACATCAATATCACAACGGATATATAAAATGATTTGATTAACTTTTTCAATCTTTTAATAATCTGACATTCAAGAAAATTTTAAGAAACCTTTAGTACTATATTTAGAAAAAAGTATACTTAAAATAAGAAACTCTCTAATACTAACCCATTCGCTTGGTTTCTTATTATAAAAAAAAAGTGTTATTCACTTCGTTGAAGAATATTATAAATGACGTAAACTATAGATGTAAATCTATTCATTTTTTTTATTTAAGAAAAAATAAATAGATCTATAAATAAATTCATTTTTTTAAAAAAGTTTTTATTTTAGTAATAATATAAAATAATTCCTGTATTTAACTTAAGTGCTTAATACAGTAGGGAAGTGGGAGGATGGAGGAGTGATGTTTATTAGTTTGCTCCAATTTCCCACCACCCCAAGCTTATTAATTTTTCAATTATTAATTTTTACTTTTTATCAACAAAAAAGTTAATAACATAACTGATACTAGCATTTTTTTTTCAAAATGTTATTAATGAGAAGGTAAGAGAGATATGAAATGTGCAATTATTTTTCTTCTTTAAAGTTGTTAACTTTAAAGTTTGTGTGCTTATTTTACTATTTTTAAAAGTTCTTGTATTTAACATTTCCTCCAACTGTACTTTGTTTTTTGTTTTTTATTCAATCTTTTCATTTATTTTTCTCATAATTTTTACTGCCATTTTCAAAGATATTACAATAAATGAATTATTTTTAAATTTATTTAAAAAATAAGTTTGCACATTATTTGTTTTGTTTATGTTGTTTATGTAGCATAAGTAATTGTTATAATAGCATTTCATAATATTCAGTATCCAGTTTAAATTTTTTTAATATTTTCTAAAAATTGTTTTGATATTAACAAAAAAAAAAAAAATTCAATGTAAAATTACTTTAAAATTTTTTTTAATATTTTCTAAAAATTGTTTTGATATTAACAAAAAAAAAAATCAATATAAAATTACTTTAAAAAAACACCAGAAAAAAACTTGTCAAGAATGATGCACTTACAGTAAGAGAACTTGGATTAAAGGTTTGAAACTTGTTTTTTACTTTGATACAAAGCCTGTCAAACAGTATAGGATGGAGGTAAAGATCTCTGAAACCAAAAAAAAGGTTGTCAATAAGTCTATCCTCTCCTGAGTCTGGTCAACTTGACCTTCTCTCTGAAGTACTAGAAAAACTCTACTCCAAAGGACATCAGAGCACAAATCAAGTAATCAAGCACTGGCTATTCAAAGTTAACTAAGAAAAATATAACTAATGACAGAAATATCATAGTGGAATTCTCAATTTTTTTCTCAAAGTATAGACAACTAAATTTGTTTTCAGTTGTGAAATTGTTAAAACATATAATTGATCCAACTTTTAACTAACAATACCTTCTGTAGCTTATAGGTTGTGAAGATTTATCCGCCTGCCAGCCTTGATAACAGTAGATCTCCAGGACATGAATTACTTATTATATTAGTTAACTTTATAATAATATTTATTTAGCTAAGTTTAAAATTAATTCAACTAATTTAAAATTTGATTTAATTCCATTAAAAATAAAACATAGTTTCTGATTTATAAAACTACACTTTAATTATTTTTAGATGTAAAAAGAAATATAATTTATTACTATGTTGTGAAACTGTAATAGATAAGTCTATATTAAATATTTTCAGCTTTTACCAAATATTAAGTCAAAGACATTTCAAGATCTACAAAACAGATTTTATAACACATCAATTAAATATAATTAGAATAACTTAAGTTCATTTAACCATATTTTTATAATGACCCGATTGGCGTCAATTATTTAGTTCAAATACATAGTTCTTAGGAATATAACAGTCTTCTCCGTTTTAAGAAAGTTTTAGTAGGGCTTACTCTCGGATAATACTCTATGAAAGAAAGTAGTTATTGAGATACTTTGGCCTTTTAATAGTTCGTCCTGTTCTTGAATATATATAAATTAGGTTGTGTGTCAGGAGTAGTAATCTTTTGAATAGATGGTTGGTTAGGTACTGTTGTAGTTGATTGATCATAAGAAAAGCTATCCATTATTGGATTCCCAAACGGATGCAGTAGGTTCGAAACTACTTCGTTGGTATCATTTAAGTCAACTTGTTTTCTATTTCCAGAATAGTGGTTGTTGTTACTAATGACAATTTTGTCATTGTTCAAGCATTCGGACTGTTGTTAGACTGGTTCTATTAAGGGATTTCCATCTTGTAGTTGGGCAAGATCTTTTATTGAAACCGTATAAATTTTTCCATTTTGAAGTTTGACACGTGCAAAGTGAGGCGATAGTGTTAGTTGACAGTATAATAGTTGACTAGTGGATCTCCTTTTAATCATATCTGAGGTCTGTATAAAATTGTCAAATCCTGCTCTGTTAAGAAGTTTCGTAGAACCGTACCTATTATTGATAAACCCTGAAAGTTCATCATCCTCTGATGAGGTGTTTTGTTAGTAGCAGTACACAGAAGTCCTCTTATAGAGGATAGAGCCATTTGCAATGCTACCTCCCATCTATCTTTTCCAAAACTCAATGTTTTCAGGGCCAGACTAACAGCTTTAAATATTGTTCCATTCATTCTTTCACATTGCCTTTCACATTTCACATTGACCATTGCCTTGTGGGTGATATGGAGTAGTTCAAGTTCGGATGACACCGTTTCTTTCTTGAAATACTTTAAGTTTTATACTTTCTAAATGTGTTCCTCGATCTGTATGCATGGATGATGGTGCACTAAATAATGATAAAAGATTGAGAAGGTGTTGTATCACAGTGTCGGCTGTTATATCCTTACAAAGGAATGCAAATGGGTAGTGAGGGTATTCGTCTACTACCACGAGGATGTATTTATTAGCTGAGTTTGATTGTAAAGCTACAACAAAGTCCATAGATTAGTGTTCCCAGATCTCGTTGCCTGAATAAGACAACCAATTGGAGGTTTGTAGAAGCGCGGTTTGAGTTCATTACAGGTTGTACATTGGCTTGTTAGTTGGTTAATTTCAGTAGTAGGGTAGATTTTGGGTTTTGCAATAATGTATCATTTTTTTTAACTCCAAGATGACACAATTGGAAATAAATATGGTAAAAAGTTTTATTGGTGTTTTGAATTGAGCAACATCCAGAAATGGCATCAACTACAATATTTTGATTTCCTGGTCTGTATGAAGTTGTATAATTAATATCTGCTAATTCTAAACACCATCGAGTTAGTTTTTAATTTTTAATTTTTGTTGAAATCTGTTTATTGAAAATAAGGGAAATGGATCTTTTGTCTGTAATTATAATGATAAATGGTACTGAATTAATTAGGTGTTTCCATCTTCTACAGCATTCTACAATAAGAGCTGTTTCTTTTTCAACAATTGCGTGTTTTCTTTTAGCGTTTGTTAGTGTTCTGAGAAGGCCATGGGTCTGCCTAGTTGAAGTAACATTCCTCCCAGTGCTGTGTCAGAGGCATCTGTTTCAATACTTAGTGGAACTTTGAAGTTGGGGGAGACAAGCTTCTGCAAGTTTAATTTTGAGCTTTTTAGTTGCTTCTTTTGCTAGTGGCCTCAAGCCCCTGGTCGGAAAGTTATCTCTTACTTGAGTAAGCGGTAGAGTAAACTCAGTGCAGTTGTGTATCCATTTTGCGTAGTAGGCAAATAAACCTATCATTCGGTTAATTTTTTTAAGGTTTTTGGTTCTGGCATATTCGTAAGAGCTTCATATCTTTTAGGGTCGGGTTTTAAGGTTCCATTTTCAATGATATGGCCTAAGAATTCGATTTAAGTTTTTTTAAATTTGCTCTTTTATTTGTTTTTTTCTACATTGGTGATTTGAGCTGCATGTAGGAAACGGCTAAGGTTTTTATCGTGCTCTTGGTCATCTTTTCCACCAATAATTATATCGTTGAGGTAAGCATATGTATTTTCTAGTTTATTATTCTGAATAAATTCATCCATAACCCGCTGAAAAATTGGTACAGCATTTGTGCAACCAAAAGGTAAACATTTAAACTTGTATAGTCTGCCATTTGCTTTGAATGCTGTTAACCTGTAATCTTCAGGTCGTATTTTTACCTGATGGTAAGCCGATTTGAGGTCAATTGTACTGAAGACTTTATGAGCAGCTATCTTAAGTATCAAATCGTCGATTCGAGGTGTTAGGTATGAATTGATTGGAGTGTGTAGATTGATTGTATTTGAATAATCAATCACAAGACAGTTTTTGTTTCCTGATGATGCTACAAAACATTGTGGATGCCAAGGACTACAGCTCATATGGATTATATCTTGCTTAAATATGCGGTTCATCTCGTCTGTTATAAAGGAGTTATTTTTAAGAACTTGTTGTGATGTTGTAGTGACTTTTGTCAATACCCACTCCAGTGGATATTGACAAAATTATTAATGCATAAGTAGTACGCATTAATAGTAAAACTATTAATGCGTAAGTAGTACATTTCATGCTCTTTGTTGCCAAGCAGAACTTTAAGGGCTCTTTATTTCCTTTAAAATTGATTGTTATTGAGGTATGTTGTGTTAACACGCCCATTCCGATAATTACCGGTGATATCAAGTTGTCTACAATGAGGAATTGCACTTTTAATATTTTGAAAGCTAATAACAATGAGTCTTGGAAGATTCCTTTAACTTTTAATATCGAATTATCTGCCAATGATACCTTTTTGAGTATCGTAAAGAAGATTCCAATGCTGAAGAAGTTCTGATGTAATAAACATTTTATCAGAGCCAGTATCTATCAGCCCCTGTGTTATATTTTTGTTAATGGTGACATTAATTAATCTACCAGGTGAGTCGATTGCTGCTATGACCGTAGATACTATTGCGTTATCGTTTTCTTCCTGATATTCTTTATCAACTCCTGCTTTAGTGTAGGTTTTATTTTGTTTCTTTGAGAGACAGACAGTTGCCCAGTGGCTCTTCTTTGGCAATGTGTACAGGTGGAATTTTGCGCTGGGCATTTAGTTTTTGGATTATTATTGCACCAGTAACAATGAGATTTTTTTTATAGTTACGACTTGCGGCAAAAGTTGGTAGCGTAGTATTAGCTGTTGTGGTTGTTGTCAAATTAAGAGCATCTTCGGTGGCTAATTCCATTGTTAACGCTGTTTTATAAAGTGTCTCAAGATTGTCTTCTGAAGAAGGAAGCTTTCAACTGTTTCTCCTTGTTGCTTAAAGGGACTACCAAGTCCCTTTAAGCAACAAGTTACCAAATGTATACCAAGAAAAACAAATCTTGTTGTTTTAGTCGAAGCTCGTCTTCTCCGTTTTCTCTGGTATTTTGAGTATGTAAAATAAACGCGATTTTCCAGGCGCATTATACAGACTTGATAATTTATTCAAGCGCGTTTAATTCATAGGAGTTTTAGTGCTTGACGTCATAGATTTTTTTTTGTTTGTTTAAAACACCAATTGTTATTTTTTACATACAATTTCCAAATCATATTCATTTTTATTATATTTTAAAGTTCTAAAATGTGTTTGTAATCAAAATTAAAAACAAAATAAAATTAAAAACAAAATAAAATTAAAAACAAAATAAAATTAAAAACAAAAATAAAATAAAAAACAAAATAGCATTTTATTTGCGCAATTTTTTTTAAATAATCGTCTAGACCACGTGTATTTTGATTTCTTTTGTTAAAAGTTTTTCTTTCAAAATATTAGATAAAATAATTTTTAACCTAATTAATAATGCACTTTTATTAATTTACTTTGTAAATATTAAAAAAAGTATATATTAACGCATTTTTTTTCTGATTTTCAAAAATGTATTTTTTGGTATTGAGGTGATCTTATTTCATTATTTATATTTCCATTATAACATTCAATATATATTATGGCAGGGACTTAAAAATTAACAAATTAATATATATTAATTTTTATTTTACAGACATACATGGAAACATAATTAACTTGAATGTTCTTAAAACATCTTGCGGTAAAAAGAATATTCGCGAACACTAAAAACCCGCCAAATTTGCGAACAAACTAATTCTATTGGTTAAAAAAATACGCTGACTAAGCGAAATAAAGTTCTAGAGTATTCTGTTGAAATGTTTTAGGAATTTTATTATTTACGATTTGTTGCGTTTTGAGATAACTAGCATAAATTTTTTTAAGAATATATTATCAAATGAACTATTACTTTAATATTATGGCTCATTCTCTGAGCCACATCTGTAAAGCCGTAAAACTTGTAAACTATTATTATTTGTTTACAAAAATAAATGTTTTATAATATACTACTGTGATCAAAAAGTAAGGTGAATTTTTTTATAAAATGAAAAAACTTTATTTTTTCTTCCAAATCTGTATCGTCCCCCTCAAAATAATCTCCCCCGGCCCCAATGCACTTTTGCCAACGTTTTTTCCAGTCTTCGAAGCATGCCGAAAAGTCCTCGGTAGGGATAGCCTTCAATGCACGTGCCGATTCACGTTGGATCTCTTTAATGGACTCAAAACGATTTCCCCGGAGTGGTCTCTTGAGGTTTAGGAACAGCCAGAAGTCACACGGTGATAAGTCGGGCGAATACGGTGGTTGTGGAGCAACATGGGTAGAGTTTTTGGCCAAAAACTCACGAAGAACCAGTGCTGTGTGCGAAGGCGCATTATCGTGGTGCAAAATCCAAGAGTTATTGGCCCATAATTCCGGTCTCTTTTTGCGAATAGCTTCACACAAACGTCGCATAACGCTTAAATAATATTCCTTGTTGACAGTTTGGCCAGTTGGAAGGAATTCGTAGTGCACGACACCACAATAATCAAAGAAAACAGTCAACATGACCTTGATTTTTAAGCGACTTTGACGTGGTTGCTTCGGTCTCGGCTCGCCTTTTTCACGGTATTCACTCGATTGGTCGGTTGTTTTAAGGTCGTATGCGTAGACCCAAGTCTCATCGCCAGTAATAATTTGTTTGTAGACGTCTTGATAGTCAGAAAGCATTGCTTCACACGCTTTAACGCGACGCTCTTTTTCAAAGAAATTGAGAAATTTCGGCACCAAACGTGATTTGAGTCTTCTGAGGCCCAAATGATCCTTCAAAATCGCTTGCACCGACCCAAATGATATTCCAACCGTGTCAACAAGGTCTCGAATGGTTAACCGACGATTTGCAAGCACCAATTCTTTGATTTTGTTGATGTGGCGATCATCAATCGAAGTCGATGGTCGTCCGGAGCGTTCCAAGTCATCAACACGTTCTCGGCCTTCTTTGAAGTCTTTGTACCACTTGTAAACAATTTTTTGAGACATAGTCTCTTCACCGAAGGCCTTTTGCAACATTCGATACGTTTCAGCAGCAGAAATATCATTCCGCAAACAAAATTTAATAGCACTTCTTTGCTCAACAAAATTAGACATCGTGAAAATCGCCGAATGCACTTTTGGTACTTCAGAAACAAGCGTAAACAAAAAAAAAATAATTATGAGTTTGAAATGTAATTAGGCGCAAATGTTAATGACATTCCTACCAACTTAAAAATAAAAAAGATTGAACGATTCGAATAAGGCGGGAAGTTTAAATTAAAAATTCACCTTACTTTTTGATCACAGTAGTATATTTTTTAAATTGTCAAAATTTTGAAAGTTAATTAAAAATTATATATTTTATAAGTATATTCTTAATTTTTATATCTTTTCTTAGTGCTTGGTTTAATTAATTGTTCGTTAGATTTGTAAAAAACTAACGAACAATTAATAAAATAAACTTTTAATAAAATAAGTAACTATAGTTAGCTATTTGAGTAAAATTTAATAGTAAAATTTTTAAAGAATTTCTAGAATGTTTCCAATGACGTCATGCTCTAAAACTCCTATGAATTAAACGCGCTTGAATAAATTATCAAGTCTGTATAATACGCCTGGAAAATCGCATTTATTTTACATACTCAAAATACCAGAGAAAACGGAGAAGACGAGCTTCGACTTGAACAACAAGATTTGTTTTTCTTGGTATACATTTATTAATTAGTTTTAATCAAAAAAAATATGCTCAGACGTTTTTTTTTTAACATTCTTTATAATTTGAACACAACATGTCTCGGGACTTGGTAGTCCCTTTAAAAGAGCAAAGTTTGTTGCACATCATAATAGGTGTTGATCGTTTTTGATATTTGTTATCAAGTATTTTGATTGCATCATCATAAGATGTAGTATCTTGGATTATTGTCAAAGCTTTAACACCGGGTAGTACAAATAAAACTCAGAGTTTGCAATCTTCGTCTATGTTAGCTTTATCTAGATAAATTGATAGCATTTTTTTCCACTATACTCTTCTTCGTTTGCTTCGATGCATAGTACTTTTTTAAATATTTTTGCATCCATATTGTAAATAATAATATTTGATAAAAATATTGCGAAACTGTAATAAATAAGTCTATATTAAATATTTTTGGCTTTTATCAAATATTAAGTCAAACACAATTCAAGATTTACAAAACAGATTTTATAACACATCAATTAAATATAATTAGAATAATTTAAGTTCATGATGCAATTGACGTCAATTATTTAGTTCAAATCAGGGGTGTGGAGTCGTAAAAAAAAAGTAACGACTCTGACTCCAGTTGTTGAAATTTTTTGAGTACAACTCCAACTCCGACTCCAACTCCAAAGCAAAATTTTTGAAAAATTCTTTGAATTTTTTAAAAAATGTTATAAAATAAGTTAAAAAAAAGTTTTAGACAACTTTATGAAACGTTCTTTGAGGTTTAGTATAAATATAAGGTTAATTGAATGTTTTATACATGCACGTCCAATACCGAGAAGTTTTACTATTGGAGTCAGAGTTGCAATTTTGTTTAGCGACTCCGACTCCGCTAAAAATATCGCAACTCCAACTCCGACTCCACAGTACTGGTTCAAATACAGTTCTTAAGAATATAACATACTAGAAATACATTCTTCGATTGTTGCTTGGGCAAATGATGGTTATTCTACTAGATGTATTCTAGATAAAAAATGTTGAAAATAAAGCAATTAACACTGAGTACTACTAGTCATCAGTTTTAATGTACCAGTACAAATAAAGAAAGGGAATGAACTGGGTGTCCCTGCAAAATATTAAAGGCTAAAGAAAGGATTGTACAATTTTACTTGAAAACTATTAGCTTGAATGTTAGAGTTGCTATTTAAAAACACATATTCCATACTATTATTTTAATTTATTAGTTTCAAAATCATAAAAATTTAAATAGTTTACAATAGTTTCTATGCAGTGTTTGTTGTGAAAGAAACTACAGAAGTTAATTGACTAGATTAAGTTTTATAATAGTTTTATAATAAGTTCTAAAATAAATAGATGAAAAAAAAAGCTTCAATGGGCTCTAGCACATAAAAATTGGACAGAAAATAGAAAAAATAGAAAATAGAAATAGGCAATGTAAATTGGAACAAAGCAGCAGTTCTTTATGCAACAAACAGCTACTGAAAAAATTCCATCTACTGTGTATACTACCGTATACCTACTGATAAACGTGATGTAGGTTAGTAATGTTTTTTTTTTTGTAATCAGGTTGATTGTAAAAATAAATGGAATTCTTGATAAGAACGGATATCACAAGATATTATGTAGAAATGTGGTACAACTGAAAGTGTCTAATCAGGCACAGTTTCATCATGCAACAGAATAATGACCCAAAGCACACATTTAAATACTGTACAAACTATTTATAAAAAAAAAGCTTGTAGAGAACTCAAAATTTTAACATTGCTACCGTGGTTCCCAGACCTCAACCCAATTAAGTTACTATGGGAGCAACTGGATTGTTAGGCATGAAATGAGTGTCCTAGGTCAACAATTAGTTTGTTCTCAATTTTACATTGAGTATGGAATGATATTTTTTCAATTTATTTGGGTAATTTAAGTAAATGTTTGTATATGTGCAGTAAAGAAAGCAAAGCTTAGATTTTTTTGACAAAAGCAAGACAAAATGAATTTGTTTTTGTATTATTTTGTATAAACTTATCAATTTTTATTGTTGTTTTAAAAACCTTGATTAGTTTGTAATTTTTGGCAATAAAGTTAGGTTAATTGTAGTTAGTTAATTTGTTTTTTATATTTCTTTTCATTTTTGGTGACCAACAAATTTTGCCTGGCAATCCATAATGTACTTCTGATGTAATTTAAGAACATGCTATTGTTTAATATAGGACAAAAAACTCTATACTTATTAAAAATGATTCACTCCAACATAAACTTTAATGGGATTAACTTATGGTTTAACTTAAATGGAAAAGTCAATTATATGGTCTTTATTATTGATGCGCGTTTCAGAACAAATTTCAAAGGATTAGTTAAAACTCAATGAGCAAAACAACAACAAATATTAATTAGCTTTGAGAAATATTAAGTCAGTGAAGGATTAATTCTCATTCTAAATAAAGATTAAAAAGGATTAAAAAAAAAAGTGAAAGATTGCTTGTTACCAATGAACCAAAACCTGTGCCAAGTAGCACCGGTCATTATTCATTTCCACTTTTAAGAAAAAGTAAATTAAAGCAATCAAACCATTCTCTACAAAATATATTTGCACACATATTGGAAATGAAATTAGTTTTTACATGAAACTGTTCACTTAAATTGGGCAACAAACCCTTATAAGTTATGGTCAGCAATCGCAAAAGATTATCGTAACAGAACTTGCTAAAATTTTCTTATAATTGCCGGTGGTAGTGTACATAGTGAATGGCTATTAATTTTAGAAGAATTCTCAATAATTTGCTATCATCAAACAATAAAAATATTTTTATCCAAACCTACCACCTTAGCTTTTAAGTATTAAATATGCCAATTATTTGTTAAGTATTAAATATGCCAATTATTTTTTAAAATTAAAAATTAAAAAAAATAGCTATGTAATCTTTTTATGCAGGTTTTTGTTACAATCTGGTATTGGGTATTCTTCAGAATAGTTTGCAATATTTGACAGAATGTCGAAGTTATACTGAAATGTCGAATAGAATACCGAAAAGTCACAGAATATTTGTGACATCTCTAATATACATCTCTAATATTTTGTATATATATTATAACATATATATATATATATATATATATATATATATATATATATATATATATATATATATATATATATATATATATATATATATATATATATATATATATATATGTATATATATATATATATATATATATATATATATATATATATATATATATATATATATATATATATATATATATATATATATGTATTAGAGTGCCACTATAAACAACTTTTTTTGAAATTGTCTGCTGCCACCCCCCTAAATGTGTTCTATGTAATAAATTAAGACTAAAATTAACACTAAATTAAAAAAATTTTTGCATAAAAAATTATTTTAGGGGTCTCTCAACACCCTTAAACATCAAAAGGGTCCCTAATATTTTGAAAAAAAAAGGTCTTGGGGCTGTCTATTAATTACGTCAACAAAATAGGGGGGAGGGGGTCTAATTTTTTTTGACAATTGTTGACAAGGGGAGGGGGGAGGTCAAGAAAAGTTGAAGTTAACACTTTATTTTTTTTTAAACATGTTATTTTTTTATTTATAAATTTAACTATTTAAAAAAAGGAAAATATTGCAGCGTTTGCAGTCCTGTGTTACATAGTCATTGAACCTTCAGTATTTAATTCCTATCCTATAATTTATATTCCTACTTTTTAAAAATCCTTTTCTGCTTTAAAAAGACCCGACATACAGAACTAAATAATTACACACAAGATGTTTGTAGCGCTATTATTTTTTCAAAGTTATTGTTGTCTCAGTCTGCTGTGCAAACAAAAAAGTTTCATATCTACATTATACTGTTTAAACTTTTATACAAGGAGTACAACCTGCAGCTCGCAAGCCTCTTGTGATTCTTTCAATGTCAAGATGAAGCTCTTTGGCTGCATCTTGACATCGAAATATTATCTTGACATGCACAAATATTAGTATAATCAGGGGTGCGAAGTCCCAAAAGGACTCCGGTTTTATATCTCTACTTTTTACTGGTTTCTGGTGTCCAAAAGCTCTGAACTTGTTAGTTGATTTATGATCTGCTAAATAAAAAAACTCATGAAATTTAATGACTTGAAACATATTGTTTTTAAGCCCAAAGTCCCAGAGTTCTAGCCGCCATTATACCTAAGGACTCTGGGGTCAAAATGGTATTGTTCCTCTAACCTAATAGTCTTAATTTTTTACCAATAGTAGTCCATAACCGTTTTTATATTATTAGAGCACCTGGATACCAAAAACTAGGAAGAAGTAATCTTTTTGTGACATTCAAATCCGGAGGTTTTTTGGGACTCTGCATCCTTAAATATTTGTATGGTCGTGGCGCAGTGGTTAGAGCACTTGTTTTATAAGCAGGAGATCCAAGTTCGAAACAAGATTTGAACCTATTTCGTGTCACAGTAAAGAAGGAAGCGTGAACTTTCAAGGTAAATGCACTTCCACGGTGCTCTGTGATAAGACCATTAGGTCATCTTGGGGCACCTAAATAACAAATTCAAAAAAATATATATAATTTTAAAATAAAGATAATGGTAGCTCTTTAAATTGAAAAACTTTGTTTATTGTGACTCTCGGCTCTTATGTCTCAAAAGGTTGCCAACCCCTGGTTTATACAATTTGTTATATGCTTTTTTTTTTGTTATTCTAGACTATTAAAAATGATTTGCTTTCACTGTAAATTTGTATGTTAAAGTGAGGAGAACTTTATTAACTTGTATATGATTATAATTTAAATGTGTAAACAATTTTGTGAATCCTCTAATCTTTTTTTTTAAGAGTAATTCTTTGTATTTTTAAACTGAAATTATGTTTATAAGTCAAGAGTTTAAATTTTTTTTCTATACCTTTTACTTTAATTCACTTATTGTTCAGAGCAAGCATTTGTAATTTTAAATGATTATATTCATTTGAAAATGTTTAAAAGTTAAAATTTAAATACATTTTTATTTTCTAAACATTTTACATTGAGCCACTTTTTTGTTTCAGTTAAAAACTATCAATTTAAAACATTTTTTTTTCCATCTTAATTTTTTTTTTGGGGGGGGGAGGGAGATTTATCGAATGTTGGCATAATTTTATAGGGGGGTCACTGAAAGTTTGACAAGTTGTTGACAAGGGGGAGGGGGAGGTGAAAATTGCAAAAAAATTGTTAACATGATTAATGGACAGCCCCATTCAAAAGTATATCATGTTGGGTCTCAAAAGAAGTGAAATTTTATGAAAATTTCAAAAATAATAAAAACAATTTACGGAAACACAAATTTAAAAAAGTTATTTAAAAAAAACTTTGAAAATATGTACTTTTAATTTTTTTTGTCAAAAAATTATAGTTTTTAGACAATAAAATTTAAATTAGTAATATTTATATAAAATAATTATTATTTTTGAAATTTTTATGAAATTTCACTTCTTTTGAGACCCAACATGATATACTTTTAAAGATTTTTTTTTTTCAAAATATTAGGGACTCATTTGATGTTTAAGGGTCTTAAGCGACACCTAAAATTTTTTTTATTTAAAATTTTTTTTAATTTAGTGTTTATTTATTACATAGAACACATTTAAGGGGTGGCAGCAAACAATTTCAAAAATATTTGTTTTTAGTGGCACTCTAATATATATATATATATATATATATATATATATATATATATATATATATATATATATATATATATATATATATATATATATATATATATATATATATATATATATATATATATATATATATATATATATATATATATATATATATATATATATATATATATATATATATATATATATATATATATATATATGTATGTATATATATAAAAAATTACAATAAAAGTATTTTAGATAAAGAAAGCTTTATATTTAGGTACTATATTTTATAACAATTTATATAAAGTTTTTGTTCTGAAAGCTAAATATATTATTTAAAAATTTAGATTTCAGTAAATAGATAAATGGAGCTTTTCAATTAAAGTTTCAGTTTTTTTTTTACAAATATTTTTTTACCAGAAAGGCTTGTACTAATTTTCAAATAAAAGCTAATTATATTCATAAGGTAATTTGATGTTAGTCTATCATTATTTTATAAAAATACAAATTCAATCAATTTAATCTAGTCAATTAACTCACAACAAACATTGCATAGAAATTATTGTAAACTATTTAAATTTTTATGATTTTGAAACTACCAAATTAAAATAATAGTATGGAATATGTGTTATGCTACAAAAGCTCTTAACAAAGCTTAAGGCTAATACTCTAAGAAAATCACGAGGGCAATTTTTAACTACCATTAGTTAACATTAAATATTATCATTAGTTAACATTAAATATTAAATTTCTTGTAATTTTTTGTTAATAATGATAAATTTAATCAGTGTAAATAAATTTACCTTTATTTACATTTATGAGTTTAATAAATTTTAAATTTATGAGTTTAATTGAACTTTAAGCACTAGAAATCAAATTATTTTTAATGCTATATTATTTAAATAATTTTGTAAATATACTTTTCAATATTTTAATTTTATATTTATTTATTTTTATCTTTTTTTCTAAGGTTATTTTCTGGTTCCAAATCGAAGCCTAATATAAAAAAAGAAGAACCTAATTTTGCTTTATCTGGAAAATTGACGGAATATACTAACACTTACAATGTAAGCTTATATATAAAAATGCTGTTTTTAAAAATGCTGTATTTATATAATTATATATTATTCTTTATTGAGTTTTATAAAAAATTACTATTATTTACCTTGTTTATTTAATATTAAATATTATAATTTTTTATTTTACTATCATGTTACTTATGCATATATAAAGCCATAAAATCATATATATATATATATATATATATATATATATATATATATATATATATATATATATATATCCTTATATTGTAGTCAAAAGCAACTTTTATAGTAAAAAAAGTCTCTTTCAACAACATTTAAGCGATTTAAACATTTAAGGTACATTTTAATGTTGTCTAAAAGTTTAATTTTAATGTTTTCTAAACAATCAAAATAATCCAGAAGCACATTAATGAACATAATGACTAGAAAGTTGTTTTATTTAATAGTGTTTTTGATTTTGTTTTTTAGAACATATTTTTAAAACATGCATGGAGTGATGCTACATCGGCTATCTTATAGCCTGCTGCTACAAAGGAGTGCTGCTACATTGAATATCTTATAGCCTGCTGCTATATATATATATATATATATATATATATATATATATATATATATATATATATATATATATATATATATATATATATATATATATATATATATATATATATATATATATATATATATATATATATATATATATATATATATATATATATATATATATATATATATATATATATATATATATATATATATATATATATATATATATATATATATATATATATATATATATATATATATATATATATATATATATATATATATATATATATATATATATATATATATATATATATATATATATATATATATATATATATATATATATATATATATATATATATATATATATATATATATATATATATATATATATATATATATATATATATATATATATATATATATATATATATATATATATATATATATATATATATATATATATATATATATATATATATATATATATATATATATATATATATATATATATATATATATATATATATATATATATATATATATATATATATATATATATATATATATATATATATATATATATATATATATATATATATATATATATATATATATATATATATATATATATATATATATATATATATATATATATATATATATATATATATATATATATATATATATATATATATATATATATATATATATATATATATATATATATATATATATATATATATATATATATATATATATATATATATATATATATATATATATATATATATATATATATATATATATATATATATATATATATATATATATATATATATATATATATATATATATATATATATATATATATATATATATATATATATATATATATATATATATATATATATATATATATATATATATATATATATATATATAGTCTTGCATGGAAGTCAAAAAGTTTATTCGATAAACTCTAGTTTTAAAGAGAATGCTAATAAACCAGACCAGATAAAGTTAAAAAACTTGAGTAATTTTTATTTTATTTTAATGATAGATTCCTTGCCCAAACCAAACCCTCAGCGATGTAGCGGTACTTCCTTGTAGTAGCAGGCTATAAAATACTTAACGTACTTCCATATTATTTTAATTGTTTT
This sequence comes from Hydra vulgaris, assembly GCF_022113875.1. Classification (NCBI taxonomy): domain Eukaryota; kingdom Metazoa; phylum Cnidaria; class Hydrozoa; order Anthoathecata; family Hydridae; genus Hydra; species Hydra vulgaris. The sequence continues at coordinate 24,483,421 of NC_061168.1, forward strand.
AACTTTTGGACAACATTAAAATGTAGCTTAATTGTTGAAGTCACAAAAATGTCATTGAAAGAAGCTTTTATCTATTATTTTTTTTAATGTTTATTTCTGCATTAGTTAATATAATAAATATAAAAGTATTTTGATCAAAATGTTTTGATAAAAATCATAATAAAGGCTGAAGTGGAGAAAACTGCCTAATAAATAGACCATCAATGACTGGAAACGTGGACTGATGGGTCATTCCATGCCAAGTGAACCAGGGTCAAACATGGACCCCCTCAGATTTTGATGAAACTTAGTGGGTTGGTTTATATCAATGAGAAAAGCAATTCCTGAAAATTTCAGCTTCAAATCTTATGTGGTTCATGAGATATGGCCATTTGAAATTTCTGATTTTTCCAAAAATAAAAACTTCAGTAGCAAAAACATGTTTTGTTCATACTTTGAAGCTCTGTATTTTAAAAACTAAATTTCAGAAAACCTTCTAGTTTTTTTTATCATATACAATGCTAGGCTTACTTTGTTAAAACTTTGACATTAAATTTTTAAATGTCACATTTTATCCATAATGGCTGCCTAAAAAACCGAAAAAATTGTTTGCTATAATATAGATATAGAAAGTTGATTTTTGATGGGTCAATATACAAAACTAGCAATTTAAGAAGTAAAAATGCATATCTTTTTAGTTTCTATATATGGTAGGCTTCCTAATTTTCAGAAATTTGCTGATATGATACAATTCAGTAAGAAATTATGGACCCCTAAAAATGGCTCCGGTTAGAACTTACAAAATTGTGCCTTCCTTTAAATCCACTGGTAACCTATGATCAACACTGATTTTCATGATATACTTTTTTTCTACTCATTTAGTAGACTTTATTAAAGTGATTTCAGAAAAAAAAATAGTGGGTACTTATGGGGAAGTTACAAAGTCAGAACAATGAAGTTGGCACAAAATGCATTAAAAACGCAAAAAATAGAGATATTGATGTACTTTAGTATTCATTATTTACTGCAATGCAAAAAAATGTATATTTATATGAAAGTATATCAAAATCATTGCTACAAATTAGCTTTAAATTAGGACTGAATTAAACTCAGGTTTTAAATAACCTTAGTTGCCCCCCCACCCTGTCTTTTTATTTTTTTTAAATGCGTATTTTTGCCCAGAACATTCTTATCTTAAGAAGAACTTATTTCTTGATAACATTTTAAACTACTGTTTATTAAACATTTTACCTTATGCAGTGTTTCTGTTATTATATCTGATGCATGAAGTATCTTTATGCACCAAGTATTGAACATACTCAAATAATAGCTGTGTTATTTATTTGTAAATGCTTATTAGACACAACATCAACATAAAGATGGAATCATTCAAGTATACTTTAATACATTTTTTCGATTGATCAAGCTTATAAAAATTTTGCTTTGTTATTATATAATTTCGTTATTAAACATACTATTGTACAAATGTATTATGTATTTTTTCTTGAGCTGATAGTTCATAGCATCTACCAGTTGCTGATTGCACTTTTAAAGATGAAATTTTGCATAGAACGTGCATTATTGGAACCCAGCAAATATCTTCTCTATGTGGCCAAGTAAAAGTGTTAGAGGAAATAGACTGCTTCATGAACTTTATAAGGATATCTTGATTTTTTTCAGATATTTCCACAATATTACCTAAAAACCATTTTCCATCATAAACACATGCTATATAAATTCCGGGTGAAAGAGATGCAAGTGGAATTGTATAGTTCTGTTGCATTGTTGAAATATTTACACTAGTAAACACATTGTCGAATGAAACCCGTCTCATTTGTAAAGTAGTTAATGATTGCGGTATAAAACAATGGTGGTTTCTTGTTCCTGGAATTGTTGAACAAGTAGCATAACGTTCTTCTAATTTAAATTTCATGCAATGTAATGTAACTGCATCATTTGAAATGTGTTGAAAATGTATTCCATCAATATTTTGTCTACACCAATCATACATTTTTTTAGATGAATTGATAGGATCAACTAGTGATTGTAAACTTGCCCTTGCTACAAGTCTTTTGACAGTTCCCCCAACACCATCACACGCACTCTTTCCATGTGATGTAGCAAAAAAATGCCATTCCGCAGATACGTCATGATCTTGTTTATGGTGACATAAGTTAGATAGGTTTTTATAATTTTTGTATTGTGAACTTGCACCATCACTGAAATAAATGCAGTGGTTAAAGTAGGGTATCATGTTTTTTATATGTTTTAATACTTCATGAATGAAACAATGTACTGAGTTTGTATTGTGTTGCAAATTATCTGAGATAATGCAAATACTTTTACATTTTATCTTGTTTTCTTCCATAAAGTAAATAACAAAAGGATGCAATGTTGCTTGGCTATTGTTCCAATGGAAACCTTGTACTGCATCTTGAATTAAAAAACTGTAATTCTCAGCAAAGTCTAATAATATTAAAATATGATTACTTGCTAATGTGATTTTTAGATGCTGCAAATATGCTGCTTGATTTTTAGCTATATAGTGATGGTCTCTTAATTGGTCTATTTGTTGACAAGCTTTTTCAATAAAATTGTCCACTGGAAGAGTTACCGGAACTATATCATGTTTTTTGTTAGCTTTTTGCCACTGATTAAAGTTGATTTCTTCAATGCTATGTTTATCAAACAAAGTAGTAAGATACTCTTTAAGTGTGTCATTATCTGGGCAGTTATCACAACAATGCAGCATGCAGTCTCGATTTGTTAAGTCACATACAACTAATGTCAAGAGATTTTTATAGTCTGAAATATCTGGTATTTTTAATGCTAAAAGTTTGGCATTCTGGTGGTACTCACAAACGCATACTGAGTGGAGACCTGAAGCACCTCCAACAGGAATACACCACTTTGGTCTAAGTTCACAAAACTTAGAAAATCCAATCTTGACATCAAAGGAAATTTTAACAAACTCTAAATAAAGTTCTTTTATATTAAGTAATAGCAGTCTTTTTTGAAAATGTTGTCTTTTACCATCAACTTGGATTGAGACATACTGTTTTTTTCCTGGACACATTCTAGAGTATTCATCTGATTGGTAAAATTCATGGACTAGATTTTTTACTTTCTCACTAATAGATCTTCCTTCTTTTTTAGATGGCTCCGCCATTATGCCATGCATTTGTTTCAAATGCCTTGCAGTTTTTATCATTCTTTGGGAAGCAGAAAAATAGTTTTCTGTATAGTTAATGTTCCTACTCTCAGGAACCAAAGTTAGCAATTTAAGTTTTTCTGGTTTTGAAGAAATATCAAACTTTGCTTTAATTAATTCCATTAGTGAGCCCAAATCTTGTTTACTTTTGCAACAAAGTTCTTTTGTTTTTGGTTCATCATTTATTAAATCCGGAGAAACATCTAAAACAGTTGCTATTTTCTTTTTGGTTGCAGTATGGATCTTGTTAATCTTTCTTTTTGCATAGCTGACTCTGTCTTTATAAGCTACTAGTTTTAGAGGTGAACAACCAAAGGTGTTAATGCTTAAATTAAAGTTTTCTTTTGAAATATGAATCCCGTTAAAATCGTTATCTTGATTTTTACATGAATCGCTTTCATGTTCTTGTTTTCTTAAGTGCAATATTTTACGACATTCTGTACAAAGCTTATAACCAGGTATTAAATCAAATTCCTTTGCAACAGCAGCACTGATTACTCTGACAGATTCTAAAAAAATCTATGATAAAACACTAAATAAATAAATAAAGAAGACTTTATCTTTAATATAATCATTAAGTTAATCTATTTTTAAATACTTTTAATTTTAATTTTGTGTTTGTTAAAAGGATCGCAACAAAAGCTTCCAACATACGATGACTCAAATCTATCCAAGAAGATCTTTTCATGGTGATTACAAATAGTTTTAATAGGATTTACTTTACATCTTAAGTGCACAAGCTCTTGATCTTTTTTTGTTAATTCCTCAAAAAATTTAATTTTCTTGATTTTCGTAAATTTTCCTTCATGACAATTTTCATTTAATTTTTTTCCAATGCAACATTGAGTTAGATCTAAAGATGAACTTGCCATTTATTTTTAATTATTATCTAAAAAAAATATATTTATTTTCAATTTTAGAAGTGTAAACTAAAATTTCCATAAGTTTTGACACAATAAATAAGTATAGAATGATAAATTTTATATACGAAATTAAAGATAAAAGGTACACCCAATAGCTTGTTTGCCATGTCACAGCTTTTAACTGTGTATGTTCAATTGTTATTTTGTGCATTAACACTTCATGCATTAGAAAAAAAACCAGACACATTTTGTAAAGTAAAACATACAATAACATATTTCTTTTAAGATAAGTTCTGGGAGAAAATACATATGTATTTTCTTCCAGATATATATGTTAAAAAATAAAAAGACAGGGGGGGGGGCAACTAAGGTTGTTTAAAACCTGAGTTTAATTCAGTCCTAATTTAAAGCTAATTTATAGCAATGATTTTGATATACTTTCATATAAATATACATTTTTTTGCATTGCAGTAAATAATGAATACTAAAGTACATCAATATCTCTATTTTTTGCGTTTTTAATGCATTTTGTGCCAACTTCATTGTTCTGACTTTGTAACTTCCCCATGAGTACCCACTATTTTTTTTTCTGAAATCACTTTAATAAAGTCTACTAAATGAGTAGAAAAAAAGTATATCATGAAAATCAGTGTTGATCATAGGTTACCAGTGGATTTAAAGGAAGGCACAATTTTGTAAGTTCTAACCGGAGCCATTTTTAGGGGTCCATAATTTCTTACTGAATTGTATCATATCAGCAAATTTCTGAAAATTAGGAAGCCTACCATATATAGAAACTAAAAAGATATGTATTTTTACTTCTTAAATTGCTAGTTTTGTATATTGACCCATCAAAAATCAACTTTCTATATCTGCAAACAATTTTTTCGGTTTTTTAGGCAGCCATTATGGGTAAAATGTGACATTTAAAAATTTAATGTCAAAGTTTTAACAAAGTAAGCCTAGCATTGTATATGATAAAAAAAACTAGAAGGTTTTCTGAAATTTAGTTTTTAAAATTCAGAGCTTCAAAGTATGAACAAAACATGTTTTTGCTACTGAAGTTTTTATTTTTGGAAAAATCAGAAATTTCAAATGGCCATATCTCATGAACCACATAAGATTTGAAGCTGAAATTTTCAGGAATTGCTTTTCTCATTGATATAAACCAACCCACTAAGTTTCATCAAAATCTGAGGGGGTCCATGTTGGAATCCTAAAATTTTAGACCATTTGGCACGGAACGACCCTGATGTGTTATGATAAATTTTTAAATCTTTATTTTTGCACTACATCCCTGTACTAGTTGTTACAAATTTAAATCCCCCCTTCTTTCTTAGAGTGTAATGTAATTTATAAATGACCCTTTAGCTTCAGTTCTTTTTTTTTTGCTGATGACATTTTCTATATTTCTTGAAATGATAACTAATTTTATTATTGCTTTAATAATGTTCTATGTAAACAGCATTAAGCCAAGATAATTGCTACATAATTGTTCAATAAAACTTTAAAATGTCTTTTTTTTTGTTTATTTATTTCTTTGTTGTATTTTATAAAATTAAAACAAATCAAATGGTAATAAATGAAAATGTTTAATTATACAAATGCAAAAATTTTTTGTAAAGCTGTAGTTTTATTTTTTCGTAAATTGTTTGAATAAAAGTGATTGGCAAATTCTAATATGGATAAAATTTGTTTTAAAGCCTTTTGTGGTTGTGCTTCACCATGCACCGCTTGTTGGTTGTGCATAGTGTTGTCTGCTTAATTGTCCACTGCTGCATAGATTTTTTTAAATGTAAAATTAAATTTATTACTTAAAATGTTATGTGTACTTGTTGCAATGATGTGGTATATTCTTGGACTAAATTTGTGCAGGTTTTTTTTTGTCTGAGTCAATGGATGTTGGAAAATGGCACTGAAAATAGCCTTGTCTACTTGGAAATTATATATAAAAGTATAAATTTATGACCTGGTTATTCAATGCAACTTATTCAATGCATACTATAAAAACAAATAATCATATTAAAAAAAAAGAGGTTATTATCTTTAGTAAAGTCTTTATATTAAATTTTTAGGGTGTGGTTATAAAATATAATGAGCCTCCTGAAGCACGAAAACCCAAAACAAGGTGGCGTCTTTATCCCTTTAAAGGCGATGTTGCACTTGGTGAGTGTCAAGTTTTAAGATTAATTAATAAGAATTTGTTTACAGTAGATTAAAAGATTGTGTCTTTGTTAAAAGGCTTTGTTTTTAATAAAATAAATAAGTGTGCAACATTTATTGTTCAGTTTATGGCTGCCCTTATTTATTTATTTATTGTTATTATTATTTTGCTTTTTTACTTCTGGTTACTTGGTTTAATAAATCACCATATGTAAGACGAGTTTCTTTTAAAAATATTGTAAAAGTTTTTGTAAAAGTTGCTTTTTGTAGCCAATGTTTAACTACTTTCTTTATAATTAATGGCAATCAGGAGTTAAGTCAACAAAGCTGAAAAAATCATTTTTAGGATCTTCATTCTTGACATTATCTTATTATTTATTAAGTTTAGGAAATCTTAATCTAAACTTTTCAATGAAGTTTTAACTGCATCATTAAGTCAAACAAAGTCAAACATAACCAAGCCAACCTTTTTTAGCAACTTTTTAATTTTTTAGGTTAATGTATCATTACTTTTTTTATCATTTATATAGATAAAATTAAATCTAATTAAATCTATTTAAAACTAAATAGATTTCTATAACAATTTTTTTTTTCGATTTTTTTAGAGGCTTTTCAAAATTTAATAGTTTTTCAATGAGAGGTGATAAATAAATTTTTATGGTTACACTAATTTTTCATGCTATATAAACGCAATGACAAATAACCAAGTGATGAAACTTTTTTCATGACCTGTAAAACTAAATAAAATATTTGAAAACAGGCTTGTTGAGCCACAATTTTTTAAATAAATTTTTTAAATAAACAACTGAGAATTTACTGATTAGCTCCTGGTTTTTTATGCACATTCAGGGGTTATTCCAGGAAAATAATTTGGGCAGCGGTATCCCAGTCTCGGCAAAATTTGGTGGAAATATTGCAGAAAGTAGACATTTTTTCGCAAAAAAAACATTACTTGCCGTTAAAAAAAAGGTCCTTAATTTTGAATTTGGCAGCGCCCAAATACAGTTAGCATTGTTGAAAACGGTCTAGAATACCCCCTGATATTATTTCTAATTTTCTTAATTACATTTATATATGTAAATTATTACTGCTACAAACAAGAAATAAATAATTTTGAAAAATAAAACTTTTGTTTACAAATTTTGTTTATAATTGATGAGATTTAATTTAGGGGGAAGACTCAGGTAAGTGATCATTTTTATAGCATTTCTTAAGCACAATATTTGCAGAATGTTATGGGTTTGAACTTTATATCTCTTGCTTATGAAGCCAGTGCTCTATCACTACTCATACTTTTGTTTGAACAAAATTTTCGCGAGAATTTAAACTAGAGCTTTTTTAGATTCTTTGCAAATTATAAATATGCATTAAAACCTTTATTTTTTTAAATATTTTTGAAAATAAAATACTTTTAATTAAATTTAAATAAGTATTTATATAGAAAAACAATTTTTTTAATTTTCTGAAAAAACTATTGTTTCAGAGATGCTACAGCTTCATAGGCAAAGTGCTTTTATGTTTGGGAGAGACAGAAAGGTAATTTATAATTATTTTTTTTTTAATTAATATTTTTTTTTTTGCTATAATTAAATATGTTGACAGTTATTTAGTTGCTTAGATACACATTATTTATTAGCATTAACTTACAAACATGTCCTTAAATTGCTTAAAAATTTTTATTATAAAGTGTTTAAAACCATTATTTATTTTTTTGTGAAACATTTTAATAATCGTTTGTTTGTGTTCTGCAATATTTGGCTTAATGCTGTTGGAAATGTTTTTTTTATTGCATCATATATTTTAAAATATGACAAAGCTGATGAATGTTACTTGAAAACAATTGTCTAAATTGATAAGTAACACAATAATTAATAATTTGAACAAGCCACTTTTTATTTTTTATTTTTAGTGAAAATCTTTGATAAACGACAGTTATTATTGTCTAGATTAATTGTCATTAATTGATCGATTGATTAATTGTTCAATTCTATGTTAATTGTCTGATATTTCTTAACAGTTAAAATTGTTTTTTTTTTCTTTCCCAATAACCATTATTTTGGTTTTTTTTAAAAAAAAAAAATAGATTTGGTACTAGTTTCTGTTATATGTGTGTTGGAGAGCTGAAAATTTGTATCTTTACATATTTTGGGCCAATGAATCCAATGAAACAACTTAAAATATTTAAAAACAAACATAACAACTAAATTTTAAATGTTTACCACAATTTTGCTGTTGTGAGTCCAAATGCTGATGTAGCTCGATTTTTTTATTTTTAGAAATTGTCCTAAATAGTTAAGTTATAGTTATTACAAAGGATTGGAAAGTGGTCTTTTCTAAATCAGAAATAAAAACAAAGTTTTTATTTCTGATTTAGTCAAATCTACTTAAATTTATTGCTTAAAAAAATGTTTTTTGATAAATTAAACAAGTAAAAAAAAGGTGGTAATCTGACAGTTTTGTAACTGAAACAGTTTTGGCTACATCAAACTGTTCTTTTAGTTTTTGTTGCTAGCTGTTTCTGTTCTCTTTGTAATTTTATAGAATCTGATTCTAAAAAATTATAGTTTCAAAAAGAATTATATAAATGCAGATGTATATTGCAAATTTAGTTTTTATTTTTTCAAAAGTTGTATTAAAGAGTTTAGTTAGAGTTATTACAAAGAATTAGATCTTAAAACAGAAATAAAAACATCTTCAAATATACTTAAATTTATTACTTATAAAACATTAGTTTCATATTTATCAAACTAAGACAAATAAACTTAAAAAACAAAGGCTCCAAAACAAATAGAGTACTTGGAAAGAAGTTCAAGAAACAAAATCATTCACATCAATGTTATATGTTTGCTCTGATTTTGTTGTTAGGACTTTGATTACTGCAATTAAACTCGACAATGGTACCCAACAGATATCATCTCTCTGTGGCCAAATGAAGTTTTGAGAAGGACCATGAGGGTGCATAAACTTAATTTGAATATCATTTGCAGGCCTTGTTTTAAAGCATTAAGTTACTGGCAATTTATGTATGCGTTTCGTACTCCTAGAGCAATATCCATTAAGCAACTTTTTATCATTTTTTTAACTTTTAAATTATTCTATAAGCAGTAAGATAAAAGAAGTAATTAACTTTATTAAAAACCACATTAACTTTTTAATGACGATTATGTAAAAAGGTTTGAATGACAATTATGTTAGATGTAAACGCTACGAAAACAATCTCTTTAAAGCTAATTATTTCATCGAACAGAAAACAAATTTGTTTATAGTTGACAACAATTTTTTTTTTTTTAAGCAAAGTTATTAATCGGAACATTAAAAAAAACAACAACTAATAAACATAAAAGAAATCTTGAGAACACAAGTATATTTATGCAACTTTTGATTGTATTTAAAAAATTTACTTAAATTTGTATACAGTAATAAATAATTTATAGTTGATTTATTTTTTTTATTGTTGCGATCGATTTTTTTGCTTGATAAACACTAATGGTTTAAGCTTGAAGCAAAGATCCTTACAATATAATTTAATTCTGATAAAAAGATATGATTTAATTCAAAACTAATTTAATAAAAATATATAATTTTATTCTGATAAAAAAATATATAATTTGTTTTCAATATATATATATATATATATATATATATATATATATATATATGTATATATATATATATATATATATATATATATATATATATATATATATATATATATATATATATATATATATATATATATATATATATATATTTATATAGGTTTTATGTTCGTTTTTAAATATTTTAATTTGTTTCATTGGATTCGTTAGCCTAATATATGTTAAGGTACGAATTTTCAGCTTTTCAACACATATATAACACAAACTAGGACCAAAACCATTTTTAAGAATGGCGGATTTTTGTTAGTTGGAGGCAAACTTAAAATAGCTATATCTAAGGAACCCATTAAAATTAGGCGATAAAATTTTCAGGATTTTCATAATTTACTAAAATCTTTAAGTGGTTTAAAAATCAGCAAAATCTGAGACTTCGGGTTTCATTTTCAAAAAAAATTGGATATTTTCACATAGAATCACCTAATTGTGAGTATTTTCATTCATCTAAATTGAAAATTTTCTCATTCTTCTTTAAGACTTCCTACTAGAATTTCTACTACTTCCTTCTACTTAAAGACTTCCTACTAAAAATTTAACTACTAGGGCTTCCTACTAGAACTTTAACTACTCCTTCTACTTTAAGACTTCTTACTAGAACTTTAACTACTTCCTTCTACCTTAAGGCTTCCTACTAAAACTTTAACTACTTCCTTCTACCTTAAGGCTTCCTACTAAAACTTTAACTAAACCTACTTTAAGACTTCCTACTAGAATTTTAACTACTCCTTCTACTTCAAGACTTCTTACTAGAGCTTTAACTACTTCTTTCTACTTTAAGAAATTTTTTAGTTTTGGTTCAGTTTTAATGATAAAAGTTGAATGTCATATGAATTATTTTTAAATGATTGTTTTGAATTAAATTGTTTTACTTAACAATGATTAGCAAAAAAAAAACATCTTTTTTCAATATGATCTAGATAGCAGATATTCCTGTCGATCATCCATCTTGTTCAAAACAACAAGCTATTTTGCAATTTCGTCTTATGGAATACAAGAGAGATGATGGTTCTATTGGTAAGAGAGTTAGGTGAGCATGTATAATTTTATTAAATATAAGTAAAATTCAATTTTGCTTTTATCTTAAAATATTGATTTTTTTTAGACCTTATGTATTAGATCTAGAATCTACTAATGGCACATTTCTAAACAATAAGAAGATTGAGCCTCGAAGATATTATGAGATGTTTGAAAAAGTGAGTTATTTGAAAATTTAATTATTTGTTATTAATGAATATCTTTAATATATTTTTGTATTACTTACATGTGGTCCTTTTTATTTTACTATTATGTGTGGTCTACGTAGCAGCTGTAGCGTAGTATTTAGCGTACTTGCCTCAGACGCTAGAGATCTGTTGTTCAACTCTAGGCAAGTTTTATATCAATAAAGAAAGAGGCGTGAACTTCCTTTCAAATGCTCTTCCATAGTGCTCTGTGATAAGTCTGTAAGGACTTCTTAGGGCACCTAATATAATAAAAATAAAAAATAAAAAAGTCATGCTAAGTATTTATTTTGTTAATAATTTGCATAAAAAATTGTTTGAATTAAAAAGCAACAGTTGTAGCAGAGTTGATATTTTTTAAAATAAAAAAAGGTTTATTTTTAAAAATGGCCAAGGTTGTTTAAAATGAGCATTTCAGCATTTTCACTATCTAAAAGTGTTTTTATTGAAATATCAATTATAGTTTATTACCATTCTATAGAATATTCCCATAGTACTAAAATTTATACTTTGCTATACTTTTTGCTATACTGTCTTCATAATAAAAATCACCAAATTTTAGTTTAAAGTTCTCTTTAGTGAATTAAAATGAAAAATGCTTTACAAGTAAAAAACAAACAAGTAGAATTCTTAATCCAGAACATTTAGTACATAATGGTTCTATTTTCTTTTCCTGTGTTTTTATGATAAGTTAATAGTTTGCCACATAAGGTACAAAGTAATACACATGTTTGAGTTAAGCCACCATAAAATGTTAAATCACCATGCTTTATTTTTGATTATATATATTGAAATAAAGAAATGATTGCATTATTACTTTATTTCAATATATATATATATATATATATATATATATATATATATATATATATATATATACATATATGTATATATATATGTATATATATATATATATATATACATATACATATATGTATATATATATACATATATATATATATATATATATATATATATATATATATATATATATATATATATATATATATATATATATATATGTATACATATATATATATATACATATATGTATATATATACATATATGTATATATATATATATATATACACATATATGTATATATATATATATATGTATATATATATATATATATATATATATATATATATATATATATATATATATATATATGTATGTATGAGATATTATTTCATTTATTTTATGGCACATAAAGTATATATATAAATAAGAAAACAAAATAAAATAACTGGTTTGCAAAAGCTTGGCAAATGCTAAAACAAGATACAAAAAACTTAAAAATAATTGAATCTTACAATCTTTAACAAAAACTGTACATTTAAAATTAACAGAAATAAAAACAATTTTATTTAACATCTAATGTTTTAAAATATTGTTTGTATGTCAAAATAATAGTAATATTCCTAATTTTATATATATATATATATATATATATATATATATATATATATATATATATATATATATATATATATATATATATATATATATATATATATATATTTACATATATATTACATATATTATATTGGATTCTGTAGTTGTTGGGATAATAATATTTGTAGACTGCATAGGTTTGACACACGCTATGTTTGTTTGACTATTACTATACATGCCGGAAATATAGTTATTGCAGGTTTGTACTTCTGTAACAGTTGTAGTTTGTGTTGCAGCTTCACATGGTGTTACGGTATCTGGGTAATAACTGAGCAATTTTTTAGGGGTGGAGATTTTTTTTATTTGAATTAATGTGCAACCACTTGTACATATTCCACTCCCGACCAGAAGTAGTCCCATCACTCTCAACATCATAACCTTCTTCTAATCCTCTTCGAAACATTACCAGGACATTCTCCGATAATAACAATTTCATTTTTTTTAAACACCTCAAGAAAGTAAACATTTCTGTCAAGGAATTAGAAGAATTACAAAATCCGTTAATGGATTGCCCAAGAACATAGTTAGATGGATTTACATGGTCTAAATTGTAACGAGGCTGTGCTCCTGGAAATATAACTTAAGGTTTTTGGTAGTTTCCATCTCCGGATACACAGCCAAGAATTGTTGTTTACGTTTTTGTGTCAGGGGCTATGCGATAAACATTCTTTTTAGCCTTTGAGGCAATTATTTTTAGCTTTTCCAATGTCCCTGCTAATGGAAATTCTGTTTTTCGTCCAAATTAAACACTCTACTAGAGTTTTCTGGTAATAGGAACTCTGAAGCTTTTATTTAGTGTTCTTCAAACAAATAATTCTCCAGGTCAGTAAACCATTGCTTGATTTGAGCATGAGAAACGTTTTGCCGCTGGCGACCCAAATTTTTAAGCATTCTTCTTGCAAGATCTGAGTGCCTTTTGAAAAATCTACCAATTATAAAGTAAAAAAAAAACCAGGTTTATCAAATTAAACACAGATTAGGCAGATACAAAAACATAGGTCAATCAAAATCTAAAACTTTGTGTCATTTCTTTATTATATATTCAAAACACTTAATAGAGAAGCAATTATTTACCTGTAGATCCAAAACTTATTTGGCAGATTATTATCAAACTTTCTATGAGCTATCATATCGTTTTTTTCTTTATCGTTAAGACAATGCTCTGTTATATGTTGCTTTTCTTTAATGTCTAAAAGATTTTTTACTATGCTTGGTACATCGTTTTGGCAAATACCATATCCTATTTTTGCTGCTTTAATCAAAAAGTCTTTATTCTTTCTTCGTCCTCTTTTTATAAAGCAGGTTTGCGATCTTTAAGTAAAAAAATATGTTGACTTCTTAAAAAATCTTATGCAATTTTATTGCTTATGGAGAATTACATCTTGTGTAGTAAGTAAATAAATGTTTTAAACAACACTAGCCTATCTTTTGCTTGGTGTATCTTCCATTTATTCTATCACTGATTGTCTGAGAAGGTACATTACATTTTAAACTTGCCTTTCTCCATGAAAAATGATTGTCTCGAACGTCAGCAACAGCGGCCATAACAGTTTCCTCGTTATATTTTTGATACTTCTGTCTTTTTTTAGAGTCCATAGTCACGATAACAAACTTGATTAAAAAATTATAACTTGTATATTCTACTATGATGATACTATATTTTTAAAAAGTTGAAAATTGAATTCAATATTGCTTATTTAAAAGAAATCCAGCCATGTGGATAATTTCGCAGCTGTTGCTTTAATTTTTTTGTTTTGTCTTAAAAATGTCACTAGCAACCTTAAGAATGCTTTTAAAAATAGTTAAAACCATAAAAGCATTCAAAATTATTGTTAGGTAAAAATAAAATAATGCACAAAATTTAATACTCTGTAAATTAAATTTCCGGCATAATGCACGAATATAATGCTTTCGATAATTCGTGCAGAAATTTTTTACATCAAAAAAGTATTTGTTTATTATTATTATTATTTTTTTACATTTCCAAACACATTTGTTAAACTTGGGTGAACGATTAGTACTTCTTTGGACTACCGACTTGGAGTTAACAGTAACTTGATGCGGAAAGGTTGTACTAACTGAAATGTGAAACAACACTTTGATTAAGTTAGCGTCAGTGTGATTTTTTTGATGCGAAAGGCAGGAAACTCGATGCCGACCGAAATTCGCCAACTTACCCTCAACATTTCATATCTTACTTGATTTGTTTGCTATGATTATTTGTCGTAAATTATGTTAGTGTATTCTACAAATTGAGTGCTCAATAAAAAACAGAGCAATAACAAATAAGTGAAAACACTTATCTAGATTTTTCTTTGACAGGCTGTTTCTCCTTCTGTAGGTTTATCAAGAAGAATGTCTAAACATCAAAAAATCCAAATTATAGGAAAAATATTTCAGGAAGTTGGGAATTGTTAAAATTAATTATATAATAAATGTAGTTATTTTGCAAACCAGGAAGTTACATTAACTACATTAAATTAAAAAATTATTTATGAAAAGAATTCTTCAAATTTTTTAATTTCTAAATGCAGACATTTTTATGTCTGCATTTTAGTGATCAACCAAAACAGAAAAAAAACTTAAAGCGAAATAAACCGAAATTTCTGTGTTTTTGTTGTTTTTTCAAACACATATTATGTTAGAATTGATTTAAAAAATTCAAAAATTGAGATTTAATACATAAGTTGTTGATATAAGTGAATAGCGAAAGTTATCAGCGGGCAGGTTTTCTCTGCAAAACAAGATTTTTTTCAAGGTATTTTGTGAAAATTCCTAAAAATTTTTTAATAATTCTTAAAATATTTTGTGAAAATTTTCAAAAATAACTGTTTTTCTAAATTAGAAAAAAATTTAAAATCTTACAAATTTTTAGTTTTTCTGTTTTGTCTTTTTCAATCGAAACTTTGCTTTTTACCAAATTTATAAAAAGTACCAAAACCGAAATTTCTGTATTGGTTCAAATTGAAATTTTGGCCTAAACTGATACCGAAACAGAATTTCGGTCAATCACTACTGCCTTTTGAAATTAATTCAGATTTTTTGTTTAGTAAATTTTCTTGATCCAAATGAGTAATAATTTCAAGTTTTTCTTGCGAACATAATATACATTTTTTGGAATTGTTTAATCTGATATTTTGAAAACCAAGTAACATATGATATATACAGACTAGTCTATAAATGTGCAATATTATATGAATGCAAAAATATTACATTTTAACACTAATAAGTATCTAATAAATATAATGATTTTTTATTTTAAATAATTCACATATTATTAACCATGTTACTTTTAGTAATAAAATGTAATAAAATACTTTTTTTAAATTAAATTAAAGTAATAAATTTAAATAAAAGTAAATTTAAATAAAAATTAAGTTATATTTTTAAAATACTTTTAGTAATAAAATACTTTTAGTAATGAGAAATTGTTTTGTAAACTAACTGTGAAAAGTGTGAATTTATACCAGATAGAGCCAGATAGTGGACAAAACTGTTTTTTAAAATGTGAAAATATAAGAAATTTTTTTAGGCATATGAATTTGTGAAAGAGCATTACTTTGTAAAGAGACCAATCTTAATGCAGTATGATTTAAGAGACTCTGCATATTATCTAATGCTGAATAACTGTCAACATCCCAAATTTCCATATCTGGATAGCATTGTTTTTTAGATTCTTTAACATTATTATATACTGGATATAAGTTATTGTGGCCTTTAATTGCTGCTGCAGATCTTATAAGTTGATATGCATTTTTAGTCAGCCCACAATCTAAAATTAAAGCAAGTACTTCATCAGCTGAAAATATTTTTGCGCCTGGTAAATTTCATTTTTTTTTACATTTTTTACTTGCAACAAATAATAATTCTTCTGGTGTATTTTCTTTCACCAAACTGCTTATTCTTCTTTGTTTTGTTTTAATTGATGCTTTATTGAAATTAATTTTTGGTCTTCCGCCTATTTTTAACTTTTTAGTTTTTGCATATCTTTATCTAACCAGGAGCTAAATTTCTTTTCAAAAAAAAAAAAATTTCTTTTGCATCTATTCTATTTTCTTTTATACAACACAGTAAATTGATCCAATTTTAAACTATTTCCAACAATTTATGTACTTAAAATATTATCTTTAGATAAAATACTCAAATTGTTTTCTCTTATATAATGGTGTAATTCACATTTTTTCATTTTCTAAAATAAAAATTAGACTGTACATTTCTTAAATATCATTAATTTATATAAGAGTTACTATACTAAAAAACAATAAAATAATGTTTTGTAAACTAATTGTAAAAAGTGTGAGTTTATAATGTGTTGTATACATAAGGTAGTTGTGTACATTAAGTAGTTGTGCAAAATTTGTGCAACTAGTAAAGTCCTAACAATTTGTAGTTAGAAGTTTTGAGTACGTTAGGATGTTGTAAAACTTTTGTGTAGTAAATTAATTTTTAACTATTTATGGTTAAAAAGACTTTCAATAAATATAATTACTTTAGGATGTTTTAAAGTTTGGCTTCAGTTCTCGTGACTATGTACTCTTACATGAGAAATCGAAAGACGATGAACCTAATGAAGATGATAATGGAGAGGATGAGGAAATAGAAAAGAAAGAATGATTTAAATTGTAAATTATTGTCCTGAAAAATATTATGCTGTACAAATTTTTTTGTATTGTTAATTTAAGAATTTAAATAGACTCTTTGTCTTTGTTTGGGTGTATAGCTTATATTGTTTCAGTGTATACCTTATGTTTTTTATTTGCCAAATTCAAAACATTAAATAAAAAAATATAATAAATTTATTTAGTAATATTTAATTAAATATATATAAAAAAATAAAGTTAAAACATAGATAAACAGATTAGTTTGTGTTTTTTCAAAACACTTCATAACCCATATTGTAGTTATACATTTGCATCTTTCTAACCTTTTTTTTTTGAATGTATCTTAACTGCATCTCTCTGTTTTATATACAACTATTGTAAAGGATTTTGTACTCTTGGAACAAGTATTGTTTGTATTTATAAATGTTAACTAATTTAAAAGAAAAAATTGAAAATAAACTTTTTAGAGGCTTTTGAAATCATGTTTAAGTATCAAGAGTTAGGAATTTACATAGATCAAGTTATTAATGGCGTCTAAGTTAATAATGACATCTAAGTCAATAATGACGTCTAAATTGTCACTAATGGCAAACAGAAATTAACAATGTTCCTGCTTTTAAATGCATTTTTTTTTTTAAATAAGTTAATGAAATATTTAGTGGTAATTGAGCAAAAAAGCAGGCAGTTGAGACAAAAGCATCTTGAGCCTGAATGTCTCAAACAATAACCAAAAACATTTCTTCACCAGATCTTAAAAATCGTTATCACTCTAGCCCAAAGAAGATACAGCGATTCCAACATCATGTAGTTAGTGAGGCAAGTGATGCAGTTGTTGCAAATATTAAAACTACAAGTTATATCAAGTGGTTTTTTATAAATCTTTTTCTGTCAATATGTTTTTATTTTGGTTGGTGAGTACTAAATTTTTTTATTGATAAATTTTATAATAAATTATTTTTTTACTTTGTCAATCTCTTAACGAAAATTTATATTCTAACAATGTGGCATTAGTTATTTGTTCTATTATCTTTGGTATAAATTATTTTTTTATATATTATATTACATATATACAGGCCTTGGCGGGAAGCGAGAGCTTTAGCTCTCGCTCTCGCCCACACTTCCCTAAAATGGTTTACGGGAGTAATTTACGGCTCTCGCAAAAGTATAGTTTTTCTCACAAAAGTAAAATAATCGTTGTAACTAAAATAAAAAACACTATGTCATTTTAAAAAAAACTAATTGATAATATACTTATATATTTTAATTAAAATTAAAAAAGAGCGCTGATTTAAATAATTAGCAGCTCGCACAGCTCCCCAAGTTTGTTTTAGGAGAGCTTTTCTCTGCATCGTGCTCATTTATTCCCGCCGAGGCCTATATATATGTATATATATATATATATATATATATATATATATATATATATATATATATATATATATATATATATATATATATATATATATATATATATATATGTATGTATATATATAATAGCATATATAGATATACTTTTGCCAATTTTTTGCTTTTCTTTTTATCTTATTATAGATTTTTTGGAAGACAAGAAAAAACCAAAGAATATATAATAGGCTGTGCATATTTTACTAAAAAATGATAAAACTTAATGTACTTCCGCATTATTTTAATTATTTTAACTTTTAGACGACATAAAAATGTCATTTAATTGTTTATGTTGCTGAAATGCTAAATAAAGCATTTAAAGAGGCTTTTTTTTACTATAAATATATATATATATATATATATATATATATATATATATATATATATATATATATATATATATATATATATATATATGTATATATATATGTATATATATATATATATATATATATATATATATATATATATATATATATATATAGAGAGAGAGAGAGAGAGAGAGAGAGAGAGATGTAGATATATATACAGCGCACAAAATAGTTTTTCAAAGCTGTCGATCAAATGTATTTTTATCAAAGAAACAGGGTATTTTCTTATGAATTTTTTGAAATTTCCCTAAAGATAGCTGATCATCGATCGTTGTTCGGCTGTTATTTTGAGCTGTATATATATATATATATATATATATATATATATATATATATATATATATACACACACATATATGTTTATTTTTCTGTCATAACATTATATCATAATTATTAAAAGTTTATTTTTATATTTATAATATAAAAATAAAACTTCTCATTTAATTGTACTGTCTAACTTATAATATCATTATTAACTTAGATTTACAGTCAATAAGTTATCAAGTCATTTTATATAGCAAAAAAATATCAAATATTACAAAAAACAAAGTTTGTTTTAATTGTACTATTTATTTATGTTAGGGGAGAGGGGGGCACCTTTGAACACTTTTTACACTTTTTATTATAAATCAAAGAAAAATATATTTTACAACTATATTACAACTTTTTTTGTTTTGAACAGTTAGAATAATCATTAAGGAAAGAAATTACTTCATTTGTATAAATTGTAAGTCAAAAGTTAAGCCTGTATTCTCGTTCTAGCAAGGTGCGTGAAAATGTTCAAAACTGCCCCAACCTGGGGCAGCTTTGAATTTGCATGGGGCAGCTTTGAATCCTCATTGTTAAACCAAAATAACTCTGATTAAACAATTTTTTTTAATTACTTGGTGTATTTTTAGACTATATTTATTCTGTTATACTTCACCTACATACATATTAGATTTTAAATATATACTTATTAGCTTATTAGAAAAGAGACTAGATATTTTTCATTTGTTTGTTTCGTTTTTCTGTGTTTAAGCGCTAAGTTATAGATTGTTAGTTTTTTCTCATATCTCTGTGTCAAGTTAGCTCAGTGATTTAGCGATCCGTCTTTTGTTCTAGATGTTTGGGGTTCAAATCGAGTTCTTAGACTATTTTTTTTTTTACTTTCTAATTTTTTATTAAGTTAACTTCATAATATTTTAAATCTCAGAAATATTTTTTGTCACGCAAACGCCCATTAAGTGCACCACCACATCAGTCATTCTCTTTTGTCATATCGGTAGTTCAAAACGAAGATATCACCAAGAGGTTTAACAAAGATTTTGAAATGAGCTTAAATTATTAGTTAAAGACATTGTATTTGGTTAACCAGCAAAATTAGTTTCGATTAAATTATTTTTCTTATCAGCTTTATTTTTGTTTTTAGAGTTTTGCTTAAGTTTTAGAAATATCTTGTTTTGAAATAACAAACTTCTTAATTTATGCGCTCATACGCTCTTTAAACAAAAATTCAATGGTACCCCATAAATTTTTATTAAAACTGCCCCAACGGCTTTTTTTAGAAATTAAATGGCTATCTATGGAGACAAAATAAAATTTTTTAATAAAATTTTTTGCTTCAGTGTAAATAGAATAAAATTTTCTACATAAAAAATAATATAAAATTTACCACTTGTTAAAAATGTGGTCAGGAAAGTCTTACAACTTTTTATCAAAATGTTTCAAATTTGTACTCAAAAACAAAAAAATCGTCTAGTTATTCCAGTTTATATCAAATGGCAACATATTCACGTGACAGATGTGAGGATAAGTATTGCCTTCATAGAATAATTAACTAAACTTAATTTAAATACAAGCGCTCTTCACAAATGCATTTTTTCAAAGCTGCCCCCGTTCAATGCTGCCTCCTCATCCCCTACTTATAAATTTGTGCCATGGCTTTCAACAGTTTTTAACTTTTCCAGTCAATATCTGAAAAATATGTGATGAGTTTAATTTAATGAAAAAATTGTACTTTTGCAAGAATATATTTAAAGAAAAAAAACCTTAAAATAAATAAATTTACATCTAGGAACAGTAATACACTCAGCAAAATTTTTATAGTTCCATGTAGTTATTGCAGATTTTATGCGGAACGCATTTATAGAATTAACCACAAAAGTTTTCTTTATTAAACCTATTGCAAACAAATGTGTTTATGTCAATTTTATGTGTTTCTAAAACAATTGAAACTAAATTTTCTAGAATGTTTTTAAAATAAGTATATATAGAATGTTTTTAAAATCAGTATATATATATATATATATATATATATATATATATATATATATATATATATATATATATATATATATATATATATATATATATATATATATATATACATGCGAAATTTCCATAATTCCATTAGTTTGTTTTGAACACTTAATTGAAGAGTTAATTGAAGTTTGAGTAAGATTTTTTAATTTGTTTGTTTTATATGAAAGTTTTTTTTAATTAAGATTTGTTATTTAAATATTACTATGCCATGTGGAGAGGTGTTAAATGAGGAAGAAAAAGCAAAAATTGTTGCTTACAAAGATATGGGTTTGTCCAATCAACAAATCGCTAATAAAATCAAAAGGTCTCATCATGCAGTGAACAATTTTATAAACTTAGGTAAAAGTTACAACAAAAATCACTTTAAAATAAAAAAACAACCAAAAGGCAACATTCTTCCATTTTGCATTTGGCATCATCCGGAGTATGAACAGCAAGACAAATAAGGATTGAACTTGAATTACCTGTGACTTCAAGGCGTAAGGA
This sequence comes from Hydra vulgaris, assembly GCF_022113875.1. Taxonomy (NCBI): domain Eukaryota; kingdom Metazoa; phylum Cnidaria; class Hydrozoa; order Anthoathecata; family Hydridae; genus Hydra; species Hydra vulgaris. Next base: position 24,505,138 of record NC_061168.1, read on the forward strand.
CTACATAACATGGGATGCAGAATGGGAAAATGAAAGGGACAGTTATGCAGAATGAGAAACAGAGAAGGGATAGTTATGGTGTGGGTCGCATTTTGTTTCCACGGCAAAATTCCAATATGTTTTATTACATCAAAAATGAATGCATTCAATTACGTAGATCTTTTAGAAGATGTTTTAATAGAGTTTAGTGAACATTTACCTACTGAGAACTGGATTTTCCAACAAAATAATGCACGGAACGAAGTGTAAAGAAGTGGTTCCACAAAAAAAAATTTAAACGTTTTGGATTGGCCATCATGTTCACCTGACTTGAACCCTATTGAAAATTTATGGGGAATATTGGCAAAAAAAATTATAAAGGATTACCTTTGATGGAACTATGGAAATTTCGCCTGTTTTTCAAAATAATTTCTAACTTTTAAGTTAGAAATTATTTTGTGCTCAACTTGTTTCTCCGCGCAGCGGCCTTGTTTGTCAAGGTTCGTGTTTCGGAGTTATAGAGTTGAGAGAGGGTTATGACCACTATTAAGGTGAATAACAAAAAAAAAAAAAAAAGTTATCCAAAATAATTAATAATTATTTTCTATTAAAATACTATTTGCTCATTTATTTATTCTGAATAATTCTTGTAGTAACAAAAAAAAAAAAAATGAAAATACTTCGTAAATTTATTTATATGTACAAATTGTATGTGGAACTATGGAAATTTTGCTTAGTGTAGGATGTGACTAATTTTGAGCAAGAAATGATAACTTGCTTGACCAGCAACCATCATACTACTTGTAAAAAAAAGAAAGGTATGCAACCTCACAATCAAAGGTGGAATTGGTTTACAGCAGCAATTTGTTAGCATGCCACCTCCACCATGGCTTATATATATATATATATATATATGTATATATATATATATATATATATATATATATATATATATATATATATATATATATATATATATATATATATATATATATATATATATATATATATATATATATATATATATATATATATATATATATATATAGGTAGATAGATAGATAGATGGCACTGGTCTTTAATTATAATAAAATTAAATTGTTTAAAAAAAAAAATGATTTTAATGTTTTCAATATTTTAAATTTTAGTTTACAAAAGATTTTTTTTCACTTTTGGCTTTTTGACTCAAATTTGTTACAGTATGCAGGTAATTTTTCTTTATTATATTGGTATTATATTTATTTTTAAAGATTACAGGTTCTTGCATTTTTTTTGTTCTGGGTAATTTTTGATTACAAAATTTGATACAGAGTAATATATAGTTTATAATATTTTGTGTATAAGTAAAATCAAGTTTTTAAATGAAATCAATATTTAAATGAAATTAATGAAATCAAATGATTATGATTTTTGTTTTAATGTTATGATAATTGAACTTTTAATCATAATTTGCTGTTATTTAGTCTTTATGTTGAATTTTAGATTATGGCTTTCTGTTTTTCTGCCTTTGGAATACATTGATAAATTTTTTATTATTTTGCTCACTATCATGGAGCAAGTTATCTGTTCAAATGAATCTTTGCCAAAAGAAACTTCTTGGTATTCGGTTTGAACATGGTATAATGTTTTTATTTAATATGATTTTTTGTTGTTGTTTTATGCTTGAGCATGGTACAATATTTTTTATTAAATATGATATTTTTAATAATTTATTTTAATATTATTAAAATAGATGCTTTTTTTAAAACTAGCAATAAATGACTAATTAATTGTTGTATCATTAAATGTCTAATTATATTGCTTAGTTATATTGCTGTAGCGAGTCTACTACTACTACTTATTTATTGTATATATGTATCTTGCATGTACTACATTCAAATCATTCTGAAAATAAATTTTATCTAAAACAAAAGACAACAAGTCATTTCAATAACACTGTTACTATGTAAAAATAAACTTATTATCAACATGACAAATACATTATTGTAGCATAGCAAAAAAAAAAAAAAGATAAATACATTTAAAAATCTGCTTTTTTTTTTTTTTTAATTCTGATTCACTACCAACAATTCTGCAAGCAACCGCTATTAAGTTGGGAGAAGAAAAAAAAAGAAATAGAGTTAAAGAGCAAGGAATTGGTTGACAAAAGTTGTAGGTTATATGAGTCAGGAAAACATGAAGTTGAGAGAGAGTTCTAAAGGGTTGAAGTGTAAGGAAAAAAACCAGACAAATAAAAGTTTTTAGAGCATGCAAGGACAAATACAGTAAAAGAATGAGACTACTATGCTGAATAACAAGTTAAGTGTGGCGTAAAGAAGAGGGCTAAGTGAGAAGGTTTTCATTCATCAATAAAGAAATGTCTAATTTTTGTAATGTTACTAGTAAACAAAGTTATTTCTTAATTTTATTTAATAATATTTAAGTAAAAAAGGTAAATAATTTCTGATTTTGTGGTAAAAAAAAGATAAATACATTTACTACCTGTACAAACAGCTGTTTATTATATGTAAATTTTGTTTACCACCTGTACAAACAGCTGTTTCAAACAGCTTAAATGTTGTTCATTTCTTTTATCATGATTGCCAAACTCAGTTTGATTAGCACTTAAGTTTTATACTCTGACAGTAGGCATTTAAGCACTTCATTATTAATTGATAATGAATCCACATTAGTTGATATTAAAATGACACTTCGAAATAACAGCCAATTAACAATCAATGATCAGCCATTTTTAGGGACATTTTGAAAAATTCAACGAAAAATAACCTGTTTTTAAAAATAAACGAAACAAATCAAAATGAAATTTTTTCATTTTACAGGTTACAGGTGAAAAAATTACATTTTGAGCACTGCAACTAATGTGGCATTTCAAAATATTCTCTAAAAGAATCTTCCTTTTTGACAAGCATCAATAAAAGATAAATTCTTAGAAGCTTTTGGAAAAACTCTTCTTATCATGTACTCTCATATTTTCAGTTAGTGCAAACTCCTATTAAATTAAAAATATGAAACAAGAAAGAATGAATATATATATATATATATATATATATATATATATATATATATATATATATATATATATATATATATATATATATATATATATATATATATATATATATATATATATATATATATATATATATATATATATATAATAAACAGTAATTTACATAAAAATGAGTAGCCTATCATATTGTATGGAATGTCAGGAAGGAAGGAAAAATATCCTTAAGCATGCTAAAATGTACTAATGCTTTTTTATAAGGCTATTAAAAAATATATATATTAAAAGATGTTTAATTCATGTGATTCATAATATTATTTAAATTATTGTTAAAAACCAAAACTTATTTCAAATATTTTCACACAAGCCTTTTCATGTTTACATTAACAAAAATAAAACAATATTTCAAAATTAGGTTAAGCTTAAATGATGTTAAATGGTAACCTGTAAAATGAAAAAATTTCATTTTAATTTGTTTCGTTTATTTTTAATTAATTTTTTATTTATAACTATTATACCTTATATAGTTTACTATTTTTTTTTTTAGAAAATTTAGTTCATATTACAGATGATGTGACTAATTTAAACCTAAGAAAAGCACCTGAGCCCTCAACATTGTCATATCCTATAAGAAGAACTCCCCCTCGTCCTTTACGATCGTCTCCTGGTAAAAGCTTACAATTTTTTGGTTTTATTAAATATAGTTTGACCTAAATAACCATTCAAAAATGTTTAATAAATGTTGTTATTGTTATTTTGATAATGCTTTAATGTTATTTTGATAATGTTTTATTTTAGGTTAAATTACATAAAATAATAAATGTACATTGAATTATAAAGTTTACACTTTTTATGAAAAAGGTTAATATGAGATATGTTAAATTTAGTATTATTTGTATAAAATTTGTGTAAAAATTTAGTATTATTTGTATAAAAGTTTTTTTTTTGTATAAAGGCTTCCATGCCTAAAGGAATCCAGGATATTACATTTTAAGCACATTTTTCAATAGAGAAACAAAAGATAACAGTCCAAGAACTATTTAAAGAAAACCAAAAAAGAAATTTAATACTTAAGGTAGTTGCATGAAGTGTGATGGTAGAGTGAATCTGACATAAAAAATTCTGAGATAAAAGACCAATTCAAATTTTTTTTAAATTTTATAAAATTTATACCTGATTCCAGTTTTAGTTTGATTATAAATAGAGCTTTATATTGCTCCGTTTTTATGGTTTTGTGCTTTGGTTATATCTTACCAAAAAAAAATTTATTCCTGCACTCCAAGCAAGTGGCTTTATCTCTCATCCAAGTTATAAGAGAAGCTTTCAGAGTAGTGTTACTTTTTTAAACAGTCTTGTGACTGACAATGTCTAGGTCTTCCAATCAGCAAGACTTACTCAGAGAGTAGAGAGCTCTTGTATAGTTCTGTAAATTTTTTAACATTTATCTAAAATTTCTAATTCACTTTTAAGATGGTATGCCTTTTTAGATATTTTTATTTTCTTTAATTGTACAAAATGTTTATAAAATAATGCTTGAATTCTAAATTTTACAATGTTTTAGATTCCAAAATCATATTAAACTTACCTTCATATGCATAACTTTCACTCACTTAAAAAATTTTTTCTTCAAAAAAGTTTTTAATGAAATAAAATACCTCACTGTAGAAACCAGACATGTCCAAAAACTAAACGAAAGAAGTGACAAAAAACAGTTATTCTTAAGTTTAATTATTATTTTTTAATCATGATAAATAGTTGTTGATACCTATAATTTTTGATTTAAAAAAAACAAGTTCATGTTTAATTCTTTTAGTTTTTTTAGTTTTTGTCTTTGCATATTGCACGTTTCCTTAAGGCAAAAAATTTTTAAACAACTAAAAAAACATGTAATAGGCTTCATCTAAATTGTTACTCACATTTTCAAATGCTCTGTTTCTACTATAACAAAACGAATAAGAGTGTTGTTATATATATATATATATATATATATATATATATATATATATATATATATATATATATATATATATATATATATATATATATAACAACACTCTTATTCGTTATATTCGCTTCCAACAAGGCTGCAAGCAACCACTAATTGGTGTTGGAAGAGAAAAAGTGAAGATTGTAGTGCAAGTTAACAATTGACAGACGACAATTGCAAATTATATGAAACGGGAAAGCAAGATGAAGGAAGAGAATTTCAAAGAACTGATGTTCGGGAAAAAAAACTAGACTTTTAAGTAAGAGTTTTTGGAGCACTTAGGAACAGTAACAGGAAAAGTATGAGACTTAACTGAATGACGAGTATCACGAGAGTGAATTTTAGTAGATGGCACAAGAGACACTAGTTTTTTAGAGCAGTGCCCATTATAGTATTTGTAGAAAAGAGAAAGAGAAGCAACATTACAACGATGTTATAATGGTTGAAGGTTGGCTGCAAGAGCAGGTCCAACTATGTTTACAATGCGTTTTTGCATCTTGTCTAAAAGAGAAAGGGCATCATTAGAAGATCCGCCCCAGATATGACAACAGTATTTCATACAAGGTCGGATTTGAGATTTATAGAGATAGAGAATAGAATCCAGAGTAAGAAAGTGTCGAGCTCGATAAAAAGATGCAACTTGAGCAGATGCTAATTTTGCAACGGATTTAATATATGGTTTCCAAGAAAGATCAGAAGTAAGAGTTAATCCTAGAGGATGAACAGTAGATGACTCATCAAGTACATTACCATTCAGAAATATAGGAAGATCTAAATTATTGCAATAACGATTGGCTGAATAAAATTGAGTTTTATCTGAATTAAAGTTCACCAGCCACTGTGAGCCCCATGCTGTAGTAGAAGTGAGATCCTTTTCAAGCTCAAATGCCCCCTCTAAGCAATCAGAGAGAGTTGGCTTCTTATCAAGACAAAAATAAATGGTAGTATCATCAGAAAACAATGTCACTTTAGTTGTGAGAATGTCTGGAAGATCATTAATGTGAAATAAAAAGAGTATGGGGTCAAGGATTGAGCTTTCGGAACCCCTGAGGTTACAGAATAAGAAGAAGAGTGCTGTCCATCAAGGACAACTTTTATACTATGATTGGAAAGGAAGGATTTAATAATCTTGCTTCCAGATACAACGTAAGAAGAAAGCTTATGGAGAAGACCAGCATGCCAAACTTTATCAAACGCTTTAGAAATGTCAAGAGCCTTAACCTCTCCACCTTTATCAAATGTAATATAAAACCTATCGATTATTACTATCAGCAAATCAGCCGTAGAAGGAGAAGATCAAAATCCATATTGATGATCAGAAAGTTATTAGATTCAAGATGAGAGATTAAGTGTTTGTTAATTAAAGATTCAAAAACCTCGCTTATGATAGGAAGAAGACTATTGGGATGGTAGTTAGACGAATTGGATCACTCTCCAGAATTTTTATAAACAGGAATAACAGATGCTGCTTTCCAGTAGGCTGGAAAACAAGACTCTGCTAAGCACTTGTTGAATAGTTTTGAAAGGATAGAGGACAGTTCCGGAGAACACTTCTGCAAGACTACAACAGGTATGTTGTCTGAGCCACAAGCAGTAGAAGAGTCTAAGCAGGAAATCACTTTAGATACAGAAGCTGGAGTGATACGAATGTCAAGCAATGGATCAACCTGTTTGGCGGCTATATCAGGTAAAACGCAACTAGTGTAATCAAGAGATAATATTGATTAAAAGTTCTTAGCAAACAGTTCAACTTTGTTTTTAGGTGAGGTGACAAAGTCTGAACCATACAAAAGAGGTGGAATTACAAGCTTGCCCTTATTATTGATACTATTAAAAATTCTCCAGAAGTTAAGAGAGCTTAATTTTTATGATGAAATACGAGATTTCATGAACTGAGAATAGTGGGCTTTTGCGAGTTGGAAAGTTGACTATTTGAGTTAGGGATTGAGAAAAACAAAAGTTGTGGGCTTTAATGCTTGCAGAGTCATTGACACTAGAGCCAAGCCATTCTGTGCGATGAACAATAAAGTCACCAACAACAACAATATTGGCTGATGAATAAAGAGAGAGGGCTTGGTTAATATGATCAGAATAACAGTATATATAATAATAATATAAATATACTTATATATATATATATATATATATATATATATATATATATATATATATATATATATATATATATATACTATATATGATCCATTGCTTGACATTCATATCACTCCAGCTTCTGTATCTAAAGTGATTTCCCACTTAGACTCTTCTACAGCTTGCGGCCCGGACAACATACCTGTTATAGTCTTGCAGAAGTGTTCTCCGGAGCTGTCATCTATCCTTTCAAAACTATTCAACAAGTGCTTAGCAGAGTCTTGTTTTCCAGCCTGCTGGAAAGCAGCATCTGTTATCCCTATTTTTAAAAATTCTGGAGAGCGATCTGATTCGTCTAACTACCGTCCCATTAGTCTTCTTTCTATCATAAACAAGGTTTTTGAATCTTTAATTAACAAACACTTAATCTCGAATCTCATAACCTACTTTCTGATCATCAATATGGATTTTGATCTTCTCATTCTACAGCTGATTTGCTAACAGTAATAACCGATAGGTTTTATTACGGATTAGATAAAGGTGGAGAGGTTAAGGCCATTGCTCTTGACATTTCTAAAGCGTTTGATAAAGTTTGGCATGCTGGTCTCCTCCATAAGCTTTCTTCTTACGGTGTATCTGAAAACATCTTTAAGGTTATTGAATCCTTTCTTTCCAATCGTAGTATAAAAGTTGTCCTTGATGGACAGCACTCTTCTTCTTATTCTGTAACCTCAGGGGTTCCCAAAGCTCAATCCTTGGTCCTATGTTCTTTTTAATTTACATTAACGATCTTCCAGATATTCTCACATCTAAGGTGGCATTGTTCGCTGATGATATTACCATTTATTCTTGTCATTATAAAAAGCCAACTCCCTCTGATTGCTTACAGGGGGCATCTGAGCTTGAAAAGGATCTCACTTCTGCTACAGCATGGGGCTCACAGTGGCTGGTGAACTTTAATTCAGATAAAACTCAATTTTTTTCGCCCAATCGTTATCGCAATAATTTAGACCTTCCTATAGGTAATGTACTCGATGAGTCTCCTACCCTTCATCTTCTAGGATTAACTCTTACTTCTGATCTTTCTTGGAAACCTTATATCAAATCCGTTGTAAAATAAGCATCTGCTAAAGTTGCTTCTCTTTATCGAGCTCATCACTTTCTTACTCTGGATTCTATTCTCTATCTCTATAAATCTCAAATTTGGCCTTGTATGGAATACTGTTGCCATATCTGGGGCAGATCTTCTAATGATGCCCTTTCTCTTTAAGACAAGGTGCAAAAACGCATTGTAAACATATTTGGACCTGCTCTTGCAGCCAATATTTAACCTCTGTCACATCGTCGTAATGTTGCTTCTCTTTCTCTTTTCTACAAATACTATAATGGGCACTGCTCGAAGGAGCTAGCGTCTCTTGTGCCATCTACTAAAATTCATTCTTGTGTTACTCGTCATTCAATTAAGTCTCATCCTTTTTCTGTTACTGTTCCTAAGTGATCCAAAAACTCTTATTCATCTAGTTTTTTTCCTCGAACATCAGTTCTTTGGAATTCGCTTCCTTCATCTTGCTTTCCTGATTCATATATTTTGCAATCTTTTAAGTCGTCTGTCAATCGTTATCTTGCTCTACAATCTTCATCTTTTCTCTTCCAGTAACTTCCAACACTAATTAGTGGTTGCTTGCAGCCTTGTTGGAAGTGAAGATAATTAAATATATATATATATATATATAATATATATATATATATATATATATATATATATATATATATATATATATATATATATATATATATATATATATATATATATATATATATATATATATATATAGCCTTAGTTAGGAAGCAGGTGCGATCGCACTCGATAACTGACCACGGAAATAATATTTAGTTGCGAAAAACCGGCCAGATTTTTTAGTCGTTTTGAGATCATTTTAATTTATGTATGTTTCCTTAATTAAGTTCATTATTTTATCGTAAATTTTGTTTTACGGACATACATGGAAACATACATAAACTCGAATGTTCTCAAACATCTTTGTGTGGAAAAATAAAAAAAGAGTATTTGCAAACACAAAAAACCCGCCAAATCTACGAACAACTAATTCTATTGGTTCAAAAAATACTAACTGAAATTTTTAGAGTATTCTGTTGAAATATTTTTAAAAATTGTATCATTTGAGTTTTGTTATGTTTTCGTTAAGAATTCTAGCATAAATTGTTTTAAGAATATCAAACGAACTATTATTTTAATTCTCGGAGCCACATCTACATTGCTATAAATGTTTTAAACTAACACTATTTGTTTACAATAATAAATGTTTTAAATTTATCTTTTTTAATTTGTCAATGTTTTGTAAATATATTATAGATTTTAGTATATTCTTATTTTTTTATATAAGGGATGTATTTTTTATGTATGTAATGTATTTTTATGTATGTAATGTATTTTTATCTATGTAATCTTATGTATGTGTATTTTATTCAAATGTAATCTTTTAAAGCAATTTGTGCGATTGATTTTGTAAACAAAAATACTTTCAATGATAACTGCGTTTTTAATGAAATTATTAATAATCATCAAAGTTAATACTTTTAACCACTAATCCATTTTCCTCAGTGTACCCGATAACTGATTCTTTTCCCCAAGAAAGAAAAGTCTTTAAGTTCTTAGAAATTGGTTCATTAACTTCAATTATTTTTGCTTCAGCCATTCTTACAAACTCATTATACTTAAAGTTACTTTTTTCTGTTTAGATACTAATTAAAATTATAGTAAGTTAATAATATCATTAGTAGTAAGTTGTTACTTAATACAAAAAAATGTCACTTAATTTTATAAAAAAAAATTATAAAAGAGCGACATTTCGAAAATATTTCTCTAATTGTATTTATTTTGCTTAATGTTTTTTTGCGTTAAAAGCTTTTTTTAACTGTCTCTCATCGGTCCAGTTAATCTTATTGCACTTTTTTGTTTGTTTTTGAAATGTTCTCAATACGACTTAATAATCTGGCTGGTTTTTCGCAACTAAATATTATTTCCGTGGTCAATTATCGAGTGCAATTGCACCCGCTTCCCGACCAAACCTATATATATATATATATATATATATATATATATATATATATATATATATATATATATATATATATATATATATATATATATATATATATATATATATATATATATATATATTTATGTATATAGATAAATAGATAGATAGATAAATAGATAGATGGATAGATAGTTATATATGTGTGTAAGTATATATATATATATATATATTTATGTATATATATATATATATATATATATATATATATATATATATATATATATATATATATATATATATATATATATATACACTTATTACTATATATTATTATTAAATGTATATATACATTTATTAAAGTAATAAATGTATATATACATATATACATTTATTACTTTCCTTGATAATAAATAGTTGATAATATTTATCAACTTAAATTAGATGCTTTATAATATCAATAAATGTAATAAAATTCATTGTTGCATTATAATATCAATAAATGTAGGGAATTCTCCAAGTCGTTCTCAGTTTTCACCGAGTCGCACTCAGTTTTCTCCTAGTAGAAATGTCAGTCAATCATATTCTTATGTAAGTATAGTAATTACTTTAACTAAGTTTTACTGTTTGCTTTAAATTTTATAAGTTTAAATTATTTTAAATTTAGCCGTACACAAGCACACCCTCTCCAATCTCTTTTCATGATAATAGCTCACCAACAACTTTATTAAATAGCAGCAAGTCTTCTCCAGCAGCACTGAACACAAGTGGAGCAAAAAAGACACCAAGGTTTAAATTGTTGTTTTTATTTGTTATAAAAGTGTTTTTATATATACTTTATTGTAAAAATAAATGACCTGAATCATTTTTTTAATGTTTAGAGTTATATGTTTTAAAAAAATTTATATTATTCACTTTGATTTTTCACAAGTAGTATGAATTTATTGGAAAAATAATAAATACAGAAATAGCTGATTTGATATTATAGTGACAAAAGTTTATTGTTTGTATTACAAAAATAAAAGATAAAACAATTTAATTTCAGAGACACATTTTTTTTTTTTTTTTGAAATAATCATTTATTTAATTTAATTTCTTGATTAAATGTCAAAATCCATTTATTTTTGTTTTCTGAAATTTTATGCACAAATCAAACTTTTAAAAATTTTTTATATGAAATTTGAACAAATATGACATAATGTACATACCCTGGATCATTTTGTTTTTGCGTTGTTTTTAATACGATTATATTTAAAATTTTCTTAGGTGTTACCTAATAAATTCAATTTAATAGATGTAAATTTTATTTATTTACATATAAAAAACCAACAAAAAAAATATTTAAAGCAAAACATGTTGAAATTTTTTAAATATGGAATTTATCAATGTAGAGCAGTGAATGATTAAAAGTACATATTTTGAGATGCAGTTTGAAGGTTCAACTCTTTTTAGAGAACAAGAGCACAAGGTTTTGGAATTTTAATAGGGGTGAACCGGAATAGAAATTTTAAATTCTGGCTAGAACTGGATTTACCAGAATTGTTTATAAAATTCCAGTCGGAACAAGAATTGCATTGATGTATTATTTACCTTGAAGATTAAAAGTGAAAGCATTGTGGCTATGGAATATTTACTTATAACATATAATATGTGTATATATATATATATATATATATATATATATATATATATATATATATATATATATATATATATATATATATATATAAAACCTATTTCATTAATTTGATTTTTGTTTCACTTAAATCTAATATGTTGTTTTTATTTCTTTCTTATAATTTTTTTTTTATTGAAAATTTTAACCTGCATAATATTTGTATTTAAAATTATTTTTTTGTTTTTTATTTTTCCATTTTGGTTAAAGTTGAAATATTTACTGTATTAGGCATCCTATATTATTTAAATGTTACTTAAAGTTTAAGTAACATTTAAAATGAGACTATTCTCTGAGGCAGGTAACATTTTAATGAAAAAATAGCTAGTTTGTTGCCCAAAACTGGATAGTAGCCCTTTTTACACCACAATATTTGTAAACTTCTAAAAATTTAAATTTAAGTGGTAAACAGGTTTTATCTGTTGACCAGCCTCACACCCCTTCTTCTTCTTCTTAGGCTGGCATAGATGAATCAATAATACATTGTTTCCAGTTTAGGATGTTGAATGCTGGATCTTCTTCAATGCCAGGTTTTGCTTGTGTCTCTTGACTACTCATTCTATTATCTCTTAATGAGGGTACTCTAAAAGCTCTTAAACTCAATTTTATGATTCTGAGGCTGGGTGGTATTCAGGTTCCCCAAAACTCTTTGGTAGCTCTCAGAGAGGCTGATTACATCAACAGCTGTAAAATATCAGAGTACTACCAGTACGAATATATATATTCAATATATATAACAGTATGTATATATATATAGGTATATATATATATATATATAGGTATATATATATATATATATATATATATATATATATATATATATATATATATATGCATATATATATATATATATATATATATATATATATATATATATATATATATATACATATATATATATTTTTAATGATAAATTTAAATGTTTGAATTTAAATTCAAACATTTAAATTTACAACTATTTTCTTATGTATTCCTAAAACATTTTTAAACCATTTTTTTTAGAAAGAATTTTTTTAAGTTACTTTAATTTGTGAATAAGTTCAAAAGCTTTTGTGGCTACTAACTTTTACACATTTTATATGAATTACACAAGAATATAAAAAAAATAAAACCAAGATCTTTTCCCAATATACAGCAATATCTCTAAGTTCTTGTAAATAGATGGAAGACTACGTTTTCCAGAGTTGATAGCAAGTGGCTTTGCTACATCTATCAATTTTAACGCAATGTTAGCTTTTTCTTTAGCAGAAACTTTATTTGAAAAGAGACTAAAACCTCCTCAGTTAGATACCATGAGTGCCTGTTAAGAACTTCTTGAGCTTTTTGAGCTGCATTAGAGAAGCCTGAGATCATTGTATAAATGAATATAGTTGGCGATGAATTGGTGCATCAGAGCCTTTTGTTGCTTCTAGCCAAGCTTTAACATATAAAACTGAGCTGAAAGTCAAAAAGATTTTTAACTTTGCTATATCAGAATCAAGTAAATCTTCTTTAAAGATGAACATCTTCGGTGCATTCAACAAGTGTGACATCCATCTGGCATGGTAATTTGCTCCACAGGTTTTCCATACTTTAGGTTCTGGTCCGCCTAAAAGATAAAGTGCTAACTCTGCAGCTTCCTTGTTATCACCTCGGCGATGCTTACATTTTACTTGTTTCTCTAAGAACACACGAGTTTTGTCTGCTTTTGTTTTAAGAAAAGAATTTTCAAGATCTAGAAACCCATTTAGTTTTTTTAGTGGAGCCTTCTCTGTGCAAACCCATTCTTGTTGAAAATCTTTGAAATCTACATTATAATTAGCTTTTTTTTCTTTTTTAAATAAGGAGCTCCAAAATGCTCCCAAGATCAATTCTAAAATGTGATGGTGACAAGCCATCCAAAGAAGAGTTTTTATTGATTTACAATCCTCTAAAAGAGTTGCAGCTCCATTCCTAACTCCTGTATTACATGCAGTCGTATCAAAAACCTGGGCGACAATGTTGGCTTTGAGATTCCATTCCTCTAAGTCTTCCAAGATTCCTTTGCAAATAGCAAGTCCTGCACCAGACTGTATAGATTTTATTGATAATATTTTTCCTTCAACACAATTAGGAAAGCCATTGACCAAAACAGTTAAATACTCAAACTTTTGCCCTGAGATATGTTTTAAATATTTTCCGTCCCAATGAAGTGTCAAATAATCTGATTTAATCTAATTTTGAAATTCTGTTATTATTTTCTATAACTACTATAACCAACCAACTGAACAGTTTCTTCATCGTCTATTTTTCTTTTTTTTTTTATTTTCAGTTGCCACCTGTTTCTTTTTGATTCTTTTTTTTTTTCCTAACACTAGAATGTAGCACATTATTTTTTACACCAATTCCTTTAGTTTTTATTCCATTTTGAAGAGTTGTAAACCAGGCAATATCTTCATCTGCATCCTTAGCTGATCTGGTTTTTCTAATGTCATCTTCCCAACTAGGAGAACTAATATCAAAAATGCTATCTAATGATTGAAAAAAGTTTTGTTCAAGTAAACTCTTCTTATTAGAAATTCTATTTTTAGATTTTGCAAGCAACCTCCATTTGTCATGTAGCCTTAAAATATTTTCAATACTGTACTTGTCTTGTTTATAAGGAATACCAGCCTTATCCCAAAAGAGCTTGACTGATTTAATAGTAAGCAATGCAGCTAACCTAGATTTCAAAATGTTGCTTTGAGTGTGCAATGCCTCCCTAACTTTAGTAAACTCTTCATAAAAGCTATCAATAACTTGCAAGTGATACCTTAAAATGGAAGATGAAAATAATTTAAATCTTTAAAAAAACTTTCAAAAACATAAAGTTATAACTTCAGTCTTAATATAGTATTAAGCCTAACCTGAAAAATTTATAAACATTTCTGGTAGTGGGCAAAGAGCTTGTTTTTAAATCTTCCAAAGAACCAACCATATTTTGTTTGTTGATTTCAATACTTTCAAGTATTTCTTTTTAACCGACTTTTTTAATTTTGTTGGTTCAATGTCATTTTTCTTTTTTTTAATTAGTGACATTTTCTTTATCAAATATTTACTTTGAACTACATATAAACTGGAATTGAAAACAAGTTGAGCATATAGAATTAACCATTTAATTATTTTGTATTGTTAATAACATAAACATAAGATAAATGACAGCGGCGTGCTAGATTTTAATAAATTTGCTAAATTATGATCAGACAATAACCTGGCTGATAATAATAAATAGTCTGTATGTTGGTGTTGAATCAGTTACTATATGCTTATTGAAAAACATTATCTAAACATATAGGCCTACGATTTGTAAAAAAATAAACATAAGATAAACATACTGAGTTTTAATCTAAATTACACATATCTTTGAACACAATTCAACGAATACCGCAACTCTTACAGGTGCCTATTTATTGTATGAAAACCACTAAATAAAGTTATTGTGTTGTAAAATAAAAATCTATAAATATCAGAACAAAAGATTTTTGTTTTGCTTTGTTTTACAAGAAAAGGATTAAAGTATAAATATCTTATTAGAAAGATACTTAGGCTGTTAAATTGAAAAAAAAGTATTATTTGCTAAGCTCTTAGTACTTTTTGCATAAGCATATCAAGTCTGATTTAAATATTTCACATTATAAAAATAGCACATATTCAGTTTGTTTACAAAAAAACGCTATTATTGGTATGTATTTAACCGAATAATTTAAATAACGGAACAGATGTAATGGAGGATTTGTGTTTTTCGTTTAGATTTTAAATTCACGTTAAAAATGAAATGCGGCAGTACTTCGAGATGTGCTACATAAACACTTTCATAACAAAAAATGATATTTATAGTAAAAGGAACAATATTTTATGCAGCCACTAGTAAAATTGATTTTTTGAAAAATTTATGTGGGACTGTGGCCTGCCCTTATATATATATATATATATATATATATATATATATATATATATATATATATATATATATATATATATATATATATATATATATATATATATATATATATATATATATATTTTTTTTTTTCTTAAATAATAGATTGCTTGCCCAAACCAAACCCTCATTCGATTTAACAGCACTTCCTTGTAGCAGCAGGCTGTAAGATACTTGATGTAGCAGCACTCCTTTTTAGCAGCAGGTTATAAAATAGTCGATGTAGCAGCTTTTCCTTGTAGCAGCAGACTATAAAATAGTTGATATTGCAATACTCCACACATCTTTAAAAAATATCTTTTAATAAAACAAAAATAAAAACACTATTAATTAAAAAAACTTTCTAGTTAATATTGCAATCATTTCTATTAATATTGCAATTTTTTAAACAATGATAAAAATTAATGTACTTTCGCATTAATTTAATTGTTTTTAACTTTTCGACGACAATAAAATTAGCCTAATTGTTGCAGAATTATTGTTAAAAGAGACTTTTTTTTTTTTTTTACCATAAATGTCTCTTTCGACTACGAGAGAAGGATATATATATATATATATATATATATATATATATATATATATATATATATATATATATATATATATATTATATATATATATTTATATATATATATATATATATATATATATATTTATATATATATATATATATATATATATATATATATATATATATATATATATATATATATATATATTATATATATATTTATATATATATATATATATTATATATATACATATATATAGACACCACACACACACACACACACACACACACACACACACACACACACACACACACACACACACACACACACACACACACACACACGCACGCACACACACACATGAAATAAGTAAAATATTGATATATTCTATATTTGGTTTAGATCTGGTTCTTTTTTGGGAAGAGGTAAACTTTATTTTACCTGTTTTTAAAACTGATTTTATTTGAGGTTTAATTTTGTTTTTGTTTGATAAACCTTATTGATTAAATTGATGATTGATTAAGTTGATGATTGGTTAAATTGATGATTGGTTAACTTTATGAATTTATTTGTTTGAATGAATCTAAAATGTTTAGTTAAATGGATCTAGAATTTCTTGATTTGATTAAATTTTTGTTTTATATACTTGTTAATATTTACATTTATTGTAATGATGCAATTCGTTGAGTTTATATATATAACTTGTGAATTTAATCAGTTTCAAACTTGTGAATTTAATCAGTTTTCATAGTATTTATTTTATACATGCTTTATTCAGTTATTTGTCAATCTTGTTATTTCTTATATAACGGTGTTGTTATATTTAGCTAATATTTGTGAAGAAGAACTACTTGACTATGATGCTGTAGAAAAATTTATTAATAAAGAGGAGATAACTGATCAAAGAACACGAAGAGGTAATATTATTTGAGACTGGTATTCTCTGTTATCAACTTCTACTTTTATTGACAATTTTTTTAAAAATATTTCATAATTTTTTGAGTGATTGCTAAATGCAAAAAAATAACGTGTGTGTATATATATATCTATATTTAAATATAAAATATAGAGTTTTGTTTGACGGTTCAACAGACAGCAGGGCGCGACAAATTGTTTTTTTTTTAATAAACGTTGAAGTTCGTTTCTTTATTTATTGACAAACGTCTAAATTAAAAGGTATGTCAAATATGCACCCTCCCTCGCATGATTTCATGATTATTATATTTATAATATTAAGTATTTAATAAAAAAAGTATCATATTATTGTTGTTAAACGCACAGTAAAAAATGAAAACTATAATCAATATAATATTTCTATAATTTCTATTAAATTATATATATTTCTGCAAATTTTTTTTTTAACTTTAAAAACAGCAAGTAAACATTACTTTAATGTAATGATAATAAGAAAATTTAAAAAAAAGCACGCTTTTGAAACAAGAATGTTTTAGCATTGTTCCGTTTAAAGTAATTGCAAATGCGTTCATTTTAACTTAAAATTGCCATTCTTTTGTAAACGCATGTAAAAACCATGCTAAAATATAATTTTTTCTACAGTAGCATACTTATAAGAAATTTAAAGAAAGTAATAGCACGGTTTCTTTTAATGTCATTGAAACCGCGTTTTAAATTTTAGTAACTTATTTTTTTAATATTAATTATGTTTTTTTTATAATAAATAAAAAACTATTATTTGGAAAAAAAATTGCTGAAGATATGCGTTCGTTTTTAAAAAATTTAAGCAAACGTCAACGTTTGCTTAAAGGGATCTTAAACTCCCAACACATGTTGTGTTCATATTAAAGATAATGTTAAAAAAAAAGGTTTAAACCAAGTTTTTTTGATTAAAAATAAATAATGAATGCATACCGAGAAAAACTAATGTTGTTGTTTTAGCCGAAGCTCGCCTTTTCATTTTTTTCAATAACTCAGAGTCTTCAAATTATACGTAACAATCTACAGACTTTAGCAATTCCTTTAAAGCGCGTTTAATTCATAAAAGTTTTAGTATTTGGCGTCACGGTAGATTTTTAACAAATGAAAAGTGTAATTACACAAAGCTGCGTTTTTCTACTTTAATTCAAAAAGTACGATGTAGTATTTTTTTAACATATCGTAAAACAAATTTATTTGTATTTTTCGAAACAAAAAAATATTTTGTAAAAAGTAAAAACAATAAATTATTTTTATTTTATAGGAGCAACTTATTTTTTACAGATATCTTAATATTTTTTAGATTTATATATCTTACTTAAATTTCTTTTGTTTTTAAATAAAAGCTTTACTTACCAATCTTATGATTTTCATATGAGTATTTTACATTATATAGAATGTTTTATATACGGTCTCTTGTTTTTGTGCAAGAGACCGCAGTATTACATATTCTGATTCTTACTTATTTTTATTTAAATAATGGGAACTATTTTCTAACTTCTCTGGTTATTTTTACGCTATGACAATTTTTTGTTTTCCTGTTGAAAAAAAGTATTTATTAACAATTACTTTCATAAACTGACAGTATTAATTAGAGATATTTGATGAATTGTTAACTTTTTTTATTATAAAATTTTTTGATTACGCTGATTTAATTTAAATTGCTTAATTTGCTGAATTGGATACGGATAAAAAGGAAATATCATTTTATTTTACATTTGATTATTGATAATGAAATTTTTAAAATGTCAGTAACTCCATACCAATTAGAACCTGTTAAGGTTATGAAAAAAAGTACAAGAATACACTAAACAATACAGTTGCCAGTAGTATTAGATATGAAAATTCGTGAAAGGATATGTGAGATCCTGATTTTGCAATAAAAGTACAATTAATAGCAACACAAGTCGGCATTATAAATTTTGATTATAAGTTTACTGTACAATACTTTATAACCATCAAATTAAAAACATGAAGTTTGTATATTTTCGCCAATTTTATACAACTAATATTTAACAAAAATAGGGACAAATTATTATTTAATAACACAATAATTAACACATTAATTAATGGCAATAATTCAAGATAGATGGTAATTTAAATTGTTAAAATGTCATAACGCGCATTAAAAAACATATTATATTTGGTATTTCCCAATTTGTGTCATAATTGGCATTTGTCTCTTAACATGAAAAATTAAAAAATTTTAAAAACACAATTAACAGATACTAATTTTTAAGCAATTTTCTCTTCCAATTCTCATTTATTCAAAGAAAAGTTACTATTAAACTTTTATTTCTCAAATCTAAAAAAAGATCGAGTGACGCAAAAAAAATACATATTCTATACAACTCTTATTCATTCAAAGTTTAATTACGCAAAACTTTTCTTTCTCTTTTGTTCTACTCTTTTATAAAAAGAGCGCACACTGAAATAAAAACTTTTCTTTTTTAACATATAATTATACTGTAAGATAAAATTAAATTAATAATAAATCAACAATGAGCCAAGTATCTAACAGATTAATCTGGGACTATTTTGATATTAATGAAAATAGTTAACATAAACAACATTACCAACAATAGTTATCAAATAAACAACGCAATCTCGCATAATTTTAGGGGCATTTTATTTTTATTGCTTAGTTGTTCTAAATAATAAGTAAAGTTCGTTAGTTCAAGGTAAAGTTCGTTAGTTCAAGGTAATATTTCAATATTTACAGTTGCAATATAATAAAGAAATGATGTTTAATGTTAAACTTTTTATTTAGTTATTTATTTTTACCTACATTTGTTATAAAAAAAACTTTAGTACCCCCGTCATTAAAATAATTTGTTTTAAATATATTTCGACGTGATTATTCAAACTAATTTTTTTTGTTTGACTTTCCGAAATTTCCGAACAAAGAAAATTGAAACGAAATATTGTCTAACCAAATAAAAAAGCTGTTACTAATTTTATACGGGTAATTAACGTAAAACAATTTTTTATCAGTCTTGATTGAGATAATAAATATTCATAATTTATAAACATTAAATATATGGCGCAATAACAATTCAATTTACAACGAACCAGCATAAAATATTTAAGGTTTTTAAATAACTTTTTAAATGTTAAAAATAGAAAAAAAAACTAAACAAATTGAAAAAATTTCGAATAAAAATAAATAAAAATATTTCCAGAGTTTCATTTGTTAATAGTTAAATACTAAAACTTTTATGAATTAAATGTGTTTCAAATGGATCATCAAAGTCTGTAGATTGCGGCGTATAATTTGAAGACTCCGAGTTATTGAAAAAAATGGAGAAGGCAAGCTTCGGCTAAAATAACAACATTAGTTTTTCTCGGTATGCATTCATTATTTATTTTTAATCAAAAAAACTTGGTTCAAACCTTTTTTTTTAACATTATCTTTAATATGAACACAACATGTGTTGGGAGTTTTAGATCACTTTAATTAAAGGGATCCCATACTCCCAACACATGTTGTGTTCATATTAAAGATAATGTTAAAAAAAAAGGTTTGAACCAAATTTTTTTGATTAAAAATAAATAATGAATGCATACCGTGAAAAACAAATGTTGTTTTTTTTGCCGAAGCTCGTCTTCTCCATTTTTTTCAACTACTCGGAGTCTTCAAATTATGCGTCGCAATCTACAGACTTTGGCAATTCCTTTGAAGCGCGTTTAATTCATAAAAGTTTTAGTATTTGATGTCACAGTAGACTTTTAACAAAAGAAAAGTGTAATTAAACTAAGCTGCGTTTTTCTACTGTAGTATTTTTTTAACATGCAGCAAAACAAATTTATTTGTATTATTTTTCCAAAAATCGCAAAAAAAAATTTGTAAAAAGTAAAAACAATAAATTATTTTTATTTTATAGGAGCAACTTATTTTTTACAGATATCTTAATAATTTTTAGATTTATATATCTTACTTATATCTCTTTAATTATTTTAATTAAAACAAATATTAAAGCTTTACTTACCAATCTCATAATTTTCATATGAGTATTTTACATTATATAGAACGTTTTATATACGATCTCTTGTTTTTGCGCAAGAGAGCGCAGTATTATATATTCTGATTCTTAATTATTTTTATTTAAACAATGGGAACTATTTTCTAACTTCTCTGGTTATTTTTACGCTATGACAATTTTTTGTTTTCCCATTGAAAAAAAGTATTTATTAACAATTACTTTCATAAACTGACAGTATTAATTAGAGATATTTGATGAATTGTTAACTTTTTTTATTATAAAAGTTTTTTGATCACGCTGATTTGATTTAAATTGTTAGATTTGCTGAATTGGATACAGATAAAAAGGAAATATCATTTTATTTTACATTTGATTTTTGATAATGAAATTTTTAAAATGTCAGTAACTCCATACCAATTAGAACCTGTTAAGGCTATGAAAAAAAAAAAAAAAATACACTAAACAATACAGTTGACAGTAGTATCAGATATGAAAATTCGTGAAAGGATATGTGAGATCCTGATTTTGCAATAAAAGTACAATTAATAGCAACACAAGTCGGCATTATAAATTTTGATTATAAGTTTACTGTACAATACTTTATAACCATCAAATTAAAAACATGAAGTTTGTATATTTTCGCCAATTTTATACAACTAATATTTAACAAAAATAGGGACAAATTATTATTTAATAACACAATAATTAACACATTAATTAATGGCAATAATTCAAGATAGATGGTAATTTAAATTGTTAAAATGTCATAACGCGCATTAAAAAACATTATATTTGGTATTTCCAAATTTGTGTAGTAATTGGCATTTGTCTCTTAACATGAAAAATTAAAAATTTTTAAAAATACAATTAACAAATACAAATTTTCAAACAATTTTCTCTTCCAATTCTCATTTATTCAAAGAAAATTTACTTTTAAACTTTTATTTCTCAAATCTAAAAAAGGAACGAGTGACGCAAAAAAAATACATATTCTATACAACTCTTATTCATTCAAAGTTTAATTACGCAAAACTTTTCTTTCTCTTTTGTTCTACTCTTTTATAAAAAGAGCGCCCGATGAAATAAAAACTTTTCTTTTTTAACATATAATTATAGTTTGAGATAAAATTAAATTAGAAATAAATCAACAATGAGCAAAGCAACGAACAGATTAATCTGGAACTATTTTGATATTTATGAAAATAATCAACATAAACAACATTACCAACAACAGTTATCAAATAAACAACACAATCTCGCATAATTTTAGGGGCATTTTATTTTTATTGCTTATTCGTTCTAAATAATAAGTAAATTTAGTTCAAGTTAATAATTCAATATTTACAGTTGCAATATAATAAAGAAATGGTGTTTAATACTGAACTTTTTATTTAGTTATTTATTTTTTTACCTACATTTGTTATAAAAAACTTTAGAACCCCCGTCATTAAAATAATTTGTTTTAAATATATTTCGACGTGATTATTCAAACTTATTTTTTTTGTTTAACTTTCCGAACTTCATGCAAAGTAAATTGAAACGAAATATCGTCTAATCAAATAAAAAAGCTGTTACTAATTTTATAAGGGTAATTAATGTAAAACAATTTTTGAGATAAATATTTTTTGAATAATATTTATCTCAAAAATTGAATAATATTTAAATAATAATTCCTTATTTAAAGGAATTATTATTTAAATATTATTCAAAGGAATTATGAATTAAACGCGCTCCAAAGTCTGTAGATTGCGACGCATAATTTGAAGACTCCGAGTAGTTGAAAAAAATGGAGAAGACGAGCTTTGGCAAAAACAACAACATTTGTTTTTCACGGTATGCATTCATTATTTATTTTTAATCAAAAAAATTTGGTTCAAACCTTTTTTTTTAACATTATCTTTAATATGAACACAACATGTGTTGGGAGTTTGGGATCCCTTTAAAAGTAAGGAAACATGACGTTCTTTTTTCTGTCTTTTTTTTAACAAACGTTCGTTGACTTTTCGCACCCTGGACAGTTCTGTTGAACCGTCAAATTTTTTTACTTACATTGGAACATAAAAAAATATTTTATATGCTTTAGCTCAACCTGAACCATCGAAGCAGTATTCTGCATGGTCATTTCAACGAGCAGCCTATGATTACTTACCTTCATTTGGAACATATCAGCTTGCTATTAAATCACAAACTCCATCATCCAAAGATGATGATGTTAATGTCGAAAGTCCATACAAGTTTGATGAGGTAGTTTAATGCATTGCATATTAAACAAATTTTAGCTACTTAAATATAATTCTGTTATTTTATATATAAATCTCCAGTTCCAACTTAAATATGTTATTTATATATAGTTATTTAAAATGATGGTTTCTATCAATTTATTTATATATTTTATCTTAATAATTTATATAATTTAAACATAATGATTGCCTATGAAAAAATTGGCCAAAAAAATTCATAAATACACTTTAAGATAGCACAAAACTTATTGAATTCTAATTTTTAAAATACTAAGAATAAATTACACAACATGTTTTTGACAACATGTTGTCCAAGCAACAAAAGGTGTTTGACACTTTGTGAAAAACATATATAAATTTTTTTTTTTTTTTTTTTTCAATTCTTAAACCTTTATTGAATCTGCCTTCAAGTAAGCATTGCACTTGTAAGCTCGTTTTTAAATAAATACTTAATAAACATAAACAGCTGTAAAAACAAATTGCACCAACAAGTAAAGCTACAAAATAATTTGCTATGATCAAATTAAAATAGCTTGAGAAAGCTTAATTTGCTGTCAAATCTGTTGTTTTCAAATCTTTGTAAAGGTAAATTGCATAATGATATTTATAAAAGTTTATTTGTATTTATAAAAACTTTAATTCTATCATTAAAGCCAATTAAAAGTTTGTTCTTCTAGCTCTATGAATTTTCTGTGCAAAGGATGTATTTTAATAACACAAATATCTTTATTGTTTGTTTATTAACTTTATTTAGTGCTTTATTTGCTGCTTTTTTTTTTTATATTCAATTTTATAAAAATTTTATAAATAATTTTATAATTTTATAAATTTATAAAAGGTTTGGAGAGATTTGGGTTTAAGTGGTAGAAATATGGATCATTGGACTGAAAATTTAAGAAAGGTATTTTTTTTAAGCATAAAAATGACTTATTTTCTTTTAAATAAGTAACAAGCAAAATAACAAGTAAAGTTGAAAATGAATCAGGCATAAATTATAAGAGTTTTACATTGTGGTTTCACCACCCACCATAGCTGGGTTTTTTTTTTTGAAGAAAAGATTTGTTTTTTAATATATATTTTTTATAATTCTGTATTGTTATTTGTTAACTACTTTGTAAATATTATTTTAATCTTTAATAAAATTAATAAAGTTTAAAAAAACTATACCAGTTAAAGAAGATGTCAAAAATATATACTATATATGAAAAGACGTTGAGGTTATTTTATAAAGTTTATCTTTTGCAAAATAATTAATATCTTCTATTTTACAAAAACACAGTGAAAGTTTTAGTAATAATAATATAAAATACAAATAAAGGCAGACATTGGCTACTTTATCTAATAACTGATATAAAGTTTAATCAAGTATGTTTTACTTATGTGCTTCATAAGCTTGTTTTAAAAATCATAATATATATGTAGAAAATAAAACTGCGTGATTTTCATAACTTTAAATTTCATGCTATTGCAATCATCAGGTGAAATACAAGTATGAATTTTTTGTTAACATTATTATATACAAATGGAACTAGTTACATAGAACTACACATGAAAATCTATACAGAAAAACTATTGTTACAAGCGGGTGTATCTTCAGGTTTGTGGTTGCCTAATAGAAATTTATTTTTCGTGATAACATTTGGAAATCAACTGTTTTTTTATTCAGTATCTCTTCTGCTTTTTTTTTATAAAGTAAAATTATTAGTTTTTCATATAAACAAAGTTTTATTGTGAAAAACATTTTTTTTCAAACATTTTTTTATTGTGTTGTTGTAAACAGGAGCTCTTTTTAGGATAGACCAAGTTAACTCAGGTGTTTCTTTGAATTTTTCCTTAGTTTCCCATATATATTTTGAGAACGTGGTTGTATTTGATAGTTTTTTAGTTTTAAATGATTGTTTATGGTTCCTGTATCTTTTTCGCACGTCCTCTGATAAACCAATGTATGCTTTGCTGGATGTGTTTTATGAAGATTTTATGCATTTGTAAATTATATGTGTTGCTCTAAAATATTTATTCAATGGACTGATTTCTTTTGGTTGGCAATTATATGAGAAATTTTTCATGAAAACAGTCATGTTTTTTATGAATTTATTTTTGTTGTTGAGACTTTATGATTTTTGTTGTAGAACTGAAGGATTTTTTTAAAATTTAAAATTAAAAATTGTTATAAGTATAATAATTCAACCCAAAAAGAAAAATAAATAAAATCAAAGCAAAATTATTTTAACAGGTTAAAAGTTTAAAAAAAAAAATTTTAACAATAATTGCATTTTTAATAATCAATTGGTAAACTTGACAATGAAAAGCTACTAATAAACAAGATATCCAGCAAAAGATAAGAGTACATTGATGAAATGCTTATCCAAGCTATGTGTATTGTTTATGATTGTTTTTTTAATCACTTTAACTTGTTAAGAAAAAGAAAACTTATTGTGTCAAAAAACTTAATAATTGTGCTATTTTGTGTTTATATAATTTAATGTTTACTAGTGGTTGGCTCAATCTGTTTTATATAATTTAATGTTTACTAGTGGTTGGCTCAATCTGTTTATATAATTTAATGTTTACTAGTGGTTGGCTCAATCTGTTTATATAATTTAATGTTTACTAGTGGTTGGCTCAATCTGTTTATATAATTTAATGTTTACTAGTGGTTGGCTCAATCTGTTTATATAATTTAATGTTTACTAGTGGTTGGCTCAATCTGTTTATATAATTTAATGTTTACTAGTGGTTGGCTCAATCTGTTTATATAATTTAATGTTTACTAGTGGTTGGCTCAATCTGTTTATATAATTTAATGTTTACTAGTGGTTGGCTCAATCTGTTTATATAATTTAATGTTTACTAGTGGTTGGCTCAATCTGTTTATATAATTTAATGTTTACTAGTGGTTGGCTCAATCTGTTTATATAATTTAATGTTTACTAGTGGTTGGCTCAATCTGTTTATATAATTTAATGTTTACTAGTGGTTGGCTCAATCTGTTTTATATAATTTAATGTTTACTAGTGGTTGGCTCAATCTGTTTATATAATTTAATGTTTACTAGTGGTTGGCTCAATCTGTTTATATAATTTAATGTTTACTAGTGGTTGGCTCAATCTGTTTATATAATTTAATGTTTACTAGTGGTTGGCTCAATCTGTTTATATAATTTAATGTTTACTAGTGGTTGGCTCAATCTGTTTATATAATTTAATGTTTACTAGTGGTTGGCTCAATCTGTTTATATAATTTAATGTTTACTAGTGGTTGGCTCAATCTGTTTATATAATTTAATGTTTACTAGTGGTTGGCTCAATCTGTTTATATAATTTAATGTTTACTAGTGGTTGGCTCAATCTGTTTTATATAATTTATTGTTTACTAGTGGTTGGCTCAATCTGTTTATATAATTTAATGTTTACTAGTGGTTGGCTCAATCTGTTTATATAATTTAATGTTTACTAGTGGTTGGCTCAATCTGTTTATATAATTTAATGTTTACTAGTGGTTGGCTCAATCTGTTTTATATAATTTATTGTTTACTAGTGGTTGGCTCAATCTGTTTATATAATTTAATGTTTACTAGTGGTTGGCTCAATCTGTTTATATAATTTAATGTTTACTAGTGGTTGGCTCAATCTGTTTATATAATTTAATGTTTACTAGTGGTTGGCTCAATCTGTTTATATAATTTAATGTTTACTAGTGGTTGGCTCAATCTGTTTATATAATTTAATGTTTACTAGTGGTTGGCTCAATCTGTTTATATAATTTAATGTTTACTAGTGGTTGGCTCAATCTGTTTATATAATTTAATGTTTACTAGTGGTTGGCTCAATCTGTTTATATAATTTAATGTTTACTAGTGGTTGGCTCAATCTGTTTATATAATTTAATGTTTACTAGTGGTTGGCTCAATCTGTTTATATAATTTAT
This sequence comes from Hydra vulgaris, assembly GCF_022113875.1. Taxonomy (NCBI): domain Eukaryota; kingdom Metazoa; phylum Cnidaria; class Hydrozoa; order Anthoathecata; family Hydridae; genus Hydra; species Hydra vulgaris. Next base: position 24,532,468 of record NC_061168.1, read on the forward strand.
TGTTTACTAGTGGTTGGCTCAATCTGTTTATATAATTTAATGTTTACTAGTGGTTGGCTCAATCTGTTTATATAATTTAATGTTTACTAGTGGTTGGCTCAATCTGTTTATATAATTTAATGTTTACTAGTGGTTGGCTCAATCTGTTTATATAATTTAATGTTTACTAGTGGTTGGCTCAATCTGTTTATATAATTTATTGTTTACTAGTGGTTGGCTCAATCTGTTTTGGAACCTTTAGTTAAAGAAATATCAAGTATAAACACCCGCCTTACGCAACTTGGATGCCCTGAGCTGCATATCGGAAGTATGATGGTTTACTAAATTCTAAAGTATTTTTATTTAAAAGTATATTAATAATGCTGTTTTTTTTTTTTAGCTGTTAGTCAGTTAGCTTTGCAAAATTTAGCTTCTTCTAAAACTCAACAGTTGCCATCTTTGCCTTCTGTCATACTTTATTTGGAAGTCAGCACAAATCAAGAATATCTTGTCAGCAGGTTAAAAGGTACCTGCTGTTATTACCTTTCTTATTACCTGCTGTTATTACCTGCCTTATTACCTGTTGGTATCTGAACATTCAAAAATTTATATTTTGTTTTCTATCTATATATTGGCAAAATATATTCACAGTAAAAATTGCATATCTTATTAAGATATATTTTTCTTTAAGCAAAAAAAATATATATTTTTTTTAAGAAATAAATTTTCCATCCAGCAATTTATTTCTCAAAATAAGAAATATATATATTTATATATATATATATATATATATATATATATATATATATATATATATATATATATTTAAATAAAAGCTTCTATAAATATTTATAAGTTCACAACTATGTAAATTAGATTTACAATTTAGCTGTTATTCTTAAAAAAGGAAATATATTTCTTGTTTTAAGAAACAATTTCCTACCATGCAATTTATTTCTTAAAACAAGAAATATACTTCTTGCTTTAAAAAATATATATCTTAATAAGAAATGCAATTTTTGTTGTGAATAATTTTTAAGAAATAAATTTCTTAAACTATGGACAATGGTTTTATAATTTTTCTGTGTTAGTAAAGATAAATATTTATTGATTTTTATATTTGGATATATATACTATTATTCCATATATATATTTCAATCTATATAATAATATATAAAAAAATTATATATATATATATATATATATATATATATATATATATATATATATAAATTATAAATTAAAAAACAGAGCAATAATAAATTAGTAAAAACGCTTATCTAATTTTTTTAAAAATTCAGCAAAAACCTGATATGAACCTACTGATGGTAAAACAATTTGTAGAAGAAAAAAAATTAGATAAGCATTTTTACTGATTTATATACATATATATATATATATATATATATATATATATATATATATATATATATATATATATATATATATATATATATATATATATATATATATATATATATATATATATATATATATTATTGTCATGTTAATTCACCTCGCCAAGGCTGTATATATGCGTGTGTGTGTGTGTGTGTGTGTGTGTGTGTGTGTGTGTGTGTGTGTGTGTGTACACACACTTATATGTATATATATATATATATATATATATATATATATATATATATATATATATATATTAGGGGTGGGAATTTTCTTTTTCAAGTGACAGCCCTTTACTATTGGTAAAGTAATTACCTAAAACTCATAAAAACATAAAAATAAACTATATAAACGCAAAAAACCCTCTGTACAAATCCATTTTTAAGTATCTTTGAAAATTTGCTTAAAAAACTCATATTGTTTATTAAACAATATATAATAGTTAAACAATGTTTAACTATTATATATTGTATATATTTAAATATAATCTGTATTTAAGATGTAAATAGTATCAAAAAATAATTAAATTGGACTAATTGATCGCCCTTCCATTATTTTAAAGCCAAGAAATTGTATATATGGAAATTTGATTGAGATGTCACTGATGAATTTTTCAAAATTATGTAAGTCAAGGCAGATATTAGGAAGATATTATTTCCTTTTAGAATTGGATAACATTCCAAGATCAAGTGATGTTATTAAAGAAATCTCAATTGTAGATTTTCAATTATGGATTATACCATGTTTTTGAGAAAAGGGAGAGGCGTGCAGTTTTATTGTTGATCACTGGGCTAAGCCATGGTTCTCTTGCAGAAGAAATGTTGATAATATAACAAAGTTAAAATTGGCATTAACTGGTAATTGCCTGGAGTGTTTGGATATTTAGAACTATTGTCCATTAGACATTGATTATACAAATAAAGTGTGTAAAAGGTCTTTTGCAAAAGTTGTTTTTTCGAAGAAACCTCATCAACTTAGAGGCCAAATTTCTGAGACACTGTAATAAACTTTAATCTGTCAATGTGTGTTATTATAACAAAAAAAATTTATTGTTTGAACTATATTTACTTCCATGACGCAATTTTAGTTATAAGTCTTATAACTTTTAGTTATAAGACTTATAACTAAAAGTTTAGAATTCAACAAACACTATCTTTACCCCAAGTTACATAAATTTTTATGCGTAGTTTGTAAGCATGAAAGCTAGCCACGGTAGATAATTTGCAGGAACTTGCGAATTTGGTTTTTCAAATTTAGTGGTCCTTTTCCTAATAATAGGATTTTTTTTATATATGTAGTGATTCTTTTTCGTGCATATACTATCAAGAAAGTGCTCAGTATATATATATATATATATATATATATATATATATATATATATATATATATATATATATATATATATATATATATATATATATATATACAGTAGAAAATAAAACTGTGATTTTCGCAACTTTAAATTTCATGCTGTTACAATCATCAGGTGAAATACAAATATAGTTTGTTTGTTTAAAAATTATATACAATTGAAACTATACAGAAAAAATCTATATGGAGAAAACTTTTTTTATTGTTACGACTGCGTGTATCTAATCTTCAGGTTTGTGGTTGTTTAATAGAAATTTATTTTCATGACAACACTTGGAAATTAACTCTGTTTTTTTATTAAGTAGCTCTTCAGCATTTTTATAAAGTAAAATGATCAGTTTTTTATATAAACAAAGTAAACATTTTTTTGTTGTATTGTTGTAGGCGGGGGCTTTTTTTAGGACACACCAAGTTAATTCTGGTGTTTCTTTTATCATTTACAAATGTATAACATCTTTCCCAAACACACCCAGTAAAGCATACATTGGTTTATCAGAAGGAGTATGGAAAAAAGAGGTATGAAAACCACAAGCATTCATTTACAAATAAGAAACTTTCAAATGCAACCACTCTCTCAAAACATATATGGGAAACTAGGGAAAAACTGAAAGAAACATTAGAATTAACTTGTTCTATCCTAAAAATGCCCCCGCCTACAACAATACAACAACAAAAATGTTTACTTTATCATTTTACTTTATAAAAATGCTGAAGAGCTACTTAATAAAAAAATAGAATTAATTTCCAAGTGTCATCACGAAAAAAAAATTTCTATTAAGCAACCACAAACCTGAAGATTAGATACACGCAGTCGTAACAATAAAAAAAGTTTTTTCCGTATAGATTTTTTCTGTAGTTTCAATTGTATATAATTTTTAAACGAACAAACTATATTTGTATTTCACTTGATAATTGTAACAGCATGTATGTATGTATGTATGTGTGTTTTGTTATTTGAGAGTAAATAGTATTTGTTTTTTTGTCTGACATAAAAGTAGAATGATACCTTTTGCAAACTTTTTTTTTTTTTGGAATTGCATGAATGAAGGATAAATGAGAATAATTTAAATTTAATAACATTTGCTGTTAATTAAATATGGGATTTAAAATTTGCTCAAAAAAACTTTTAACTTTATTAAAAAACACTTTTTAAAATCTATCAACCAATTATTTATATCATTTTTTAAATTTTTATTTCAGAGCTGGCTACAGGTGGTTGTTTACGCTTGTATAAATGGGACGGTGGAGGCACATTTAAAAATAATCCATGGAATTCAGATTTACCTACAGATGCTCAGGTAATTTTGAAAGAAAAAAAAGTATATAAAATAAAAAATGGTGTAGGTTTAGGCGGTTACTATCTAGATATAAATGAATTTTGTTTTAACTTTATTTTTCCATTCTTTTTCTGAAAAAACAGTATATATATTATAGTAGTAGTATATATTTGCAATTATTTTTATTTTTGTTGTAACAAATATATACTACTAATAGTATTATGAGATGTACTATACTTACATTATGAGATGTAGTAGTATATGTTTTTTGTAACAAATATATACTACTACATCTCATAATGTAACTTTCACTAAGGAAAGCTTCAAGCTCTAATAACATTGGAGCCAATCAAGGCTTGCTTTGAAGCTATTGACAGTCCGAGAATTGATTACTTTATCTGCATTAAAAAAGCAGTTGTTAAAAAGTTAAAACGAACTAAATTGTTGTTATATTTTTCATGGTAAAGTGTTTTTTGCTGTGATTTGATTTTGGTAAAATTGTGATAAAAGTCTCTCTCTGTGATTTGCTCTTGGTGGAATTGTGCGGTGAAGTCTCTCTCTGTGATTTTCTTTTAATGAAATTGTGATGAAAGTCTATCTCTGTAATTTGCTCTTGGTGGAATTGGGATGTATAATTCCATATATTTTTAATTTGTAAAGCATTCGCTGATGTGGCACTTTGTCAAATGCTTTGGCAAAATCCAGGAATATGACGTCAATTGGTAGTTTTCAGGCCATATTTCCAGTCAAGAAGTCCATTTTTTTAAGGAGATTTGTAATGCATACTTTTTTCTCTAAGAAGCCATGTTGAACACTTGATAAAAGATTGTTTTATTTTAGATGTTGCATAATTGCTTTCTTAACTAGTTTCTTTATTATTTTACAGAGAATCGAGGTGAGAGATATTTCTAATTTGATAGGTTGATTCTGGAACCCTTCTTAAATAAATGTGTTACATTTATTTATGCTTTGGACCATGAACTTGGAGCTTTACCATTGTCAAATGAACATTGAGAGTAAATGAAGTAGACATTGAGTTAGAACAAGTGCTTAAAACTTAAAGACTGACATTCTCTACACCAAGTGATTTGAATATATCAAGTGATGAGTGATCTAAGTTTCAAATGCTATGCTGTTGAGGATTATGTTAGTCTTTGATCAAAGTGAGGAAGATTGTCATTTTATGGCTCTTTGCTGTAAACTGTTTGAAATTGATTGTTAAGTGAGACGGCTATTGTAGTTTTGTCGGAGCAAATGATCTCACTTGAACTGGTGATTTACATAGTTGAGATCTGATTTGTTACAGAGCCTTCAATATTTATGTATGAAAATAGTCTTTTAGGGTTGCACTTATCATTGGCTAGAGCAAGTTCAAAGGTTTTCAGTGAAAAACAATTGAGTTTTTTTAACAAACTTTGTTTTTTCTCTATTTTGTTGGACCAGGGACTTGATTTTCCATTTTGAACTAATATTACGAGCCCAAAGCCATTTTTTCAGAAGAATCAGAGATAATAGTTATTTTTTCTCCCATGGTTGTTTTGTTTCGAATGATTTGTTTGGCATATAAGGGATAATTTTTTATTTTTACCTCCTCAAGACCACTAAAGATGAGGAGTCTGCATGTGGTTATAACCCTCTCTCAACTCTATAACTCTGAAACACGAACCTTGACAAACAAGGCCGCTGCGTGGAGATAAAGTTAAGTGCAGTTCTACCAGGGATGCAGTGGGAATCAAACTCAGAACCTCTCGCTTATGAAGCGAGCGCTATACCACTACACCACTACCACAATTGATATATATATATATATATATATACACAGTATCGGATAAAACAAGTGCAACCAAATAATGCTAATTTAGTTTCTTTATATAAAAGTGCCGGATTTTTTCAATTTAGAGAAATAACTATGTAACTGTTTAGAGACAACGTTCTTTAAGTTTTATTCATCACAAAGTTCATTATTTGTACATGAAAATTAATGAATTAATCAAAAGTATTAAAAAAAGTTGATTTTCTTCTAGACAAAACAAGTGCAACTCCACAAAATGTTGATCAAGCTGTATTTCCCTATCAATATTTTGTGGCGAATCCTTTGTTGTCGATCACAGCCTTGCATCTGAGGCATAGATTCAATCAGGTGATCAATGAAACTTTGTGGAATCACTGCCCAGGCCTTTTGGATTTGTTCAAACAGTTGATTACGAATACCTTCGCAATTAATTCTGCAGTTGACGATCTCCCACAATCGTTGTCTTGCTGAAAAACCCAATTTATTGGCATATTCCATTCAGCATGATGTAACATAACATCTTTCAGGATATTTTTATACATGAAACAGTCCATTATTTCATCAATTCGATGTATTGGACCTAGACAGTTAGCAGAAAAACACCCTCAGACCATTACATTGCCTCCACCATGCTTCACCATCTTATGGCAGTAACATAAATTGAGGTGTTTTCCGGCCGGTCGACGTACACTGCAAGTGCCATCGCTCCCAATAATGTTGAACTTCAATTCATCACTGAACAGGACAGTTCGCCATTTCTGCACATTCCAGTCAATATGAGAAGTGCAAACAAGAGTCTTTTCTTCTGGTTCTTTAGTGGAGTCAGCGGTTTCTTTGCAGGACATCGAGAAAACAATCTGGTTTCAACAGCACGTCGTCTGATTGTTCGTTCCGATACAGGCAGCTCTAATTGCTTTTGTATCTCGACTGATGATATCCAGGGATCCTTCTTGACAGATCTAGCGATTATAGAGTCCTCTCTAGAAGTGGTGGAACAGGGTCTTCCACCTTTGGTTATCTGCTGCCAACTTCCCTGTAGAGCTATTCCCTTTTATTTGGAACATAGTCTTGATACGGTCCATTTTTTCACGCAATATATATATATATATGCGGTAGTGGTGTAGTGGTAAGAACGCTCGCTTTGTAAGCGAGAGGTTCCGAGTTCGACTCCCACCACGTCCCTGGAAGTACTGCGCTCAACTTTGCTTGTCAAGGTTTGTGTTTCGGAGTTAAAAAGTTGAGAGAAGGTTGTACCACGGTTTACAACAAAAAATTAAAAAAAAAAAAAAAATGAGTAGTCTCCTCGACTGTAGTGGCCCCCTCGGGCATTGGGGAGGTGAATAATTTAAAATATATATATATATATATATATATATATATATATATATATATATATATATATATATATATATATATATATATATATATATATATATATATGTATATATATATATACTTATGATATATAACCCACCATGACCCTTGATTATACACTGGGTCTCATATATCAGTAAAATTTTTTAGAGATTTGAAATTGCATAGAGATTTAAGTAATAATAATGGTTTTAAATAAAAATATATTGCTTAAATTTTATATACAAAAAAACAACCTTTTTTAACTAAAAATTAAAAAGGTCGTTTTTATTGACATTTTGTTGCATTATTTGTTATAAAGTTTTATTAGAAAAGGTTATGCGTTTTGGAATCACTATAAAATTCTGGTTCTTTTAAGACCCAGGTTGGTATACTTTTGAAAGAAAAGTGAGTAATCAAGGGTCGTGGTGGGTGACCTTTTTTAAAAAGTAAAAAAAAAAACCAATGACTTTTCAATCACTTTAAAACCAAAGCTTGTCTATTTTTTATAAATAAACTGGTAATATCAAAATTTATTATTTAAATTTATATGTTAGTTGTTTATTTAAATTTGTGTATTGTTTATACAAAATTTATCTTACTGTTAGTATTAATGCAAATAATATAAAAGCTGGATTCCATGTTTTATACATACCTTTCAACTTTGCACTTATGACTCCATTTTGAGCCAAAAATCAAATAAACATATTTTAACTTTATGATGAATTTTATTTCATTTATTCAAATTTATTATTAAATGGGTTGATATGATTGAACTTCTTACTAATTACTTAGAAAAACTTGTACAAATTCTAGTCTCAGTTAAAAATTTAACAAAAATAAAAAATGTGGCAGGCGGAGAAAAAATTAGCACAAGTTATACCATATGTTCTTACAGTAAAAGTTTTGTTTAATAAAGTTTTATCCAGTGAAAAATATGATTATGACAATTGATGAACTAAAAAAAAATTGGTAAATTTATGACCATGATTTGATTTAAATAACTGTTTGTTAGCTTGGATTCTGTAGAAGATTCTTGTAGGATAAGAAAATAATTTTGATAAAAACTATAAGCAATGACAAATAACGTTTTTGTCCATTCCATTCCCCATGGAAAACCACCATGTGACAGGCTTGGTCGGGAAGCGGGAGCGATCGCTCTCGATTGCTGACCACGTAAATAATATTTAGTTGCGAAAAGCTGGCCAGATTTTTTAGTCATTTTGTGAACATTTTAAAAAGCAAAAAAAAAAAGCGACAAAGATTAATTGGACCGATGAGAGACAATTACAAAAAAAATAGGCAAATAAAATATCTTTAAACGCGAAAAAATTTAAAGCAAAATAAATTACATTTAGAACAAATATTTTCGAAACATCGCTCTTTCATAATTTTTTGTATAAAATTAAGCGATGTTTTTTATAGAAACATCAACTTTTTATAGAAACATACAACCGTCAACTTAAACGATTAAGTTTACGTTAAATCAACGTTACCGTTTAAACGTTGATTATTTAACGTTATTTCAACGTTAAATCAACGTTACAGTTTAAACGTTGATTATTTAACGTTATTTCAACGTCATTATTTCAATCATTGTTGACAAAAAATACGATATAAAATTTATGCGCGCGCAGAAATGGAAGTAAAATCGTAAACATTATTTCAACGATTAAAGTTATAGAATTTTAAAGATTAAAGTTAAACTTGTAAAGATTACATTCAAATAAAATGCGTTTGTAAAATATATATATATATATATATGGGAAACAAATATTCTTTATTTAACTAAGTTTGCAAGTTTTAGTTTTACTTAAGCTTAATTTATTTTATAAATAAAAAAGTTAATTTTTTTAATACCTATTTTATGTTTCACGTAGTTTGAAAATTTTAAATATTTGAAGCGATTCTTCTTAGTAAGATAAACAAATGAAATAATTAAATCATTGAATTACTATAAGAATTAAATCATCAAGATAGAAATCAACTAAAAAGGTTAAAAATACTTAATGACCAGGAAGCGAAACTGCTTTACAATATCGCTGATGATGTTTAGTGAGTAGGCTTTTAAATTTTAATTAGTATTTAAAGCAGAAAAAAGTATAACGAGTTTTAAGAATGGCAACTTAAGCGAAAATAATTAGATTTAGTAAACCAATATCTAGAAATTTTTCTTTATATATAATTATTTGCTATGTATATTTGTGTTCTGTCGTGACCTCAGGCGCGATGCTTGTTCATCCGCGAGTTACTTTATGTGTTGTTTGTGTTTAGTAACCAGAAACTTCTTATATGTTTGTTACATAATTAGTTTTATTAACTTTAACGATTATAACTTCATTGAAAACACAATTATTTTTGTAAGTCTTTGTTTAAAGCATAAAAATTGCTTTAAAAGATACATTACGATAAAAAACAAATACACAAAATTACATTTACATAAAGAATACAATCTCTTTTAAAATAAAAAATAAGAATATACTAATAAAATCTATGATTTATAATAAACTTTTAAAATTTTAACAATTTAATTAATATATATTTAAAACATTTATTTTCGTAAACAAATAATATATTCTTAAAACAATGCTAAAAATCTCAAAACGTAACAAATCGTGAATAATACAATTTCTAAAACATTTTAACACAATACTCTAGAACTTTATTTCACTTAATCAGCGTATTTTTTGAACCAATAGAATTAGTTTGTTCGTAAATTGGCGGGTTTTTAGTGTTCGCAAATATTCTTTTTATTCTTTTGCACAAAGATGTTTTGAGAACATTCAAGTTTTTTATGTTTCCATGTATGTCCGTAAAACCAAAATTTTTTGTTTCGTACATAAACTTAAATGTTCTCAAAACGACTAAAAAAACCTGGCCAGTTTTACGCAACTAAATATAATTTCCGTGGTCAGTATTCGAGAGCGATCGCTCCCGCTTCCCGCCCAAGCCTGATGTGATAGGATCAACGTTACAATAAAAAAATCCGACAATGCAAGAAATTTTCAAAACTAAATACTTACATCAGAAGCTATGTATGAATTTCATATTTAGAAAATCTAAATGTTAACTTCATTTAAATAAAAAGAATTGGACTTACAATTTGAAGAACAACAAGGTTTACATTAAATTACATCATTTACAACTGTAAATGGTGTAACAACTCTCACTTTATTAAACAAAACATTTTTTAAAAAATTGTCATGAAATTAACTCTTTGGTTTAAAAGATGTTGTAAGATTGTGAATGGAGTTTTAGCAATAAAAATATAATAATATCACTAACTTAGAACAAGATACATATCAGTCAATACAATTTATCAGTTACTAAATAATTGAAAACTTTATTCATTTAGTAACTTTTATGATTTAGTAATAGATTTTAAAATGATAAATTTTGCTCGATAAAATATTATTTATTTCAAATTTTTGATCCAAGATTAGTGTGTCAATATGCAGATGACAAAATATTATTAAAATGTGAGCTAAAAAAGCTTTGATAGAAATTCGTGTAGGATAAAATTCATTGTTGGATAAAATTGTAGTAGGATAAAATTCATTCGTGTAGGATAAAATTCATTCGTGTAGGATAGAATTCATTATTGATGACTGCTTTTTTGAGTGCTTGAAGAAAACAGTGTGAAAAAGATTGCAAAACAGAAAAAATAAATATTTTGCTAATGTACCATTTAGAACACTAACTCCTCTGTCATCTGAATATCTTTCTGTCATCAATATAAAGTGAAAGTTTATTCACCCCTACTGGGGATATACAATGCTTTTTTAAAAAAAATAGACTCAATAAAATTTTGTTGTTTAAATTTTATTTAAACTAGCATCAAATTGAAACTAAAGAAGATATTGAACGTATATTTTTTTTATTTGACAAGAAAATCTTTTTTTATAAAATCTTGCATTTTGGATGACATACTAAAATATAAAACTGTATCTCAAAATGTTATGCAACATAATTGCAAAAAATATCAATAAAAAAACTATAATATATAAAAAATGAATGGGACAAAATTAACATTCAAACTAGTATGTAAAATATTCTACACAAGTTTTTTTTTTCAAGCGACACATCTTTTTTGCAAGCAACACTTCTTTTTTGCAAGCAACACATTTTTACATCAATTAACAAAATTGTTGCAAACTTGGTTTGGAACAAGATCTTTGCTTTTTCTATTTATTACTTCGAAGATAATTTTATCAATAAAAATTACTTGCATTCACTTATCCAAAGACCTTACATCATCTCTCTTTACCAATTCTTTTCTTACATCACCTAAATCTTGTGAGCCTTAGTTTTTTTTTTTTCTTAGTAAAATATTTTTAAGTGTATTTGAAGAAATTAGTTTTTCACAGTTTTTTTTAATGTATTTGAAAGTTTCTGTGTTAACCCGGGATCAGCTCTTACTCAACAAAAAATAAAAGACTATTTTTGTGCTCAGTAATTTTTTTAACTTTCCTGATCCTGCATGACGTTGAATGCCATCTGTTGTTTTTAAATGTTTGTAGAGTATATCTGATGCAATTCTCTGAAATTTTTTTTTTTTTTTGCTATTTCTCCACTACTAATAATTGAACCATCCTTCATACCTTATTTGCCACTTTGTTGCTTCATTTACTACTTTGCACCCATTTTTATGTATCTTAACTTTTAGATCTTATCAAAATATTCAATTCATACCGTATATATATATATATATATATATATATATATATATATATATATATAATATATATATATATATATATATATATATATATATATATATATATAGTATTATTATTTTTTGGTTATAGGTTCTCATGCATTTATTCTGTACATACATGGATACTCATTTACCAGCTAATCCAAGATATCCTTCTGGGAAATCTTTTTCAGGGCTTTATTTTCTTAAAACCCCTGCTAAAACAAGTAAGTGCTTTTGTGAAGTAAATATTGTTTTGAGAGTTAAAAGTTGTAAAGTTAATAGTGAGGTAAAGTACAGGTTTCTTGCAAGAATGATCATAAACAAACCGTAATCATTTTTTTGAGAGCTATCTTTTGTTTATTTAAATACTCAGGTTTATCTTTTAAACCTAAGTATTTAAATGGTATAAAAAAGTTTTTGTTAATAAGTAGCAATTTAATTTCAAAGATCAATAAATAAAAATAATTTTAAATTACTAGCTTTTGTAATCAAAGTTTTTTTTAATTGTTGTTATTATAATCCAAAAAAGATTTTATATTTATATAAAGAATTAATATTTGTTTAGGTGAAAAAACAAGTAACTTATCCTTGTATCAGTCTCGTATACAACCTCCACATTTTAAACTACTAGTAGAAAATGATGTTATTGATTTACCAAAAGTAAAGTTATTTACTTTTTAATATTTTCCTTATAAATTGTTTTTATGTTTGTTAATGATTTATGTTTTTACTTTTATGGTCTGAGTTAGTATCTATGTATATATGTTTATATGCATACATGCGTATAATCTTAAAATCTTTTTTTTCATAAATGGTAAAAGTTCTTATTTTATTAACTCTTATTTTATTTATTTTGTTATTATTTTATTATCATTTTTAAGAAAAATCTTTAATGTATTATTTTTATAATAATTTGATAATATATAATGATTGCTGTATTTAACTAAGAACATTTTTTCTTTCAACTGTTTTTAGTCACTTAGTTTTGGTTTTTTCTTTAAATTTTTTTTTTATTTTTGTTTAGCAATATTTGGCAATAAATTTTTTATTTATTTTTATTTAGCAATGTTTGGCAATAAATGATTGATTGTTTTATAATTAAATTTAAAATTACTAATTGCGCGTTTGTGCTTTTTTCTATAATAGGTAACTTAAAAAAATAAATATATTTAATAAAAATCTTGTTTTGTGTATTTAGTTTAATTAAGTATTTATTTGATATAGTATCTGCGCATAAAGTTAATAACATTATTGTTAACTAATTAGCATTATCAGTTTTGAAAATGATTTTAATGAGCAGTATAATGTGCAATCATTTTCTTTAATGTTGTTAACTAAAAATTGAAGTTCTTAAATTATTGTAACTGAGAACATTTTCGCTTCCAACTGTATGTTGTTGTTTTTTTTATTCAAACTTTTTTTATTTTTTATTTTTAAGCTTTTTCTGTAATTGCAGGCTGTCAAGTTGTCATTTTTTTCATTTTTTTTTTCGGTTTTTTTTTTTTTTTTATTTATTTTTTTTCATTTTTTTGTTAGTTTTTGTCATTTTTTCATTTTTTTCTTGAATTTTTTACACTTTAAAGTTTTTTTTAAATGCTAAGAATTGCTGTTTTTGATATTTTTAAGTTGTTTTAGACATTATGTTACTTAGTTTTTTATTTAATTTTCAAAACTATTTTATAATAACAGTTACAATCTTTTATGTTCACATTTTAATTTTAATTATCCATTTGTATTGCTAAATTGGTGTTATTATTTTAAAAATTAAATCATTCTATAGTATAGAACTAGTAAAGTTAGTGATTTTTATATTTAGTTTTTAGTATATTTATCAATAGATTATATAGTATAATGGTTAAGTGGAATGATGTGTGGTTGGAAAAGTTAAATAAAAATCTAGTGAAAATCTAATTATGGGCTGAAAAAAGAAACTCTGAATATGCTATCTGTAAACTATGCAAAAGTGATTTAAAATTCAGTTCAGTTGGTTTCCAAGCACTATATCAGTATTCTTCAAAACCTAAACATAAGTCAGTGTCTGATCTAAGATTTTCAAAAACTGCTTGTCATTTATATGTAGATTCTAACAAAAACTCGATTGGGGGAAAAAACGTTATACAATTAGAGTTCTCTATAAATGAAAAAATTTCTGCTGCAGAAGCCATGTGGCTTTTTAAAGTGTCAGATAATGATCTTGCCTTAAGACATTGTGACAACACACCAATATTGTTCCAAAGAATGTTTCCAGATAGTAAAATAAGTCAATGTTTTACTATGAGTCGGCAAAAAGCTTCATATATTTTGCAAGATGGCCTTGGGCCATTGTTGGAAAAGCGTTTATGTAATAGTATTACGTTAAGTCAAGGTGCATTCACTTTAATGTTTGATGAAACAACTACTTCACAACAAAGAAAACAAATGGATCTTTTATGTCGTTTTTGGTCAGAAGACGAAAACCAAGTTGTTACAAAATATTTAACATCGCTGTTCTTTGGCAGAGCAACAGCAGAAGATGTCAAAACAATGCTAGCAGATTTACGTCATAATGAAAGGTTTTATTTACCATGGGATCGTCTTTTTAATATTTCAGCAGATGGTCCTAATATTAACAAAGCCATTTGGAGATTGTTAAATGCTGATCTTCATAGTAATGGTTTTAGCAATTAATGTTGTCAGTGAGGATGCTGAGCAGCTTGCATTTGATTTACATAACTGGTTCAAGGTAATGATTTGTGTAATTTTATACAGTAGAATCCCATTAATTCAGACCCTGGATAAGTTGGATTTGTACTAAGTCGGACAGATTTTCAATTCCCTTTAAGCTTTCTGTACATACAAAAAGCTTAGCTTATTTGAACATTTGCTAAGTCAGACTATTTATCTATTCCCTGTGAGAGTCTAACTTAACGGGATTTTACTGCAGTTAATACTAAAAGAGAATTTTTTATTTTACCTATGAAGTTATTTTTCTTACATTATTATTATTTTTTATTCTAATAGTCTATTATACGACTAGCTAATAAAGTGTAGTGTCTCTATAATTTTTTTCTGTTTTAGAATGCACCCTGTAAAATAGAAGATTTTAAAAAATTATCAGATTGCATTTTTATTGAAGATGAAACATTGTTTCTTCGTTTTGTCAATACTAGATGGCTCACTCTTTCTTCTTCACTTATAAAGGTTCTATTAAGGTGGGAAGACACCAAGAAATATTTTTTGGAATATATTCCAAAACAAAAGGAGTATAAAAAGACACTGACAAACAATAAGCGTTATATTCGAATTCAAAGAAGTCTTAGGGAAACTGAAAATCTAATTAAAGTTATTCTTATTATTATTTTTTTTTGAATTATTACCTATAATAGAGAATTGATTATTTTAGGAGTTACTTGTGTCCATCAAATTCCTTATTGGTTTAGCTCCCTTGTTTGAGAAATACTTGACAATATTTCAAGATGAAGGACCACTTGTTCATATTTTATTTTATAAAATGAAAAATCTTTTAATATCTTTAATGAAACGTTTCCTTCAACCGACTGCTGTTAAGGGAAAGCTTACTAAAGATCTTTTAAAAATTGATTCTTCTGATTCAACTATCCACCTTGATTTGAATAAAATGGACTTTGGCGAGGAAGCTAAAAACCAGGTAATTTTTGATAGGTACACATTTGCTACATTTACCAGTTGCACATTTACTACCTGGTTAATGTGTACTTGGTAATTATGTATAAGTGTACTAGGCAATATAAACTATTTTGTTTATTGTATTATTCATTAGATATTTTATTATTAAAAATTAAGTTTTTTTATTCATTTTCATTGATGCAGATTTTCAATATAAATATGTTTTAGGTGAACAAAATATCATGTGAAAAAAAAAGATTTGTCTTCTTACAGCAAATGAGAGATGGATATATATCTGTTGTAAAACACTTGCAAAAAAAACTTCCACTTGATTTGCAGATATTAAAAGATATAACTTGTTTGGGTGCTCAAATGAGATCAGAACCTTGGACTGTTAATGCAATTGGGCGAATAGCAGTTAGGATGCCACATGTAATTATGGAAAGGGAGGTGAATATTTAAATAAATTTATATTAAATAACTGTAATAATATATATATATATATATATATATATATATATATATATATATATATATATATATATATGTATATATATATATATATATATGTATATATATATATATATATATATATGTATATATATATATATATATATATATAAATATATATATATATATATAATATATATATATATATATATAAATATATATATATATTATATATATATATATATATATATATATATATATATATATATATATATATATATATAAACATAATTTCTGATTTGTAAATTAAACTAATAATAAGTAAATTTTGAAAATTTTAAATAGTATAAGTATTTATATTGTTAACATAATCTACTATATAATTAAAATAGCAGAGTACATTAACCATATAAATATATTATTTAACATTTTCAAAATTTACTAATTATTATTTTAATTTACAAATCAGAAATTGTTGTTTGTAAATTATTAGTTAACGAACTATTTTAATTTTAATATAATTAAATTTTCCTTTAATTTTAAATGTTAACACTTTCTCCATAACAATTTTATCTTAATTTTTGTACAGGTATCATTTGTGAAAAATGAATGGAAATTATACCAAGCAGCTAATATATCAAAAGACTGGTATATAGATTTTGATTCAAAAAAACTAAAAAGAGTAGACCATTATTGGGCTAAAGTTTTTGAAAGTAACAATGAATATGGAAAAACAAAGTATGGGTATCTCAGTAAAGTTGTTAAGAGCTGTTTAACAATTCAGAATGGAAATGCCAGTGCTGAGCGAAGTTTATCTGATAACAAAAATACATTAACTCCTGAGAGAGTAAATCTAAATGATGAAACATTAATGGCTTTGAGAATATCAAAAGAATATGCAAGAAGTTGCAGAGGAGCATATAATGTTGATGCACTCTCCAAAGACTTTGTTCAAGCTGTTCAAAATGCTCATAAAATATATAAAAAAAGAAAAGCTGAAGAAGACGAAGAAAAAAGAAAAAATTATATTCATGAGCAAGAACTAATGAATAAAGAAAAAGAGCAGAAAGAAATGCTTGAAAAAGTTGAAAATCAAAATAAAAATTTAGATCAACAGGAAAAAAGTCTAAAGAATGATGAAAAAAATGCAGATCTTGAGTTTCAGCTTGCTCAGAGAATGCTCGATGAAGCAGCAAAATCCATGCAAAGTGCTATTATTAAGGAAGACATGATTGGTATAAAAATTGCCCATGAAATTGTAAACAGCGCAAAAAGAAGTCTTGAAAATGCTACATCTCATAGAAATGAACAGAAAAAGTTGAGAGAAAATATTGGTTTAAAACGTAAAAGTGAAATGGATAGATTAATTAAGCGTTGCAAAAAGTTAAAGTTGTCGTTAAAAGTTTGAAAGTTTTTGTAAATATAATAGAGCTTGAACTGTTAGTTCAGTTATAATTATTTAGCAAAATTTATTTATTTATGTTAATTATTATAGACTTTAGAAAAAACGTTTTATTCTGTGTTAAACAACAAAAAGATGTCGAGGTTTTCATTTTTAAAAGAAATTATTGATGGCGGATGATTTTGTTTGTTATTTTGTTTGTTATTTTCAAAATAAAATTATTGAACTTTTCATTTTTATGATGAAATCAGTCATTTTTTTTCATTTTTTGTCATTTTTATTCTCAAAATACCGTCATTTTTTTTCATTTTTTTCGAAAGTTGCTGTTTGACAGCCTGCAATTGCAATGAATAAATTATTTTCAAATAAATTCAAAATTATTAATTGCATGTTTGCACTTTTTTTCTTCTATTAATCAATTAGCGGAAGGTTGCATAAGTTGAGCATGTAACATTAACAATCAAACTTAAATAAATAACATCTTTTTCTGTTATTTCTCTAAGTTTTTTCTGATGATTTCTATATTCTGTAATTTATTTTCAGAATGTTGATTTTTGCATTTTCTTTAACGTTTGCATTTTTTTGGTACTTTTTTCATAATTTTTTGTTTTTTGTTTGTTGTGGTTTTTATTTTTTATGTTGCGCTACTTTTACTTTGTTGCTTTCTCATTAACAAATAAGCCAATTGGGTATTGAAGATGCTTAGTTTATATCACTTTATATAATTCATTTTTTATGTAAAACATTTTACAGTCAACCTTTTCTATTATTGCAGTGAATTCTTTCTTACTTTTTAAAAATGTTTTTTACTTTTTCTCAACTTAAGAAGTACTTTATTTAGGGAAGAAATAATATCTTTTATGCAATTGTATTATTCTTATATCATGCCAAACGTGATCTTCACGGAATGTTAGAGTAAGTATTTTTTCATTATTTTATATATAATTTTCATTATTATATATATAATAAATAAATGTTACAATCAATAGATTTGTATGTAGGTATATATGTGTGTGTGTATATATATATACATATATATATATATATATATATATATATATATATATATATATATATATATATATATATATATATACATATACATATACATATACATATATACATATATGCATATATGCATATATGCATATATATATATATATCTACTATAGAATATTTATATGCGCAATTGCTCACTTTTTTTGCTAGTCTAAATTAAGTGGGATTTTTGAGAAAACGATGAGGGAAAACGAAGAATAATGAATGAGAAGGTTGCTGACCCATACCAAACCCTCAGTCGATGTAGCAGCACTCCACTGCGAGTCAGGCTATTTGTCAGTCGATGTATGTACTTAAGCCCCCGGCAGCAGGCTATTTCAGTATGACGTCATCATGCTCACCTAACTCAGCAGTATAAGATATATATGTATATATATATATATATGCATATATATATGTATATATATAAAGACACTTGATCAGGATTCAATACAATTTGAACTTCCTTGTGCAACTGAAGAAGATTCAATATTAATTTTTTTCTTCTCTTCTTCATACAATTTACAATGAAATTTTTTTGAGTGATTATACAGTGGAATAGTGGAAAATGACATCTAACCAGATTTATTACATCCCCTGCTTATCTGCTTTCCACATGAAATGCAAATTGCTGTGATATCACAGCTATCATTAATTTTTAAAAAGCTTCCAAACAAAACTCGCCATTTTGAAGGTTATATATATTTTAGGATTTGAATTACAATATCCGTGTATTTAATATCCGGTCAGATAATAAAAAAATGTTATCCGGGACACCCCTAATAAATATACATATATACATGGTGGCCACAGTCCTGGAATGTCCTGGATTTTTGCAAGTGTCCTGGAACGTCCTGAAATGTTCTTGAAAGTAACATTTTTTTCAAAAATGTCCTGAAATGTCCTGGAACCTTTTTTTTTTCTGAGTCAAGTTTTTTTACAGCTTACGTTTGAAAACTTGAGTTCTTATGTTTGCATTATGAACGTTTTATTCATATTTTATTAAAATTGGAACAAATGACTTGGATTTTCTTAATGTAGTTACGTTACATTATACTGGATTAACGCCAAGAGTTGGGAATAAAGTATGAATCTGGTATCGTTGTTAATATCTTATATAATAATTTGCAAAAAGAAACTACTGATTCAGTAAGGAAAAAGTCTTTATATCACCATTTTTAATTTTTCTTAATAAACTAAAAGATGGTAAAGGCAATTATTCTAACAATAACTTATATGACTGTGTTGAAATGTGACATACAATTAGTGAATATCATGTAACGGAAGCAGAATATGGAGGTCTGTCTTGAGGAGAATAATATCTTATTTCATTCAACTCTGTCAAAATTGAATTAAAACTATTAGCTTTATTTCGTATATGGGCAGGAAAATTTTACTACATTTTGTTAATTTGCAATTATGACTACTGCGAAACCATTCAGGTAAAGAAACATGATAACCTTTATAGGTCAATAAAATATTAAAATTTTTATTAACTGTTATTGACTCAAACACAGGTGGTATACCTGATATTTCATCAAAACAGAGTTTATAGAAAACAACACTATCATGAAGTTTCTTAGAAAAACGAAGTTTTAGAAAACAACACTTAAATGTAAGTTTCTTAAATGTAAATCATGGTGGGGAATGCTGTTCTGTTAAAGAATAAGACTAATTATTTTGTCATTATTTTGAAAATCACTGAACTCATCTTTTCCCAAATACCTTAAAGTTGGTTCTTTTTGGGGCATCTTTGGCACTCTTAAAGTTGATGAACTACTTATTTTATCTGTGTGAATAGTTGGAACAGGTTGGAGATTCCATTTCATGGTGCATCTTTTTCCATATTTGATAAATTCATCCTCGAAATGATCAATACAAATAGCTGAGTATTTAAATGTAACCCAATCTTTTCTATTGACAAAATCCATCGTTCTCGCAAATTGCTTTCTTCAGGAAAATGAAAGAAAGACTTTTTTCGATCAGTAGAGTAACCAGTTTTACAGTTTGTGAGACAACACATTTATTAACTATTTTTATTACTAAAAATTTTTTCAAAAACTACAATAATATTATTACTTTTATTATTGAAATTATCTCCACTTGAATAACATTGCATAAAAAAGCAGTTCGACTATATACAATAAACAAAATAAATTTTCTGTGTGTCTATTTCATTATTCCACTCTCTAATGGATAATAAAGAAGCAGGCAATCAGTCAGAATATAATCAGGAATACATATTACACGAATATGAAAGCATAAACCTAACTGTTTATGCATAATTATTATGACCACATCATTTTAATTATTAAATATTGTTAATCGTCTCATAATAGAAAATAAGCCGTAAAAAAACTGGCCTCTTAATTTTTTACGGAAAATGGAACAAATCAGGCCGTGTAATTATAATAGGCCGTGATATTTATATATATATATATATATATATATATATATATATATATATATATATATATATATATATATATATATATATATATATATATGTGTGTGTGTCCAAAAAGTGTTTGGAGCAATAAAACTTTTATAATAAATATGACGTTTTAATTTTTAACAATATTAAAGCTTAAGTACAAACTGATTTAAATCCAAAATTATTTACAAAATGGTGATTCATCATAATTCAAATACGTATTTGTGTATTTTATATGAACTATATCTTAATTCTAATATTAACGTCTAATACGTTAAAACTATATTCTAACGTATAAAACGTTGATAAAAATAATTCAAATGACGGGTTCAATTATTAGAAATTTTTATTGATACTCCGAAAAGTGTTCTCCAGAAAACTTTTTTTTGTTTGTAGAAAAAATCATTTGTAAATTATATTTATTACTTATTGTATCAATGTTTGTAGCATTTTAAATGTTTTAGGCGTGTTAATCTCGGAATGTCTGGAATCAACATACTATGGGTTCTCGAAAAGAAATGAATCAAAAATAGATGATTTTATAAAGATGAAGACAATTTAATTAATGTCATAATGAAGATATCTTAATGAATGTATTATATTTATAAGAGTTAATCAGTCGCTTGCAAAACTTGGAGCAAAACTTAAAACCTCCTCCCATTCTCCTGAGAATGAAACAAATGTGTATTGATGGAATATATAAATAAGTGGTTTGAAGTTAAAACAAGATATCGTTTTTAAAAACTATTTATTTAGAAAAGTTTCATAAAAGATTCAAGTACAATATAAAAATACAAGTATTTCTTTTTCCAAATATAATAAATTTTAAAAAAGTGCTTATTTCGATTACAATCCAAAAAGTATCAGCTTAGTAAGTTACTTCTTTCAAAAAGTTCTTTGTAATTTCTCTCTGCGGATTTTCCGTATGTAGAAGATTCCATAAGTGTGCTCCAGAGATTTTGTCTAGAGTTTTTACTAAATTGTTTGCGATTTGCTACATGAAAAAGATAGATAATTTGTATAAAAGTGAAAAAGCATGTTTTAAAAACAGAGTAATATAGCATTAACAAAATATGTTATACACAAAAGTTAAGTATAAAGTTCTGCAATTTCTAAAGATATTTCTGGTAAAGTAATTTTTAAAATCCAATTTTATTTTATCTTAAACAAAAATTTTGTTTCAAAAAATCTAAAAATTGTATAAACCAAGGGCTGTATTCGTATTTCTACGTTAAATTAACGCAGCTCTGAAATTAGCTTTTTTAAGGCCATTTTTTTCAATTAAACAAAAAGCAAAATGTTTCATGCATACATGTATTCAAGTTAATGTTTTGAAAAAAATTATAATAAAATTAGAGGAGTTCGAAAAATATAAAAATGACAAACATAACCATACGTGCCCCCGTATAAAGTTTAAAAAAATATTGTTACTATAATTAAAACCGTAATAAAAATAACAACAAAGTTTACTTTAAAAATCAAATGAACAAAAAAAAAAACTGACAAAGAATTCATAAACATGACTCCAGAGTAACTTTATGTTTAATGTTTCAAGTTTTAAAAATGTAATTAACGACTTTACGATATTTAAATGTAGGGGCTATCATATTTGTTAGATAAACCATATTTTTGATCGATATGCAATGCTTTCTGTGTATTTATTAGATTTTTGAGGCAGATTTTATATTTTTTTAAGTTTAGTTTTGCCATCTTTATTATCTAATTCGTGTTTTTTTAAACTCAGATAAACAGACTTATAGATCTGAGTAAACTTCAAGTTTAAATAATGATAATTAGTTGAGTAAATTAATTTTTATATAATTAACTTTAGATCCTTTCCAAGACTTAAACTCGCGGATTCATTACATTTTTATAACCAGTCATATTTGGTTTTGGTTTTATAGCTTTTTTTACTGTAATAATAATCATGGGAACCAAGTGTTTTTTTGTCAACTGTCCAAAAGATTCTGTTCTTCGCACTACAAAAAACTACATTTTCCACCAATACTTTAAATTAAGGATGTACCGAAACTTAGTTCCGACCGGAACTTGCAACTTCCGGCTCGGCCGGTGTGAAAATATTTGTACAATTTTAGAATAGTGTCAATAATGAAAAAGTTTGTACAATTGTAGAATAGTGTCAATAATTCGTTTAGTTATTGTAACATGAATAAATTCATCAATATTATTTACACAGTGATTAACTATATAACTCATAAAATTCATTTCTATAAGAAAATTATTCATTTATTTTGGCTTTTAAAACCTTTATTTTTCTCAAAGATACTTCTTTCAATGCCACTTGGAAGCCCAAGACTCTCTCTAAATACTGAGGACATCTTTTAGTGTGACACGGATAGTTCCAAACATTTTGTAAGATCTTAATTTGTTCTGAAAAACTTGATTAAAAGCAGCGCAATCACTTTTTTTGTCCGTGGCTCCAGCTATAATTGTGATAGTAATTGTGAGTTTTGCATCTCTGAAAATATATTTCTTTTCTATTTTGCATAGCAAAACGTTCTGTAATTGCTAATCTGTTTGTTTTTAACTCTCGCATTAACTCACTTCAAAATTTTATCAGTTTGCAATAGTTTTCTGAAATGATTCCAGAACTACCGTTGCACTGTCCACCTTATTGGATAAATGTAAAGATTGGCTTTAGGGGTGCACCAATGCATCGACCTAAGCATCGGTCTTGATAACCATTTTTAATTTTGTATTTCTATATTGTTTAAAAAATTATAATTATTATTCTTTTTAGACAATATAGATCCACAAAATTAAAAAAAAGCTGATTTTTTAAAACAACCGGCATCGGCCGATGGCTCCAAGACCGAGGCCGATGCATCGGTGCACCCCTGTTTTAAACTGCCCTCCGTTAACTTTCAGAAGTGAGTAGTGTGAAGTTAGGTATTTCTGTTTGTTGTATTTAGAAAAATTTAGATTTTTTGTATGTTGTTTCAAAGACGTTAATGAGAAATATTTGTGAAGATATTATTTGTGAAGTATTATCGGAAAGTTTAAAGCGTGTACATTACGATGAGGTTTAATCTCGGCAGTTTGTTAATGATAAAATATAAATTTTAGTTTAAGGTACTAAATTGCTTTTATAAACTATTTTGATGTACCAACACACTTATTTATTGTTTGAATTGACTAGATTGTTTTAGACAACTGCTTAAATTTAAGTTTTATAACAGAAAATCTGTATAAGGGCATAATCTGTATAACTTATACAGATTTTCATCAGTAAAATAAGGAGTTTCAAAGTTACTTTGAAACTCCAATAAAAGACATTAGCTAGTTTGTTAATTTCTTTTAGGACAGAAAGAAAAAAAAAATATTTCTTCATCATTTACAACATTGTTTTTTGTATTTGCCAATATAAAAAAAAACTACTCTTTAAAAATTTACGTTATGAACTTTTATAATGAACTATTTGGCGCGTTTCCTGTAACCAACAAAACAAAATGAATATCGCCAACACCAGTTAATAAGCTATCTTAATCGAAAATATTATAACATCTAACGATTTTTATCAATATTTTTAAAAAGACGTTAGTGCGCTAAAAGGTTTTAACTTTTGTTTATAACAAATCAAAATGTTTTCAAAAAATCAAATGTATCAGAAAATTGATTCACCCATTAGCAGGTGGTTGTTACATTACTTAGTACTTTAAAATTTAAAAAAAAACCTTAGTGAGTACTTCACTTTTTATATATGTTTGTAATTTGCACTTACGATACTTTTATGATTGCTTTAAAAATCTTTTAGCACACTTTTGCCAGTCTGCATTAATCCCGGTTCGCTCCTATTAAAGTATTCGTAATGCTAGAGCACTTATGCAAATTCCCACTTAAAACTGCCAAAAAAAATTTTGTCAGTTTTAACTTTTTGTTAAACAAATTTAAAATTTGATTCTAATGTAATGGAAAAATAAAGTAATGTTACTTCTGAGGTAAAAATCCAACATTAAAATAGTTTAAACATTCTAACAATGGAGTAATTGCGACAAAACTTACTCTGCTCAGGAATATGATCTCAGCTCAGAAAACATTAAAAACCTGACCGTAAAAAGTTACACGGAAAAACATCTAATAAGCTCGCAAAACGAAACGCGGCCGGTTTTCTTTTCAACGGTTGATTTGGGCAAAAAGTAACAAAAAGAGTTTGTTTAAAATAGCATGCTAAGTTTATAATATAGTATAAAAGAATAGCTTAAATTTACATTTCCTTATAAGAATAACTCGATTCAAGATTCGGTTAGAAACTAAATATTTTGATTTGCAGAGTCCTAATGTGTATATATATATATATATATATATATATATATATATATATATATATATATATATATATATATATATATATATATATATATATATATATATATATATATATATATATATATATATATATATATATATATAAAAATCTTTATTTTTTTTATTGACTGAAAAATGCAGACTACTTAAATGTAAATTAAGACTTACCGGTAGAATATTTGTATTCATTTGTTGGATCTTCAAACAACTGAAATAAAAAATAAAATTTTAAATATTGTATTTGAATCTGTTATTATTATATTTTTGGAAATTCAAAATGTAAAATATTAACTGATAGTGAAACAAGAGTCACAGTATCTATAACTGTGATAAAGACATTAATTTTAAATAAATTGTTCGTGTGTTTCAAAATGGTAACCTGAACACAAAGATTTTGAGTATTCAAAATTATTACAAAGTGGTTTCATTTTTTAAAACAGTGAGTAGGACATTAACTGAACACAAATGAATAGGTAGACTTTTCAGTTTATTAGCTAGAATATATGCTTCCACAAACTTTCCGAAAACAAACTTTTTACTTTTTCAATGGGGACATCTATATCATTGTTTGAGCATGATATTACCGTACTAATAATATTCTTAATCACTTTTATGTCATTTTGATTGAAATGTTTATTCATTAAGCTAATAAGGTTGTCTTAGAACTCCTTGAAAGTATGCATCAGGTGCGTTTTCAAATAGCTATCACGATTAGTAATTGGTGACACATAATGTGCTATAATATCCACAAGCTTATTAGGCGTCTATAATCTATAAATATCTAAAAAACAATTGACAGTGTCATAATAACGCGTTATTGCATAAAAAACTTTGTTTCAACTACCTACCTTTTTTGATATTTTGGACATCGAATCTTCAAATAAAGTATTGGTGCGGCTACGTTCTATGCTAAAAAAAAAATTTTTTTTCTTTCTTTATTGTTGGTATTCTAGTATTGAACCTTTTATTTTAACAGAAAAAAAAAATTACTCTAGGAGGTTGTTGGTTTTTTTTAATTTATCATTCATTTTGTCGTTAAAATTTCTCTCGTCTTTAAACAGAGTCTAAAAATAAATAAATTTTTTTAAACTACTCGTAAACTTTTAAAATTAAAGAAAAGTAAAAGATTTTTAAGAAAGTTTATCTAATTAGCAATTTAAAATTTAACTATATATTTATAGTATGAAGTATGAATATATTGCATAGTATAGTAATAAAAAAAAGACAGGGAAAATTAAATTATGGATAAAAAGTAGTGGTATTGCAAAATCTTGTTGGAAAGCAGTGAAGTGAGATGTTTTTATTTCTATTACATGCGCGGTTTCTAAATTATTATTATTTTTTATTACGCGCTTTACTATAGTATCTTTGTTTTGTTTTGAATATCTGTTCAATATATATTTTTATTTTTTTATTTTTTCTCTCTTCCTAATTTTTTCCTTACTTCACTTAAGCATGACAGCTCGGTTTGGTCTTTTGATTCGTATTTTAGCAACTTTTTTTTAATATATAAAACATTTAGATTTAAAAAACTATTTACATTGTTAGCTAGATTACACAAAAAACAAGTATTAAAGTTGTTCTTTAAAGACAAGACTATCCTTGATTTCCAGTAGTTTCTAGGGTAACACGAGGTTCCATTCTCGGCCAGTCTTATTTATATTACTTCTAGAATATCCAGATTTGTATGAAACTGTGAAATAATAGCTAACATATTTTTCTTTCAACATCTCAGAGGAGTTAGCAGTAAAAAACAGAAAGACCTCAAAAACTATTATAGATGGACTATTATTTTCAAACAAATAATGATCAACTTTTTGTAGGTATAAAAAAATTGTGTCTTGGAACCCAATAAAAAGAGTAATTTTCTTAAACTCGTGAAACTTTTAGCAAAAATCCTTTTTTCGTTTTAGCAAAATAACTTGTTAACTTTTAGCAAAAAAAAACTTGTTCGACCAGAAAACTAATCAGTGATCGCAACACCTTTCTCAATACTAACATTCAGAATGACCTTGTATAGTCTGTAAAGGTGAGTTTCCACTCATTCATTTTACTACGGGAACGGGGATAAGGAAGGAAAAAAAAATCACGTGGGCATGCGCAGTATAAGTTTTAATTTGCCCGAATGAAAACTACGCATGCTCACGTAATTATTTTTCCCTTTCCTATCCCGTTCCCGTAGAAAAACGAATGAGTGGAAACTCACCTAAACATCCTAAGTTAAAGCAAAAATACATTCAGAAGTGAAAAGTAAAAGTATTTTTACGTTTTTAAAATATGACCTCGTTATTCCGGCCGAAACAAGTTACAATATATATGATGGTGCAAGAACCACGTCTTATGATGTCATATGATGGTGCAAATACCAAGTCAGGTGAAATTTCTAGGCAAAATCTTCTAAAAGTTCTAGCAGTTTTGAAAAAATTGGTGCAGAGAAAATAAAAAATTGTGAAGCCGACAATTTGCACAATTATGTGTTAATTGTTGCGGGGCCCGGGGCTATACCCCTCCCTAGGTCACAATTCTGTTTAAAAGCTGTTGACTTTGTCAACAGCTTTTAAACAGAAAAAGAAGCAGAGTACAACAAGCTTAGACTTGGTGAGAGAAAAAGGAGATACCAGAAAATATTCTGTGGTTGGTACTTACCTGTTTCACTAGACTCTGTAGACAGCACAAAAAGAACCTCCTTGAACCAAGCTTCAAAATTCAAATGTCTAGATCCAAAGAAGGTTTTTGAGGATGTATATAGTTTAGAACTTATCAAATTTCTTTCAAAGAAATAACTTTTTCCTTTGAACGATGTTTCTCAAGAAATATTTTTGTTCACAAGTTTTTGCAAAGAAATGGCGATAAAAGTGTCAATCAGAAACAAATTTAAACTTGTTGCTGATTAATAACCTTTGTGACATTTACCTCAATATCTCAATACAGTTTACTGTCCTCTTAGAGTAAGAAAAAAATATCAAGCTTATTAATGCCTCATCTTGCTGAAATACCCACCACATTGTTTAACTTGAGGCCATAAAAACTCTTCATGCATTTGTAAATATGAATCATCTTTAAAAAAAACAAAAGTATGGGCCAATTAAACCACCAGAACTTGTTCAGTACCACACCATTTCTTCTTTGATTAGAGTCTGTACAACTCTTTATATTACCGTTCAGCGTAAATTAGCTCACATCTGACCAAATAATCTTGTTGAGCAATTTGAAATTTTTGTTATCATTAAACTCCTTTTTTAGAAAGTGCTGTCACTTTGCTGCCGGACATTCTCCGTTGAATCTACGGCGAGTTTTTTAACAATGTAAATATTAAATTTGATTATTAAATCAGTAAATATTAAAATTTGATTTAATTAAATATCAATATCTGAATGGCATCGTGCTACTCAGACGGCTTTATCATTTTATTAGCAAAAAATGTTTGATAAGTCTATAAGGCTTGCAGCACTTTTTTTTAAAACATTACCAATTTAATTTGTAAGAATTAAAATACAAAGTTATAACTTTTTTTTTTTTGTCAAAGCACATTAAACATTATGAGGTTAAAGGGGAGAATGCGAAGGTTTAGTTCCCCATAAAATTTAACGATAGTGTTTTATACGTTAAGGGGAATGTTTTAATGAAAGATGTTGTTGGGAAAGTATTGTTATTGGGGTATATTAAAGCTTATAAACAACTATGTCTCGAGCAATTAAATATATAAAATACATTTTAGAGGTAAAAGTTAAAATTCATGGATTACCTGGAACCGTTGTGCTTGGATTTCAGATGTGTCTTTTTTAGATAAATCTTCAAATAAGTTGGTTTTCAGCGAACTAATTTCCATCTAATAAAATTTCTTTATTTATAAACATAATTTTTTTTAAATAAATAAATTTTCAAAACTTTCTTTTGCTTATTTAAACTTCGTAGTTAAAATTTATTTAAACTTATTTTAAAAAAAAAAGTCAACACTTTTAATTGAGATATTGTTTCTTCCATTTCCTTTCTTGCTTTAATTTCTTTCTCTGTTCTTATTTTTTCAAACGCCTCTCTTGCAAGTGATTGTTCTTCAAGATGTAGATTAACTTCTTGTAACTTTTTATTTACATCAAGTCGAGCCTAAAACCGAAAATGATGTTTTTAAAAAATCGACTGATTAATCAAAACAATACCCAGGAAAAGCAAAATGGCGATATTTTCGTCAAGAAAAAAAAAAGGTAGCAATTTTTTTGACTTTTTGAACTCTAATTTGAATAAAAGTGGTATTATTATACTTTTTCTGTTGTTATTTATTCTGTTTATTTTTACATGTATTGTTTTTAATCTCTCTTTTATCTATTTTTAAATACGTTTTTTAAGCATCTGATAGATGACAACTGTAAAATATTTTAAAAGTAGTTAAAATAAGAAATTGAATAAAAATAAATTAAAAAATCAAGTATATTATAGACTTGCTTTTTTTATTTTCAAGTTATTTTTTTCACAATTTTTTTTTTTTTGTATATTTTTTATAACTTTCTTTTATAGAAAAAACAACAGTAAAACAAATGTACAAACTTTAGTCTCCAGATCTCTTTGGTATTCTTCTACTTTTTCTTTCAGAATGTAATGACGTTCATAATACTCCTTTATTTTATCAACTTGTTGCTCATTTTCTAGAAGTAATTTTTCCAATCTTTCTTTATCATTAAGGTGAACCTGTGAAAAATAAAATTATAGTGTCTTAGAACAAATATTTGATGAAAAAGGGCTACTGTGTTCAAAGTCCCGCGCAAACACTATTGCGGCTTAAATAAAATAACTTTCTCTTTGTTAGTCTTAGTGTTTTATGCGTTGATAAAGTTGTACTTGTAGCTACGTTAGAACCACCACTGAGAATATGTAAAGCTGGAAAATTTGCTTGAAGTTAAACTTTTATTTTTACTACTTTAAGCCATACAAACTTCATGTTTTTTGTTTTTTTTTTTAGTTGATTTAATGTTGTTATTATTAATAAAGATTAAAATCAATAAATCCTAACCTTTACCGCTGACTTCAAGTTTATGATATCTATGTATATATAAAAAAAATAATATTAGTAATTAATAATATTGTTCTATTATATATATATATATATATATATATATATATATATATATATATATATATATATATATATATATATATATATATATATATATATATATATATATGTATATATATATATATATATATATATATATATATATATATATATATATATATATATATGTATATATATATATATATATATATATATATATATATATATATATATATATATATATATATATATGTATATATATATATATATATATATATATATATATATATATATATATTTTCTAGTAGTAATCAGTAATACGCAAATCATTTCATATTAAATTACAAATAAATAGAGAAAATAAAAAAAGCACAAACCTAATGACTGTTCTTGATTGATCTTTTCAAAATGTGATCGCATCTCTTGCTCGTGTTGTAAGCGATATGATAATTGATCTATCTATGAAAAATAAATAAAAGTGTTTGTACAATCACGTAATTTTGTACTTAGAAAAATATATGATTGAAAGTGAATGTGAAAATGAATGAAAGTAAATCTCATTTATTATAAGCCAAATTCTAACCTGATTTTTTAAATTCGATTTATCTAGTAAAAAAGATTGCCTTTCTTTATCGAATATCATTTTTATGCGAGATTCTTCACACTCTTTTTCCTAGAAAAGTGTTGCAAATTTTATTTTTAAAAATTTTCATTGTTTGAATTAAATCATGATTGCGTCTTTTTTTGTGTGCGTGGAAAAAACACTATTTGCATGTTTGCTCCTCTTTGATTATAACCACTTTAACCAAAACATTTTTTCTTTTTTTCCAATTATCTTAAAATTAGGGATGTATTGGAATTCCGAATTTTCGACTTTTCGGTCATCCCGGTTCCGGCCTGAATTACAATATTTCAGGCACGCCAGAATTTACTATTTAACTTTTTTTTAAGACATGTGACACATGTGACACATACTGTGTTAATAAGATTAAAAAAATCATTGTCCTACAGCCAATAGAGAACTATAGGTAAACCTAGGTAAAAAATACAAAAATCTTAACAAACATAATGTAATTTTATTTGCAGTAACAGGACCGATGACGCCGTAGGAGGAGGGAGGATGCCCCCTCCCCCATTTTTTTTCTGAAGAACCTTTTTTTTAGATAAAATTTGGCCATACGTAATAAATTATGTAAAAATTTCTAGAAGTTTAGGAATATTGTGGTGAAAAAGAGTTCCTATCCAGTTTTTCGGCAACAAACTGGTTTTTTTTACATCAAAAATGTTACATGCCTTTAAGAATAGTCTTATTTTAAATGTTACTTAAATTTTAAATAACTAAAAGGTATAGGATGACTAATACTGTAAATATTTTAAATTTAACTTAAATGGAAAATTGAAAACAAAAAAATAATTTTAAATATAAATATTACGCAGGTTAAAGCTTTCAATAAGTATAGTTGTAAGAAACAAATAAAAACAACATAAGAGATTTAAATGAAACAAGAATCAAATTAATGAAATAGGTCAAATAAATATATATATATATATATATATATATATATATATATATATATATATATATATATATATATATATATATATATATATATATATATATATATATATATATATATATATATATATATATATATATATATATATATATATATATATATATATATATATATATATATATATATATATATTATAGGTTATAAATATAAAATAAGTAACCACGATGCTGAGGTGCAGGCTGTCACTTTTAATTTTTTGTCACTTTAAAGGTAAAAAATTACTCAAATATAATTTTTATTCCAACCGGAACACATGGGTTTATAGTCTCAGTTACGTTCCGTAAATTATCACAAAATCGTTTAGTAAGATAAATATTTCAAACTTAAGTTAGTGATAAACTTGGCTAGGAAAGATACTTAGCGTTAAATTTAATATCAAAAATTTTATGTCGAAAGAATTTTAATTTGTCCTATTCTGCTTCTCAAATTTTTTCTCAAATCTTCTCAAATTCTAGAAATGTTTACTTTTCTAAACAATTTTGAGATAATATGCGGAATGGAACTGATACTATAAATCCGTGTGTTCCGGCAAGAATTTTTTTATAAATTCCGACAAATCCGGTTCCGGCCGGAATTCAAAATTTTCAATCCGATACACCCCTACTTATAATCCTCTGGGAGAAAAATTATAAATAATTGATCATTCTATTTTAAACTTAAGAAAACGAAATTTTACAGAAGATTTTAAATTTTGTAAGATTTTTTTTTTTTAAAAAAGCATATTTATTGAAAAAGTGACCCGAACAGCAGCAGATATAGGAGTCACTTTTTTCAAAAATAGAGACACTAACTAAAAGTGGAAGGGTATTGTTATTTAAACTTTTATGCAATTTTTTATAAGATGAAATCTTTACCTTCAGTTTTTTTTGATACTGTTTCAATCTATTCTTTAGCATCAACACTTCTCTATGATGTTGTTCAGTTCTAAATTTTACAAATGAATAATAAAGCTTTTTAAATTAAAAAAAATTAATAATTATTAGTTAAAAAAGAAAAACTAAAAAAATAGTGAAAATGTTTTAAATGAAATTATAAACATGTTTTTAAAAATAGTATGGTTTAGACATAGATTAAAACAATTTTGTACCTTAGTTCATACGTTTTAATTTTTTCATCAGTCGTTTTATCGCGATTGACGGCATGACGTTTCGTTTGTTTTGTCTAAATTATCATTTTCTTTTAATTTTAAACTTTGGTATTTTCATTAAACGAAGCTCAAAATTTAGGTCAAAAATGATGATACCTCTTTAAGTTCATTAACTTCTTGTTCTTTTTCCGAGGTCTATATTAGAAACAAAAAGAAAAGCTTTAAAAAAAGATTTTAGTAAAGGGGCTGTCCATAAATGATGTCAGTGATTTTTCTTAATTTTTGACCCCCTCCCCTTTTGTCAAACTCTGTCAATTTTTAGCCAACCCTCCCCCCCCCCCTTTTATATATGATGTCAGTTTTTTTACTTCCCTCACCTAAAGTAACATTAAAAATATATGTTAACACCGTTGATTTTTTTCTGGTTAAATTATACATTTATAAAATAGTAGATCTCAGCAAGTTATATTATATTAGAGTTGATACCTCATCAAATAATGAACAAACTAATCAAATTATTATTCTATATCTACAATATATCTTCAATCGCTCATCATCTTCCCATGATTTGTTGAAGCAATCGATAATAATGACAATTGTATTTAAAATAATGACAAATAACTTTATGTGTTTGCTTTGAAGTACATTTTACAATCCGCTAGGGACAGAATAATGATTGTTAAATTTATATACAATTTGTTGGTAGTTGTAAACGTTTAGATTTTCAGTCAAATGGTAATACAAAAATAAAACGTTGGTAAATTTTTAATTTACTTCATGTCTCTAGGAAACTTACATCGAATTAATTCGATGTAATACAAGAATTGACAATGAATACAAAAATTGACAATGGGGGGGAGGGGGGTATTGAGACCATAATGATGTCAATTTATTAAAAAAAAATTAAGTTTATACGAGCAGATTTTAAAGGTATTTACATCTACAATATACCATTTCTATACCACATTGTAGATGTAAATACCTTTAAAATCTGCTCGCATAAACTTGAATTTTTTTTCTTAAATTGACATTATTTTGGTCTCAACACCATTGTCAATTCTTGTTAAACTTTTTAGTACCCCTTCCCCTCCCCCCCTATATTTACTGACATCATTTATGGACGGCCCTAAAGTAGCTTTTTTATAAATTATACAACCAACTATTTAACTAATTCTAAAAGTTTCTAAACTTAAGACTTTATTTAAAAACATTTTCGTTTTTCTACTTAATTCTCGTCCCTTTTTATGTGGAAAAAAAAAACTTAATGAAGATAAATATATGTACCAACGGCATGGCTAAATAGTTATTTTGATATTTAGTTTGAAAACTGCTCTACTTTATTTACTTATTATTATTTTTCTCAGGGTTTATCGCGGGTAATTGGTAAAATAAAAATGCAAACTGCAAACTAGTAGCCAAAAATACTAATATAGTTTAAAAAAAGACGTCCAAAACGTTTAAAAACGTTTAAAAGACGTCTTTTTTACGTCCGTGCCCACGGTTTAGGACATAAAGATTATCCAATTTAGTAAGTTCTATATTTTGAGGTATTATTTTGTTGTAAAAATAGGGGTCACGATATACAATTGAAAATCTCAAAAAACTTGTTTTTTTTTATGGGCATTGTAAAGTTTTCTCTTCCTCGGGTGTTATATCTGTTGACATTGATTTAAAAAATTATTAAAATAAGTTGGAACAAGTCCGAGTTTATATTTTAGCACAAATAAAATATTTTTGTTGATGTTAATTTCGTAGATATTTAATGCATTCAAGTTTTTAAGTAAGGGATTGGCATGAGTAAATTTATCTTTTTTATAAATCAATCTTGATGCGTGTTATATAAAGAGAATTTAATTTAGATTTATATGTACTTCCCAAGGCAATATAAACGTATGTTAAATAACTTTGTATATAAGAAAAGTAGAGAAATTTTAGATTCTCCTTGGAAAGTATAGGTCTGACTTTGTAGAATATGCCGATACTTTTTGATATTTTTGTTTTTATAGTTTTATATGGGCTTTCCAAAAAATCTTTTCGTCAATAATTATCCCAAGAAATTTTATGGTTTCAGTTCTTTGGATATATATGTTATCAATTTTTAGTAATGGTGCTATGCTTGGTATATTATTTTTTCGCTTTTTAGAATGAAACAAGATGTATTTTGTTATTCTTGTATTTGAAGATAATTTATTTACTTTAAACCAGTTGTTTAGTTCTCAAGGTCGTCGTTCACAGATTCAAAGAGTTCTTTGATTGATGCTGGTGAATAAAACAAACTTGTGTCATCAACAAACATTATTTTATGGGATTGTGAAAGATCGTTAATATAAATTAAAAGTAAAAGAGGACCAAGACGTTGGCGAACTCCACTTTTTAATTTTAGTAAATTTGAATATTTATTATCGTTCAAAGTAACACATTGTTGTCTGTTGTACAGATAACTTTTAAACTAATATAGGGTAGTATTTTTTTTCGCGTATTTTTCATTTTTTTAAGTTAGAAATCATGATTGATCATGTCAAACGCTTTGGATAGGTCTATAAAAGTTCCAAACACAAATTGCTTTTTACTAAGAATGTTGTGATTAAAAATTTTTTTTATATCAAAATTTGTTTTGATTTAATATATTCCTATAATTTTGATTTAATATATTCTATATATAATCTATTATCATATTATTGTAGATTATTCATTCAAGTATTTTAGAAAAAGCAGGAATTATTAAGATTTGTCTGTAATTGTTTATAAAAAATGTTTCACCGGTTTTAAAAATAAGTATAATTTTTGCTACATTTAGTTTATCTGGTACATTTCCAGTTTTAATTGATGATTTGAATATTTCGAAGATAGGTTTGCATTATTTGACAGGTTGCGAAGATTGCATTTACGAGTTCATCAATTTTTAGTTCTTTAAATATCAGTTCGTTGTTGACATTAGTTAGATAACTTTTAAATGAGTTGTTTGGACTGTGGATTTATGTGGCCAGATTTGGGTCCATGTTAACAAAAAACCCAGTTAAATTTTTCTGAAATTCATTATTATTGTCATACTCTTTATTATCTATAACAATTTGATTGAGTAAACTATTTAATTTTTGATCCCAATTATTTCTTTTATGATGACCAAGTTTTTTTAATATCACCATTTGAGTTTTTTATTTTGTTTGAGTAATAGTTTTTCTTAGAATTTTTTTCAAACTAGTTTTTGTATTGTTTGTAAACATTTAGTTTTCTATTTTTTAAGTATTTGATATAAGGTTTTTGTTTGTTTTTTGGAGAATTTTTAATACCTTTGGTGATCCAAGGACATTATAAGTATTTTTCTTTTATTAATTTTACTTTAATTGGAAAGTGCATGTTATAGTTTTTTTGGAAAACTTTCTCAAAGTTAATATAAGCAGAGTGAGTGTGCCCAAGGTTGCATTCTTGGTATAACTTGTCCCAATCTTCTGTCGATAGTGAGTTTTTAAATTGTTGAATAGCAAATTTGTTAATGTTTCTTTTATAATTTTTGACTTTATAACTAGTATTAGATTTTGTATATTGTGAAAAGGAAAAAAATAGGAGAATGATCAGATATATCTGTCTTTATTAGTCCTGCCTTTAGAGGAACATTAAAGATTGAATTAGTATATTGTCTACTGCGGTGACTGAAATTGGAGTTACTCGAGTTTTTTAATGACTAGGAAGATGTAATGTTGAAGCATTTCGTTAAAAAAAAGTTTAGTATTTACATTTTTGTCGTGTTCTAACTAATCAATGCTTATGTCCGCAATACAAAAACTTGTTTTAAATGATTAGAAAAATTCAATAAATTACTTTCAGGTGCTCTGTAACATAAAAGGACCAGTATGTTTTTAGATTTGTAACAAATTATTTCAATTATAAAAACCTCATTCTCGGCATTAGAGATCGAAATTTCATCTTTTAATTTAAGTAACTTGATCATTCCGAATATAAGTTGTAATTCTACCTCCCCTTTTGTTGGTTTTTCTTTCAAATGATTTTAATTTGTAATTAGGAATTTTTAAACTAGAATTTATTATGCATGATTCGTTAGGAAACCACGTTTCCCTTTGGGCATACCATACAATACAATAAATTTTCCCTTTGGCATACCGTACAATACAATAAATTTTATTAAATTTAATTGTTGCGTATTGACCTTGATTGAGAAGATATTCAACTTTTTCCCAAAGTTTCTTTCTCTCTTCCATAGTCTCTTTAGCAAAGTCTTCATATATTTTCCATTTCATTTTAGATTTTCAAGTGAACTAGTTTTTTTTTTTTGTATTGGTAGTTCAGCAGTTTCAAAACAATAGCTTGGTGTTTTGTCTTCTTTATGCAACCCAATTCGATGCGCTCGTTCCACAATAACTTTGTTTGAAACTTTAGGATTGTCTTTAAATATTTTTTTCACAGATTTTTCACACTCACTCCGAAATTCTTTTAACGAGTCTTTCAGACCGCGACAGTCAAGTTGTTACGACGAGAGCGGTTTTCTAAATTAGTCTTTTTTTATTATATATTTTCAATTTCAGGATCATATCTCCTTCTTATTTATGTTAATTCTTCTTTTATTTTTTTCTTCTTTGAAGTTGAGACTTTCTTTTACATCGTTTACGTCCTTTTCAATATTTCGCATATTTACTTTGTTAATATTTAATTCAATTTCTCTATAATTTTTCTGTTTTTTTTAAGCAAAATTCTCTATGGTTAATCAAACTTGTTTGGAATAATTTTTTCGATATTTTTGATCGTTGTTTCTATTTTTTATATTAATATTATTCACAAGTTAAAAACGCTGCGTTCGCGGCAAAAACTTAAAAAAATTTACATTTCAAGCCTTTTAACGTATACGTTTATTAAACGTCGATTATACGTTTACAATATTGACTAATAATAGTCAATATTGTTAACTTCTAAATAAACTTTTGATAAGCATATTTGATAACATTATAAGGAAACTTTACCTCAAATTATACATATAAAGTGAATATTTTTGATGATAATTTATCTGAATGGTTTAATAACTTGACATTAAAAAAAAATATTGATATATGTATTGGTAGGGTGTTGACTTTTTGGTAAATTTTTGGTATCTCCAGTTCCTGTATAAAAAGCAGATGAACTTTGGTTTGAAATTAACTGAAAAGTCATCGGTTTTATATACGTACCGCCGTGGCGCAGTGTTTAGTTCGAAACAAGCTTTGAACATATTTCGCGTCACGGTAAGGAAGGAGGCGTGAACTTCATGGTTAAATGCACTTCCGCGGTGCTCTGTAACAAGACTGTTAGGTCTTCTTGGGGCACCTAAATAAAAAAATAAAAATAAAAATTAATTTTTGAAAAAGGTCACCCAACATGACCCTTGATTACACTGATATATAAATCAGTGATTTTTTTTTTTTTTTTTCAAAAGTATATCAACCTAGGTCTCAAAAGGACCAGAATTTTATAGTGATTTCAAAATTTATAGTCTTTTTTACTAAAATTTTTTAAAAAAAAATATTGCAAATAAAATGTCATTAAAAATGACCTTTTCAATTTTTAGTTAAAAATTGTTGCTTTTTTGTTCATAAAATTTAAGCAATTTATTTGATATACTTTTGAAGAAAAAATTCATTGATATATGGGAGCCAGTATGTAATCAAGGGTGGGTGATATATGGAAGCCAGTATGTAATCATGGTGGGTGACCTTTTTCAAAAATTAAATAAAGCCAATGACTTTTTAGAAAATTTCAAACCAAAATTCATCTGTTTTTTATACAGGTAACTGGAGATACCAAAAAGTCAACATCCTAATGTATTGGCAACTGTTTGCATATGAGTAATTAACACATTGCACCACGAGTAATCTTGTAGTTTTTTTATTGTATATTGCTGACAACAATAAAATAATTGATATTAAATAGTCAACAGCAATATTAAATTGTCAGCAGCAAACGCCAACGGTAAACGTTGAATAATAATCGTCAACAGCAAAAACTTCACCACACTTGTCAAGAGAAATTATCATACCAGCCCCAGCTTGTTTAAACGCATTTAACCTATTTTTATTAATATTTAGGCCAGAAATTGACAAGAATTCATTTAAACCACTAAAAATTTATAATATTCTAAACCACTAAATCTTAATGCATAATAAGCATTAAGTTTAGATAAAAATTCTAGATATTGGAGGACTTTTTTTAGAAATTGACAATTGTGCCTCTCCACTTCGTAACCCGTGTCATCGGCCATGGCAACGCGAGGAAAGCAAACAAACAAGCGTTTTAAACTTCTTTTATAAATTAAATTTAAAACTCTTTTATAAATTACAGTAACTAACCGGACAAAAACTTAACTTTTGTTTCATCTGTGTTTACTTTGTTATTTTAAAAAAAAAAGAAATATGTTTATATAATAAAGATTATAAGTTAACTATGATCAGTGTCAAGGCTAGTGAATCGAAGCGCCCCATTCGAACTTTTCATTCGAACCTCTTTTCCCGAGAAAAACCTATGGGGGAACAAGTATGTAGGAGTACATTAGAGTTGGTTTGGAAATCTTTCATCATCGTCCGTGAAAGAAAAATCAATTTAAAAATTTTGATTTTTTGGCCTGTTAACAAGATTATTAATCAAATAAAATAAAAAAATATTTTTTTACATAAAAACTGTATATTTTTGTCACATAAGTTGCTAACAAAAAAAACTTTTTTGTTAGTAACTTATTGTAAACTTTTTTTCCTGACTCATCAAGTCAAAGAGAAGCTACATTCACATTGGCTGTTCAAAAACTTCTAAAAGTTCAAAACTAGACTGGGCTTTCAAACACTTAATAAAGTAGCTCCACAGAGAGTAGTTGAAAAAAACGTCAGGCAAAAATTTGACGCTATTGATTGTGACACAATTTTTTGATCTCCACAAATATTTATTAGGCATCTATAAGAGCAAGCAACAGAATCACTCCATCATGACTTTAACCATCAATTCAAATTAGTTTTACTTTCACTGACGATGATGAAAAAACCAACTCTAATGTACTCTTATATGCTTGTACTATTATACTCCCGAAGGTTTTTCTCGAGAAAAGAGGCTCGAATTAAAAGTGACTTCGTGACACAGTGGCTATATATCAAATAGTCGTTACAATCATATTTACAATGTAATTGTATAGATGACATTTAGATTTTGAAGCTTCACAACTTAGTTTTGCCCCAGGGCCCCGAGCCAGTTATAAAAGTACATACAATTGTTATTAAATGAACAAACAAAAATTAAAAATTTAAAAAGTTAAATTGAATGAAAAGATAAAAGGATTTTAAGACTTTTACTCTACTAAGTCTACTTTTGGTCGATTAGTAGAAAGTCCAAGTCGATTAAATTGACTACTCGATTTTTCAAAGTCGACAAATTTTGACTTTCGACTAGTCGAAAGTCAAAATTATATATATATATATATATGTATATATATATATATATATATATATATATATATTATTATTATTATTATTATTATTATTATTATTATTATTATTATT
Source organism: Hydra vulgaris (assembly GCF_022113875.1). Lineage (NCBI taxonomy): Eukaryota > Metazoa > Cnidaria > Hydrozoa > Anthoathecata > Hydridae > Hydra > Hydra vulgaris. Next base: position 24,572,851 of record NC_061168.1, read on the forward strand.
ATTATTATTATTATTATTATTAGTATTGAGTTGTGTTGTATTCTGTTGGATTTAATACAGCTCTTTGTCGGTTTAAAAGTGATCGATATTTATAAAATAGATCAAAATATATTAAATATTTAAATGAAAAAAATTTAAAAAAGTCGTATTTTTTTCATTTAAATATTTAATATATATATATATATATATATATATATGTATATATACATATATATATATATATATATATATATATATATATATATATATATATATATATATATATATATATATATATATATATATATATATATATATATATTCGTTATCACCTCCCCAAGGCCGAGAAGGCCACTACAGATGAGGAGGCTACTTGTGGTTATAACCCTCTCTCAACTCAATAACTCCGAAACACGAACCTTGACGAACAAGGCCGCTGCGCGAAGAAACAAGTTGAACGCGGTACTACCAGAGACGTGGTATCTCATCAAACTAATTTTGAAAAAAATTTTTGTCTTATAATAGTAATACTCGACCAAACACATTTTTTGTTTCATAATAAATTATTAAATAACAAAGTAAATTATTTTTTTAATTTGTAGCGCCTCCTTTTGCTAGGATTACAGCTTCTAGACGTCTAGGTATTGGTTCAACTAAAGATTTTGTTTTTCCTTGTTGAATCTTTAAGCAGGCTTCTTCAATTTCCACTTTGAGATTCTCTTTTTTAGAAAATGACTGATCTTCAATTTTTTGATCCAAAATTTCCCTCAAAATGTTCAATCGGAATTAGGTCCAGTGATTGTGCAGGCCATTTCAAGACTCCAACAATATTTTCAACAATTTTCCTGGCTTTCCTTTCCAACCATTCCTTAGTTTTAGTGGCAGTATGCTTAGGATCATTTTCTTGCTGAAATGTAAAATCAGATCTTTGCCAAAGTTTTGGAGCAGATGACTTCAAATTTTACTTTAATATGTTTCTGTATTGCATCTGATCCATTGTAGTATCAATAAATTGGAGTTTTCCAACTCACTTCTAAGCCGATGAATCCTACACAATCACGTTACCGTCAGCATGCTTGACAGTTCCTTTTAAGCAGCTTAATTTGTAGGCCTCTCCGGCTTTTCTCTAAACTTTTTGGGTTTTATCCGATGGTTTAAGTTGAATTTCGATTCGTCGCTCCTGGACCAGGACCTTTTTTCAGAAACTTAACGGCATATTTTGAACTTCTTGGCTAACTCTTCTTTTTATGTGTTTCTTACTCAAATAAGATTTATTACGCACAGTTCGTTCTTGAAATCATTGGTCTCGGATACAAATTCTGATTGTCTGATGGATTAATTTGATTCCATAGTTCTCTTCAGCTGGCTCAGCTAGTTTTCGAGCAGAGAAAAAGCGATTAAAATTAGGTTCCTATCAAAACTCTTATTTTTGTGACCCTGTCCGTTAATTGTGTTCCAATTAAATTGTACTTCTTTATTATTTAAGATACTGTGTTATAAGAAATGCTAGTTTCTTGCTGCACCTGACAATAGTTTTTACACTGATTGACTGAATTGACTGCTAAATTTCTCTAAGCAATAGTCCAGCGAGGCTTACCTTTATTTTACTAAGAAAACCATAGTTCGATTTTTTTGTTATGTAGTTTCATTAATTGTATAAAATGTTGCTTAAAAATTTTAATAAATTTCAGATAAATTTAATCAAACTTACTTACTAATATTGCTTTGTCAGAATATTTTTACCATTCCGTACTAAGTTTCTTTTAATACAAATAATAAACCAGCTGAAACATTGATCAAAAAATATGCACGCAAAATAACATCCTATTCCCAATAGAATTAAATTGAAAGACAAAGTGACCACGTTTATTCATTGTTTTTAGTATAACTTAGAAGATAAACATTTGTTTTTGAAAAAAATTTAGTCGGTCGTATAATTTTTGAGACACTGTATGGATATCAAAATTAGGCAGACACATCGGTAGCAGTGATCAATGATTGTATAACTCATATTTCATTTAAGTTAAGGGTTTTTAAAATTCCGTAAAATGTTTAGTACTCAAATAACTTACTTTAATGTTTAGTGTTGATATAGGTTTAACTTCATTTTCCTCTAAACACTTGTGTTCTTCAGTCTCTTTTTCGCACAGAGACCGATGGGATTGAAGTTTCTCTTCTAGCACTGCGTTGTAGTCTTTTGTATTTGCAAGTAACGTTTCAAGATAATTACGGGCCTAATAATAAAAATAAATAAAAACAACAACACCAATAAAAAGCACACAAAAATATATACGAAAGTATTTACGAAATATAAACGAAGTTTATATGAAAGTATACACGAAAGTATATATAAAGTATATAGTTACGAAGATAACTGGTATATCATAATAACTGGCAATTTCCAATTTTTTCCACATCAGATATATTATCATTAAAAAGATCTAACTCCAAAAGAAATAATTACTCTTTATAGTTATCTGATTTTTAAAAAAAGAAATGAATAAGAACTATTTAATATAACTAAAGGTTCTGGCCCTATTTACACATATAGACACCAGACACTACCAAATTCGTCATATATTGGCCACTTAATCGTGTCGAAATATACAAGTTTTCTCAATCTTAAATGCATTGTTCATCTTGAGTACTCAAATAATTTGAGCGATTACCTACCACTTTCAATATCAGTTGGAGTTAGTGGTCTGCACACCAAATACAATACCATTGAAATAGAAAAAGATTTTCTGTTTCAATGACGGTCGGAACAATTCTAATTTTATAAAGTCATATATTAGTCATATATTAATCTTAATTTTAGTACAAATAATTATGAATACGACCTTGTCTAATTCTATAATACAATTACTGACAGCACTAAAATAGTTTTTTAGAAGTCTTTAAATAAAAAAAACATTTTATTCAAAATCTTGGTGGACAACTGAGCTAAGTTGCAGTAAAACTATTCTTTTAATTAATTTTAAAAAATGGAGAGATACTGGGTTCAAATAAGATTTAAAATCTCTAACATTTAATCGTATATTATATAGTATATAGTAACGATAATATTGAATAATCGAAATCTAATCGCTCAAAAAAACCTTTGCGAAGCCGTCAAGTTGGCTCAACTTAATAAAATTTGCAAGCAGTATGTTAAAATTGAAAACCTAAAAAATCAAAAAACTTTTGGAATTTTTCAGATGTTCAAAAAATTCTTGATTATTTACTGTAAATAATGAAAGACAAAGAATCCGTTATTTCAGAATTCACGAACCACTTAGAAAATCTGCAGAACACTCCAAAAATAACAAACTGTAATGAAAATTGAAGAATTTCAACCTGTTCAAAACACGACGATGTAACAATAAATGAAGAAAATATAATTTTGGCTGTTTCTAGCTAAAGTCAAATAAATCTTTTTTGGTATCTCAACAGAACATTTGAAATACACATAGTGTTATAATTTATAAAGTGTCTAAATGAATTTTTTAATTGCTTTAGTAATTAAATGTTTGGATGGACACCAAAATCGACATAAATTTTTGTACCGCTTGTTAAATAAATCCTACAAAATATCTTTAGATATCCCAAGAAACTTACGCGGTATTAGCATTATACCAATTTTTACAAAAGTTCTTGAATAGTATTCAAGAACTTTTGTAAAAGCTTGTAAATATTCAATGAATGTCTCATTTTAATTACATGCCCGTTAATAAAAATATTCATCCCCTAAAATTAAATTAAAAAGTTAAACATTTGCAACAGCAACAACTCCCCTATGCTCCTTAGAAGCAGAAAAGGCCTTTTATAGCTGTAACTGAGATATTCTGTTTAAAATGTTATAATTTGAAAAAAAGTTAATATTCTGTATATTTAACGCAGTCTCTTTTTTATACAACAATTGCATTGCAACAGTTTCGTATCAAGGTTGCAAACTAAGTTTTTTTTGTATAAAGCAAAAAGTTAGACAAGGTTCAATTCTTTCACCTCACTTCTACAACATCAACACTGAAAGCTTTCTCAAAACCATTAAAAATTAGAACATTGTCGGCGCATCTATATATGGTAACTTTACTGGTGTAATAGATGATATTATACTTTTAAACTCTACCCCTTCTAGTCTCACAAAACTTAAGAAAACGCGCAGTAGTTTAAATTGTATTAATTTGAATGCCAAAAAGATGGAGTTTTTAATTTCAGGTAAAGTAAAAATACAAAGCAATACGATAACTATTTCAGGTATTTAAAAAAATCTTTAGAATAAACTTAAACATCTAGGGTTCTCATGGGATACTAAACACTCAGTTTTTGCATTATTTAGTTGTTCAAATGTAGATAAAAAAATCTCAAACATTGGAGCCGTTTTACAAAATCTTATTCAATTTGGAAACCCCTTCGTCCACCCGAGTTCCTTTTCATATATATATAAATTGAAGCGCCTAACTTACGGTAACTTACGGAGCTATGGGAGATTGTGATGTTTTAATTAAAAAGTTAGATAGAATTAGAAACTCACGCGCTGAAATTACTTTTGAATGTTTCGAAATACAGTATGAATATACGAGTTTTCTTTTAAAATCCAGGAAATTTCAAACTGCATCAAACAAAAGAAACTAAACTTGTTCAAACTTGTATTCTTAAAAATAAATCAACTGCACACATTATTTTTTCACAATAAATAACCCTTTATTTCAACACTCGTTTATTTCCGATATCCAGGAGCTATGCCGTGGTCTAACTTTAAATTTTAACAGTTTAAAAAAACAGCACTGAAAACATCTCGAAGTACAGCAAAAATTACCTACATTCGTTTTTTAAAATAGAGGATATTTTAACTATTCTGCTTAGAAACAAAGTACAGCCTGATAAAAAGCCTGATAAAGATAAGATCTTTTTATCAGGCTGTTGATAAATCAAACTAGTTATTCAATGATAATCAATCAATTACAGGCAACACAGAATAAAAAAATTATTTACAAATGAAGCCTGCAACTCATTTGGTTTAAACTTTGTCCAGCGCATGATAAATAGCAAAAAAATTAAATTCACACAACCTATCGAAGACCTGCAAGCAGATGTTGTGTCAATATTTAAAGAAACGTTCCAGTTTTGAAATTTAAAAGAAAAGAGAGAATTGTTTAAAATTTTGATGAAGGAGAATGTTCCGAGAAGTCTGATCCAATAATTTGTGGAAAACACACCGACTAGTTATTAGCATTTAATACTAACAGCTGCGAGAACAGCGTGTCGTTTTTAATTTTGGTGACTATTTTATTATAATTTTACTTGTAATTTATTGCTGGATGATAAAGAAAAGGTATAAATAAAAAATTATATGATCAAGAGAATTTTAAAAGACTTAAGTTCTTTTGTTCAAATAGATTTCTTTTTAAATAAAATTCCTAAAAACAACTTGTATATTTATAGAAAATGTTTAATCTTGATATCACTTTTAATAAAATGAAAATATAAAAAAATGGTGTCGCGCTTTTCATATTTTATTTGACAACTTTTGGTAAAATAATTTGTATGGCTAACTTTTGCGAGTCTTTGAGTATATTAAGTAAATAATATAATTGATAAGTTAATATTTTAATAACTGTAAGTTACTGTAGTAACTTACAGTTATCATATTTATCATAGTGACTATTTTAGTTTTAATTCTTGTTATTGTAATTATTTTAGATTGACTTTAATCTTTTACTTGTTGTATTTTAGTTGTCGTTTTAGCTTATTTTAATTTAAATGGTGACTATTTTATTATAATTTATTTTAACTGTAATTTACTGCAGGGTGATAAAGAGAAAATATTTAAAAAATCTAAAACTTTCCTAGAGTAAAATTCACCCATACATAAAAAAAACTTAGAAATTTGCAGTAGAGTGCTGGATAGCAAAAGAGCAAAGAGACATTAAAAAAAAATTATCAAAGAAAGAATTACTAAGTGAAAATCACTGGAAAGAACTTTATTCTTATTAATTTTTTTTTTCACCTTGTTAATATTATTATATTGTGTGTTTAATAAATTTAAATAAAAATATATTAAAAAAATGTTTTTAAATTAGTTAAAATAAAGTCTTGCAAACCTGAATATAAATTGCATCACTAAAGGTAGCGGTTTCAACGTTTACATTTTGTCCTATTAAAAAGTTCTCTGCCATCTTTAAAAAAACTTTTTTTTTAAGAATAATTAAACGCTCTATTTGGGCACAAAAGAAAGTGTGCACGCAAATCAAATAAGTTACATTAGGTCCGGTATGATTTACCAAAAAGCTATATGTATACATACATATATACATATATATATATATATATATATATATATATATATATATATATATATATATATATATATATATATATATATATATATATATATATATATATATATACATACATATACAGGGGCGGATCCAGGGTGTCGCGAATGATGCGCATGCATCAGTCTTTTTTCAACGCTAAATTTAAGTGTATCTCTTTTTCACTTTTTTTTCTTAATAAAAAGTAAAAGTAGAAATTGGAATCTGGCATTCACAAAAAATAAAATACTTGTTTTAAACTCGAAAAAAATTCATTTAAACTCGATTTTATTTTATCTCTATAGTTACTTATTCGTTACTTATACAAAATTCCTGCGTTTTGGAGCAACTGATGCAATTGTTCTTCATTAAATACAAATGTGATTAGTTAAAAAAAAAAAAGTACGTTTTAACCAATCATATTTGTACTTTTTCACAAATTTTTCCGATCACTTTGTAGCAACTGATGCAATTGTACTCTAAATCATTAATGATTGGTTAAAAAACAGTTTAAACCAATCACTATTTAATAAAATAACAATTGCATCAGTTGCTACAAAACTTCCGCAAAAAACTTTACAAAAAATATAAGAAATGTTATTTATAACCAATCAAATTTGTAGAAAGTTTAGAACAATTGCATCAGTTGCTCCAAATCATTCAAATTTTACAAAATTCTGATATGCTACCAGATAAAGGTTCTTCGCTCGTAATTTTCGTCGTTGGACTTTGCTTGTAAACTAAAGTTAAAAAAAAATGAATTTTTTAGTCTCAAATGCAATTAAGGCTAGACATTTGCTAAATATTCGGAAATATAAAAACCAGTTGACTGAAGAATTAAAAGTTTTAAATAATGAGTCCAGTTCAGCCACATAGTCAGTATCTGAAAATACTGAAATGGATCGTTTTATCCCAAAGCAAGAAGATACTAAAGATTATGTTGCTTTAAGGTAAAACCCTATTATTAAAGTTAATGGTATTTTATATTCCTATTAGATCAATTTATCCAGATTTTGGCTTAGAAAAATTCAAAAAACTTTTTAATACAATTATTTTTCCATTTCGTTCAATTAAAAATCAAGATCAAAATGTTTTAAATATTTTATGGTGTAATACTGATATTATGTCAGTGATGCAAAATAATAATAACTGGACACCGAACCATTTTGTACCAATTATTAAAAAGCCTAAACTAATTTCTAGTAATAATAAGAATTTGGCTATAAAAAACGATGCTACTTATCCTTTAAACTTTTTTAGTCCTAAAACTGAAACAAATAAAAAAAAAAAACTTGATTCTGCAAAACATGTCAAAATTCAATCTAAAATTAACTTTAAAAAAGACAATGCTTTCATAGAGTTGCCTTTTGAACCTTCTGTAGATTCAAAAATAGTTAAGTCATTAGACTCCAACTCAGTTATTATTCCTTCATATAATGAATTAAATTCTTTGTATGATGTTTCAACATATCTTGTTCAAGGTAAACTTTTAATTGCTGGCAAAGATGATTCTATTTTGTTAGATATGGTAAACAAAGTATTTTGTCCTAATTCTATGTTTGTTTTTCCAATATCTTTTAATACAAAAAGATCATTTAAATTTGAATGGCTCAGCTAGTTTTCTTGGTTAGCTTATTTTAGCAAAGAAGATGAAGCTTACTGTCTTCCTTGTACTTTGCTAGGTGCTAGTATTCAAAATAAGTCTGGAATATTAAATTTAGTTTTCAAGCCCCATCAAGAGTGGGGTAATGCTGTTCGTGATTATAGAAAACATGAGGAAAATTGTGTTTTACATGAAAAATCTATGCTTTCATTTAATGCATTGCTTTCAAGTTGCAATTCCAAAAGTAATGTTATTGAGGTTGATTTAAATAATTCTCGTTTGTAACTTCTTTCTGATAACCAAAAAAAATTAGTTCCAATAATTAAAACAATAATATTTCTTGGTAGAAACGATCTAGCATTTCGTGGACATCGTGATGATAGCAAATATCATCCTGATATTGGGGAATCTTCTACACAAAAAGTTGGAGTCAGTAACTTCATAGAGCTTTTAAATTTTCGTGTTGATGCTGGTGATCAAGTATTAGCTAATCATCTTTTTTCAAGTCCAAAAAATGCAACCTATATATCAAAAACTACCCAAAACCAACTTATTGATTCTTGTGGGAAAGCAATTGAGGAAGTTTTAATAAAAAATGTCAAGCATTCAATTTTTTTTTCAATTCTTTGTGATGAAGCAGTTGACTGTTCAAATACTGAACAAATGTCACTTGTTTTAAGATATGTAAATTCAAATAATGAGATTTGCGAGGATTTCTTAAGATTTATTGATTGCAAGACTGGTACATCTGGTCTTGGTCTATCTCTAAATGTACTTAATGCACTTCAAGAGTTTGGACTTGATATTCAAAATTGTAGAGGCCAAGGGTATGACAGTGCAGGTTGTATGGCAGGTGAGTATAAAGGAGTTGCTTCTCGAATAAAAGCTCTTAATCGTGAAGCTATATTTGTTCATTGTGCAAGCCATAGACTTAGTTTAGTAGTAGCAGCTGCATGCCAAGTTCAAAAAGTAAAAAATCTTCTTGGTCAAGTAAAAGAAATTTCTTATTTTTTTTCACTTATCTCCTAAACGTAGTAACTGTCTCAAAAAATATTTAAGTCCAAATCAAGAAAAAATAAAAGATACTTGTCGAACAAGATGGGTTCAAAAGCTGAGAGGTGTTGATGTTTTTTTTGATAATTTTATACCTATTATTCATGCTTTAGAGGAGATGGGGTTAAATGAGTCAAAGGAATATAACAGTGAAACTGCTTCCAAATCTTCTTCTTTTTTAAGATTATTAACAGATTTCTCTTTCATTGTAAGTAAGGATTTTTTTTATGCAATTACTGTAACTCTACAAACTAAATCTTTTGACATATCCAAGCAGTGTTTTGAAATAACTAATCTAAAAAATCTGTTATTAGAAAAATAAAAATAAAATTGATATATAAAAATTAAAAATAAAATTGATATATATCACACTGAATGGTACGCTATCGCTCTTAGTTTGGCCAAAACTCTTGATATACAAGAAGTGAGACCTAGATTGTGTAATGTCCAGGTTTACCGGGATAATTATCCAACAAATACAGTTTGTGACTATTTTAAACATAGCATTATTTCTCCATTAATTGAACATCTTATTAATGAGCTAGATAATAGGTATAAAGGTCTAGCAGCAGTTCCTTCAACTGTACTATCCAGAATACAACTTAAAAAAACCATGGAAATCTGATTTTTATGAATTTTTAAATTTCTATTCATCTGATATGCCTCATTTTACTTCAATACATGCTGAGTTATATTTACGGGAATTATTTTGGATAAACCAGTCAAGTATTCCTTCAACTGTTGCTGGTACTTTAAAGTCCATTGACATGAGAGGTTTTCCAAATATAAGGACAGCATTTATAATTTTAGAAACAATTCCAATAACAACTTGTGAATGTGAAAGAAGTATTTCAGTTATACGTAGGCTAAAAACATACTCCAGAAGTAATATGATTGAGTCTCGCTTTAACTCTTTAGTTAAGAGTTAAAGCGAAACTCTTTCAACATTTTCCAGATGTTGAAAGAGTTATTGACATTTTTTCAAAGTCAGGTGAAAGACGTTTAGACTTAGCTTTTATTTAGTAGTGTACTAACTTTTATTTTACTTTTTTCTAATTTGATTTTTACTAATATTGTGTGTGTGTGTGTGTGTGTGTGTGTGTGTGTGTGTGTGTGTGTGTGTGTGTCTGTCTATATATATATATATATATATATATATATATATATATATATATATATATATATATATATATATATATATATATATATATATATATACATATATATATATATATATATATATATATGTATATATGTATATATATATATATATATATATATATATATATATATATATATATATATATATATATATATATATATATATATTATATTATATGTATATTAATTATATATGTAATATAAAATTAATTATGTATATTAATTATATATATTATATATATAATATAAATATATTATGTGTGTGTGTATATATATATATATATATATATATATATATATATATATATATATATATATATATATATATATATATATATATATATATATATATATATATATATATATATAATTAAAATATAGAACCTAAATAAAAAAATATAACAAAAATTATTATAACAAAAAACAGTTTAAAAAAAAAAAAAGAATCCAGATATGGAGGGCTAACCTTAGGCAAGATTAATAATATAATATAATATAAGATTAATAATATAAAATAAAATAAAGATAAATCCAGAAATGGAGGACTAACCTTTATTATTATAATTCTAGTTACTTAACCTAATATTACTTAACCTTAATAAATAGCCTAATAATACTTTACATGACGTGCCTATCAAGAAAAGGAAAGAATCCAGAAATGGAGGGCTTACCTTAGGCAACATTACTTTACATGACGTGCCTATCAAGAAAAGGAAAGAATCCAGAAGTGGAGGGCCAACCTTAGGCAACATTACTTTACACTACGTGCCTCTCAAGTAAAGGAAAGAATCCAGAAATGAAGGGCTAACCTTGGGCAAAATGACAGTATACAGATGAAGTGCAAAGTCCTATGGCTTACCTTCTCGTTGGTGCACTTTGTTAAGTAAATTAGACTTAAAATTACATGTCTAATTTATGAACAAAATAGCCAAGGCAACATTATAACATAGGCAAATAGAGAAGTTGCGGGGAGGGGGGGGGGGGGGAAACGTCAATAAAAAAATTTCGCATCACCCATTTAAAATGCTAGATCCGCCCCTGATATATATATATATATATATATATATATATATATATATATATATATATATATATATATATATATATATATATATATATATATATATATAACAAGATTCTTTTCTGAATTTTTCCAAAGAGATGTATTGAACATTATTATTGTTTTTAATAAATGTTGAAAAATGTTTCCATAGAAACGGTCCGCGGTATTGGATTTTGTAAGAATTTAGTTTTGGATTAGTTTTTGAAACAATAAAGTTATTAATTGAAAATTTAGTAGGATACTTGTGCAAGGTTTCACTAAAGTAAGACTGAAATACAATAGGAGAGAGTTCATGTTTAGTTTTAAACATTAATTGTAGAACTTGGTGTATATTAATGCATCAGTTGCATCATTGAAAGAAGACCATGTAGACCATGCTGTTTTTTTACCTTTGCCTCAAAAAGCTAAGGTTGTATTGCTACCAGTAAAAGCAGTAAAAGCCGGTTAAGCTTTTGATTTTAATGGTCCAAGACTGTTGGCTATTTTATGTAATGCAACGTAACAGAAATGCTTTCCAGTGCCGAATGCAATCCACAGCTGATTGCATAAAATTTTGTGCTAAAAAGACATTGCTATGATAAGAACATCTGTATCTACTGCGCGTGTTGCAATATTCTTGCAACCAGCCTTCGCTGCATGATATGCATGTAAAATGAGGCGAGTATCAGCCTCTTCATGAGAACATGGTTTAAGATTATCAAAGGTACGAAACCTAGAAGACAGAAGATGCTCCCCGGCGGTGGCTATTATAACTTTTGACTCGGGTAATTGAATTAAAACTGCTTTTTCAGATAAAAATTGAAAAACCTCTGTGACTATTATAACTTTTGACTCGAGTAATTGAGTTAAAACTGCTTTTTCAGATAAAAATTGAAAAAGCTCTGTTTTGCTGTGATCATCCTTTAGAAATTTCTGCCAATTAGGTGGGACAGGCACTTGAGGTCCAACACATACTCTGGCTCCGGTTCCTCGTTTTGAACGTGTAGCAGATTTCAAGCTTTTAGCTTTATAGGTGTCCCAAACAAGATCTAGCCGCTGCGTTGTAGCAATTTTTAAAAGAATATAAGGCAAGAATATGACTGATGCATAAGATGCAAACGTCTTAGCCTTACCAGGCTTCAATAACTAAACAACCACAGCTCCATCAAGAGCCATCATATCAAATGTAGGTGAGTAAAGATCAATGTCAATGCTTTGGGTAATTTTTTCCAAGCATGGAACCAAATCAGACTTGGATCCGAATCGTAGAGTCTCAAACTCAGAGATTGAAGGGGGATATGACTGATTTTCATGCTCAAAAAATGTTTCCGAACTCCCGTCTTTAGTTTGGCAGCCAATGTATCACTTAGAAAATAAGTCACAGTCACTTTGCATGGATTTCAAGCGATTGCTAATATTAGACACGACTAGTGTTTGCCGAGTTGTAAATGAGGACAAATTGTTGCGTTTTAGGGGTGCATACACACTAGCAGTTCTGTTAAAAAAGCAATCTTGAATAAAATCTTTGTACTGAGATTGGCCTACATCCCGAATTGATATAATATCGGCTGCAGTACAGCTCACAACACGCCTGCTATGTAATACCACAAAATCTTCACTGTCAACTTGAAATGGGTTGCCCATATTAACTAGTGTATCAACTAGGGCATTTACATCTTTTTTGAAAGCTGTCTGAATACTTTCTTGTTGATCATGGTGTCTGCAATCTGCATTAGCCTCACACATTCCGTATTGAAATTATTCGATGAGCCTAGATACTTCCGGTCCTGTAATCATCCAACGACGTAATGTGTGTTCAACTTGTGTTAAACCAATAGCACCACTATCATCTTTAACTGCAGCGTAGCGTTGTTCATAGCTTTGATCAATAGCCATTGCTGAAAATTTTCGTACAGTTTTTTTAACAGTGAATTTTCCGGCGTTAAATGCAGCTAAAGTTAATGGGCTATTCTGCGAAAAACAAACCATGTCTTGAATGTGCACAGATAACCGTCAAGCATAATGAGTTCGATCAAGTGAAAAAAACCATGGTACCAGTTTTGTCAAGCTATCTAAGTATGGATCAAAATTTGAAGTACGCAGAGACCTGATAAACGTAAGCAAAATAAGCTGAACTTTTTTGACTGTACTCCAATAAGCAAACTGTGGATGAACCATTTGCTTTACGCACCAGCTAGTGAAAGGCAACGGTTGAACGCCGTCGTCAAGCAAACTATAATAGGACTAGTATGCTTGATACTGTAATATTATATATTACAGTATCAAGTATACTATTCGGTAATTATACGGTAATTTATTAAAAAATTTGTTACTAAAAAAAGAAATTCCATGAAAAGTGACGTAATTTTCTTTGTCTTCCTCCAGCTCATTTACCATACCTTTTTGGTAAAACTGGACGTGCCACCATATCCTAAATGCATTAAATACTTATTTTCTACATCTAAAAAAAGTTTCATGCTTTTATCCACTCTTGAATAATCGTTATGCTAATCTGCTGCACAATACTGAATGTATAAAACAAAGCATTGTTATTAAGCTATTTTATTTATTTATTTATTTTTTTTTATTTACAATTTTATAAAATTTAGATTAACTCAAGTTACAAAAATGTTAAGGTTTTACAATATAAAAGTTTTACAACTGTTTATATATATATTTTATATTTTTTTGTGTTTTTTAATTTTATATTTTTTTGTGTTTTTTGATTTTATATATTTTTTTTTGTGTTTTGATTTTATATATTTTTTTTTGTGTTTTGATTTATATTTTTTTGTATTTTTTGTTTTTTATTTTACAGCCGTTGTGCAGAATGAAATCGACAGTTTAGATAAAGTTTTAGAATAAGATTAAAAGATGATTTTTTGAAGAATAACAAAAATTTTATTATAACAAATAAAAAAATTACAGGACTATTTTACTACACAAACTTAACGTTACGAACATTATAGTATTAAGCTATTGCTTCTTGTATATTGACTTGATTTATGCGCGTTCATTGCGCACAAAACAGCTATTTGAACTACTTTATGTTCCAGTCAAGGTTACTTTCGACTCTTGACAAGTTTTTTTTTTTTTTTTTTTTTTTTTTTAATATCTTGTTAAAATTAAAGTGCCATAAATGAATCAAAAAGAGTAATATCCTCATAAAAGCTTTACCAAATGTAAAATCAAAGTTTCATGAAAACATTGATAAAAGGGTTTACATTTTTTAAGAAACCACTGCTATACTTTCAGACTGAAGTTCAATTGAAAATATTCCATGCTCATTCTCCTTTAATAATTTGTCAAACAAAGAAGTTGTACAGAATTTTTAAAGTATAAAGATTTTAACTTATTATAAGATTAATTTTACCTTAAAACACAGCTACGCTTCTTAAATATCTAGAATGTCAAGATTTTGTAAATTTACATTTTAATTCTTTTAAAAAAAGTAAGCCTAGTTATTGGACAAAAAACTTGTCGCAATGCTTGTTAATGAGAAGCTGTTTATTTATCTGCTACTATTGCTAAAAAGAATTTTAATGCAAAACAAAATGATCTAGTTAAACATAAGTGTATTTGGCATAAACCACTTGACATAAACCACTTGACATAAACCACTTGACATAAACCACTTGACATAAACCACTTGACATAAACCACTTGACATAAACCACTTGACATAAACCCTAATGTTGTAGCGTTTCGTGAATTGGGTAAAAGATTGCCATTAGTTTTGTATACCCGGTGGGCACCGGACCAAAAAAAGACGTCTTTTGAACGTTCAAAAGACGTCCAAAACGTTCAAAAGACGTTTAAAAAACGTCCAAAACGTGTGTAAGACGTTTTAAAGACGTCTTTTTAACGTCTGTGCCCAGTAGGTATGCACCAAAAGGTTCATGGTATAAATTCCAGTCTAAACAATTGGCTGGAAAAGTGACATACATTTGAACTTTTTTATTCTAGCAGTTGTGTACACTATCAATAGGATTCGACTTTTTCGGTAACTTTTAAAACAGTTACTTTTAGTTACTTTAAGGTAACTTGTAACTTGAGGTAACTTGAGTGTAACTTATGGTAACATTGGGTAAGTTATAATCTAAAAAAGTAGCTTGACTACTATACTACTATTATTGATAGAATGTGAGAAGAATTCTTATATTATCAATAATACTTGCGTAGAATTTCATTTAAGTTTTTTGGGTACAAATATTTAAAAGCATTTTCTGTTTAAAAAAAAAAAAAAAAAAAATCCAAAATTAATCCTTTGCTAGAAATATATAAATTTATTTACAACTTTAACTAATTTCCGAAATTTGTTGTAACTATTGAAACTATTAAACGCCGCGTTTAGTTTAAAGCATTTCAATTATTTCATTTCATTATTCTATTAAAAACCTCATTCTTATATTTTCCTTTGGACATAATTCCTTTACAAAGTTAGCTCAGATTCTTTGAAAAATCCCTTTATGCAAACATATTAACTATTCGTTCGTTAGATTTATTTAACAGGTTATCAAGAATTTTATTTAAGTTTTTTAAGAACGTGGGACTTCATAAACTGAGTCACGCGAATTTTTATTTTATCACGTTTCCTTAGACACTTACAACTTAGAAGATTATTTTCGAATCAAAGTCGCGTAAAAAATACCGGTAAGTTACCAGTAACGCTACCGGTAAGTAACTCGCCGAACCCCAACTATCAAATCAATACTTAAGTCATTTCTTCTGATAACTTTCTTGAAAAATGTTTACATGGAAAACACAGAGTTTCAATGAATCGCTAAATCAAATTATACAAAATGTCTAAACTGTATAAATGTTGAGAGAACTACTCTACGCATTCAAGTAGGTTCAGCTGTTCTAAATTTTATGATGGACAACAATTTTTAAATAACTTTTTTATTAGTTTGAAATGACATTTAGTAATAACGGTAAAAATTGTATTTTACGTAAAGACACCAAACAAGTCTCAGATGCAGAAAAGCAATGTTACCATAAAACGAAATCAAGAAAAAAAATGTTATTAGTAATACAAAATAGTTTTAATGATCAAAATAAAACATTAGCTGGTGTAATGTAAAAAAGTGAAGAATCATGAGTTTTGTTTCCTTTTTTTTTTTACTTACATTTTTCTTAAAAGCATGTTTTTTAACTGGCGACGGAGATCTTTTCAAAACTAATAACCAAATTCATTTAAAATTTGGTCCACTTATTTAATGTATTAGTATTTACAACTTGTACCAGAGTAATGTTTACTGCTTCTCTCGTTTAGTATTTTTTAAAGATTTTGTGCCCTTAAGTTACCCCATTTTTGCCCAAATTTAAAAAAATGGTAATATATTATCGAGTTTTAGACCTAACTTAAATCTTTTAGTCCATGATACAATAACACATTTAATATATCATCAACTAAAATTTCAATCATAAATTCAAGGTTTAAAAAAAAGTTGTGGTGAGGCGGTGAGGCGTACGCTTTTTGTAAAAATTTTTAAAACTTGACAATAGTCAAGGTTTAAAAAAGCGTACGCTTCACCGCCTCACCGCTGCGTTTTTTTAAACCTTGCATAAACTATAATCGGTTACTGAAAAAGTTTCCTCACCCTCTATCCAATTTTTGACCTTTAATGATTAATAAATAACAATTGAAAAAAAATTATATATTTTTTTCAATATTTTTTTTAGCTTTCTATTAAACAATTAGAAAAAAAAAAAAAAAAACATTTGTAAAAGTTGAATACAAATTTGTTTTCTAATTACTGTACTACCACCTTAAAAGCTATAAAGATACAAATAATTGTGTAGCTGTAAAAACATTTCAGTAGCCATATTGCAAGAGTGGTGGTGACAATTATGGTATGTAATTATAAATGACAACAGGTGAGTTTTTCTATTTATGTTATTTGTTTGCAAAAATTTTTAGCATAAATTATTTACAAGATTCAGTCGTTCAGATCCATAAAGCAACCGCGAACCAGCGGTTAAAGTGCTGAAGGATGAAAGGTCCGCGGTTTGATGCTCAACCTGGCCACAACTAATAAATTTTAGAAAACCTTTTGGAGTACCTAATAAATAAATTAAATAATAAACTAAACTTACATTATTATGTTTTTGTTTATTTAAATTTATTACATATACTTATCAAGAATAACATTTTTGTTTTCAATATTTGTTATTTTTTCAACTTTTGTTATGAATTATTTAAAATTTAGTAAATTTAGTGTCCCAAAAAACTGCAGCATGATGTAATAAGAACAAATTGAAAATTAATCCATTTCTTATCTCGATTGAAATTCATCAAACAAAACTATTTTCATCATTTTCCAACAGAATTTCAGATTATTTTTTAAGCGCCCAGGACTTATAGAAAAAATTTGGAAACGCTATTGTTCTTTTGGAATAGCTTTTTATAAATAAGACCTAACGAGCTTATAAGTTTTGTTCATACCAACATGTGTTTGTACATTTTTGACGTCATGAGTATTTTTTTATGTGTTATAATACTTTTTTAGTTTTAATTTCGTGGAGCGCGGTTTTTTCTTAACAAAAAAAAATATTTGAAGAAATTTTTCTATTCCTAGATTTTATTCAAGCAGGTGTTTTGTGACTATCTTACTTTACAACTATTAAATAAATAATAAATATAAAAACAAATAAAAACTATTTTCGTGGTCATTAATAATTTTGATTAATCTTTGCAGAATACACGCGTTTTGTCTCGTAGCTGGAGATTACGCCGTGCAGTAAAAGTCTATCGTTTCTATTCTAGCTTTAATTGTTTTGTTTTTTCTTCAACTTGTTTAATTGTGCTTTTTATTAACTATTGAAAGCATCAAAAAAAAAAAAAAAAAAAAAAAAAAATGCAAATTAGTTTTTCTGTATAAAATTTTAATGAAATCATGTATTTAAAACATCCAAAGTTTTTCATTTTACGGATATATTACATTTTTGTAAGCATTAACAACGTTAATTATTTAATAGTTTTTATATTACAGCAAAATTATTTAGTAAAATCATTTTTTAAAGCGTGTTTTTCTTTGTTTTTAAATTTTTTACATTTGATTAAAAAGACAATTTAAACAACTTTCCAAATATTGAAAATATTTTTTAAACAAATAAATAAACTAATAAAACATTTTTTATTAGTTTTTTTTTCCCTCTTTTGAATATTAAGTTGTTTCAAAAAAATGATATGTTAACAACTGAAACCAAGCATATTTTTGCATTTTTTTAAAAATTATATATTAACAAGTGAATGCCCATTATATGTAGGGTAGTTTTCCAATATAAATAAAATGTCAACCATTCTCCAAGTATAACTAAATCTATACTGGCAATTAGATTTAACCGCGTTCAAATTATTTCATCAGGCAAGGAAGTATTTGAACAATGTAGACCATTTTTTAACAGTGTTCTTAATTCAAACAGTTTAAATGAAACACCACTTATTATACAAAACTCTATTGGCTTCTGTTCAAAACTTCTCTCTTAGAAAATCAAAACTGCAACCAAATTACGTTATTTGGTTTAACTCTCCTTTATCGCTCAATATCAGAATAAAAAAAACTTTTTTGAGTTTAATTAAAAAATTCTGAAAGTTATAAGTTTTAAAAATATTTTAATTAATCATATCTGTAACTTAAAAATCTAATGCCAATCAAACAGCATAAAAACTCTTTTCGTTATGACAGTAGAACGAACTCTACTGAACTTTCAAGGTTTGTTTGAGAAATTATAAAATAATTTCTCAAACAAACCTTGCATATAACGTTATCAAAGAGTTTATTAAACTTAAAAGTCTTTTTTGAGAATGTTGCCTTTAATAGAATATTTAGGCTTAAACACTCAAGACACGTCACTCAACAAGTAAACTTTACTAAATAACAGCGTTAGCTTAATTTCAAATTATATGAACTTTAAAACCCATTTTCAAACTGCCTCAAAACCATTCTACAAATTAAGTTGAGTATACTTTTTTTTTAAATGGCCGACAATCTAATATGTATAATCAGGTATTATTTATTATATTTATACCAAACTTGCGTATCAAATTTATCAAGACTTTGATTTGCAAGAGTAGAAAACCTTTCATTTTACTGAAAATTTAATTTTAGTAATTTTAGTATCTTACTTATTCGCATGTATGCATTATAAAAGTTTTCTGTTTATATGATAAATCTACGTGGTGCAAATTGAACTAACGTTGCCAACTTTCCCCTACAGGCAGCAAGCCGAAGTCTAAATGTTTCTTAAAAAGCCGAAGTCTAAATGTTTCATAAAGCTTTCTCACGATTAAACAATTTTTTCTCGATCTATATAAATTAAAAAGTAGTTAACTTTTTGATAAACTATTAAAACACATTTTATTAAATGTTGCTCTGCACGTTTTTTTTTATATACACTTTTTTTTTGTCTCAAGCATCCGACCTTTATTAATTCTATAGCGTACACGCTTTGTAATTATAGTTATAAATTGAACAGAAATTAATTATTTACCACATTATCAGAATCCAAACAGAAACATATCAAAAATTAGATCGTAACTATTAGATAAAAAAAAGAGTAACCATAAAAACATTAGAACAGTTGCTGTTAGTGATCAAACAAAAGTCCATGGTCTCGTGAATGAGTCAAGTTTTTTTACAACTTATGAAGTCTAGAGAAGCAGAACGCAAAAAATCTTTTGCATTGAAAATTTCTAAATAAAGCAAGCATTGTTGCCGCGTGTATATTGCTACTAAAAATTTGTTATTTTGGTAATGTTGCCTCCTGGAGAGGTCTATTAAAGGCACATTTTTTTTATCTTGTTTATATTTACTGCTGCAGTTTGTGCTTATGATAAAAGATAACTTTGTTTGTATCATGGTGTACAGAACTAAATCACAATATAGTGCAATTCTAGGTCCAATTGGAATAGTACTCAATGCGTTAGGATTGTATATTTTATTAAAAATGAGAAATTCCAGGATGGATTTTACTCAAAGATGCATTTTAACAAACATTTGCTTCTTCGATCTTGGATCAAGCATCACTACAACAATTCTCGGAGCATATTTATATCAGGGTACAATATTACCTGATGATTTCACTTTTGTAAACCGAATTGGCATGATTTTTATTGCTGGAAGTTACTATGCAACCTTATGGTTGGTATTTGATAGGTATTTGCACTTAAAGCTCAACATTAGATATTTGATTTATTATACAGATAAAAAATTATTTATTTCGGTGCTATTTTTATGGGGTATTAGTATTATATCAGGATGCTTGCCTCCACCAAACGACACAAGATGTAGAGTTACTATTGTAGTTATATTTCTTGAGGTTGTAATGATATTGCTTTCTTTTTACGTGTATGGTAAAGCCTTACTTCTATCTCGAAAAATGATAAAAAGTCAATTTAAAAAAAGAATATCGAAAGGGCTAATATTTACTTTTATAATTATATCGGCGTTTACGATTTGTTTTACTCTACCTGACGTTATTTTTATTAACTACTGTTTTAACGTACATATTTTTAGTACCGATGATAGTGATTGGTTTTACAAATTTGTATATTTATACGATGAAATAAGCCATGCTGTCTCAATGTGGATTGATCCTCTTGTATATGTATTTTTTTGTCCAGAAGCTCGTCGGTTACTTCGAGTAAAAAAAAATAAATCGTCTGTAATAAAAGGAAATACATTTTGTACCGCAAGGAAACAGACTAAAAATACAGTATATGCCATAAATAGTAGCAAAAAAATTCTCTACTGCCTTTGTCAACTACAAGAACAAGTTAATATATTACATTTAAAATAAATAGAAATTTAAACCTTGCAATAAAACATTAAAAACTATTTTTATCGATTTAAGATCAATTTTAATCGATTAGAAATAAAATTATATCCGTCAGAACGTTTATATTTCGTATGAAGTTTAAGTATTATTCAGTAAAAATTTTTTGATGTTTCAGTTTCTATATTTGGTATTGATTATTTTTTGACCATTTTACTCCATTTTTGAATTTTTATATAAATACTTTATAAATGATAAAATTTATATTATTAACAATGTAATATTTTAATTAAAGTTAAGGTATTTAAATTAAAAGAAAAATTATAATATTTATAGATAACTAAAATAAATTTTACATTTTGTAAAATTTTTTAAATAGAATGTAAATTATAAATTAAAGTTAAACTTTTTTGTTTGTGTTTTAACATTACAAATTCTTAGTTGTATGTATAAAACTAAATTAGTTTTCAATGTAAACGATGAAGGATAATTTTTATTTACTCGACTAGGTTATTTATTTATTGGTCGAGATGGAAATATCGTAATAAAAGATCTAATCGAAACGAGTTCCCTTTGTAACAAGGTACTACTCATACGCTGAGTAGGCGGAGCAGGAATTAAACCTGCAATCCTGCTGCTACGGCTAATATTATTTCCAAACTTTAACAAAGTTCTAACCAACTGAGCTTTCCCAGCTCGAAACAACATAATATATTTATATAAAATATAACAAAACTAACAAATTCTCTAGTATACAAATAAGAAACTGCAAAGTAATATTATTATCGAAAAAACGGCGAAAACTTGCAAAAAAACAGATGATCTTTTGTCTTTGAAAAAAAGCTTTACTTTACTTATGATATTTTTTTTTATAATTAACTAAAGAAAACCTAAGTCTTACAAAATCTCATTGTAACATCTGTTTATGTTGGAGTCACATATAACAAAAGGTAAGAAAAAAAAAACATAAATACTGTATTTGGTACACATAAATATATTATTAGATGGCTGGTTATATTTAAGGTGGCAGACTACTGAAGAAAATTTTTTTTATATATCTAACAACTCAATATCGGGATACTAAAACACGTCAGAAACCCACTCGGGAATTTTAAAGTAAAGAATTTTAAACACATCTGTATGTCAAAGATCATCCTGGGGCTTATCCTATAAAACAAATTCACAATGTAAATATTTACTATGTAGCTACATTGTATACATTGTAAAGTTACACAGCCCTATAAAAAATTTACAGCGATTTTTTGTGTAAAGTTTTACAATTCTGTAAACTACAATTCTACATTGCCCGAAAGGTATGTAAAATTGTAATTTTATTGAATTTTATCCAGTTAGATATCTAACTGGATAAAATTCAATAAAAATTACAATTTTACATTACATGTTTGGATCTTAAAGACCAAAAAATGCTTTGGCGTCTCTATCTAGATAGAGACGCCAAAGCATTTTTTGGTCTTTAAGATCAGAACATGTTTAAAAAAGATACTTTGCAAAAATTGCGATGATTGGAACTTGGGAACAAAAAAGCAACAAATATTTGACCCCTTCCCCCCCCCTCCGTCCAAAACTTGAGAGCAACAAGTTGATGATATATTTTTTGTACTATTTTTAACTAGACTTATATTCATTGATAAATTTTAAATTTCATAGTAATATATTTTAGCGTTTAAAAATTATGACCATATAAAATTTAAATCCTCGTCAATTTGAGGGGGTTGAAAATTTTATATTGTCATAATTTTTGAACGCTGAGAGATAATAGGGTTAAAGCGGGGCTAGTTAAGCATAGGGGCAAGTTGGGCAACTAAAATATCTCAAAAACTACTGATCCCATGGCAAAATATCTGATGGATAAAGAAAGGTATTTAGAATGGTAACAAAATGGCATCAAATGGTTGTTGGACCGCGGTTCAGTAACATGCACGGACACTTTTTCGATTTTGGACCAAAAAAGTAAAAAAAAAAATTTTTATTATTTTTCTCTTAAATGCTTCAAAAATATTTATTTGGAATCACTTAAGTGTTTATATTTTACCCATTTATTTGGCTATTGATTATACTTACCCTTTTTTCCCTAAGCCTTATAGTTCTTTTTATAACCTAACTGATGTGTCGCCTTGTCTAGTAGGGGCAAGTGGAGCAGATTTGACAACGATTAATAAAACGGCTTTATCAGACGCGAAGATAAAATTTCGTTTGGTGAACATTTTAAGGTCCATTCACACTTTTAAATTAATCATTATAAATTACTCATAACAATTACAAGGTAATATCTTAAACCTTTTTTTTTAATATGTATTTATAATTTATTTTGGTTTTTTAATATTTTTAAAATATTTTTACTTCAATATTACGTGGTCAATAAAATCTTTGAGTTGAAAAGTTCTTGAATAATTTTTTTAAATTAATCTTGTTTACTATGTTTATTATGTCATAACAATATATATTAATAATAATATCATAATTTATGATAATATTATAACAGTGTGCATATTTAAAAAACATATAACTTATAATTTATATTATATAAACATATAATGTAAAGTATATATAATCAAAACATATATAAAATATGATATTTCATTTCTATTTCTATATTTAATATTACTATAATTAAATAGAAAAGTTTAAATATTGGTATATAATAGTTAGAGAATGTTTTTTGTTTACACACACACACACACACACACACACACACACACACACACACACACACATATATATATATGTATATATATATATATATATATATATATATATATATATATATATATATATATATATATACATATATATATATATATATATATATATATATATATATATATATATATATATATATATATATATATATATATATATATATATATATATATATATATATATATATATATATATATGTATATATGTATATACACACATACACATATATATATATGTATATATATATATATATATATATATATATATATATATATATAAATATATATATATATATATACATATATATATATATATATATATATATATATATATATATATATATATATATATATATATATATATATATATATATATATATATATATATATATATATATATATATATATATCAAATACCAGATTTTTGGACAGTAAATAAGATGGCTGGTAAGAGTGGATGACTAGTTTTAAAAAAAAAATCCTCAATTATGTATAAGGAAACCTGAAGCAACTAACCTTGGTGAGGGCAACATCATTCAACGGTGCAAATGTAAAAGTATTTTTTGATAAGCTTGGTGAAGTTATGGATATATACAAATTCAGTGCTTCACAAATATAAAATGTTGACGAAACTTGTGTATCTACAGTTGTAAAACCTAGTAAAATTGTGGCTGCAAAGGGCAAAAGAAATGTTGGTGCTATGACATCTGGGGAAAGAGGCACTAATGTCACAATAATTACCGCTGTATCTGCCTCAGGAAATACAGTACTTCCAATGTTTTCAGCCACTTGATGTATTAGTGTTTGGACCTTTTAAAAAGTACCTATCAGTTGCACAAGATGCATGGCTGAGAAACAATCCTGAAAAAGCCATAACAATTTATGATATACCAAAAATTGTATCTGATTCATTGCCATTAGCTATAACGTGTACTAACATTACAAAGGGTTTTCAAAAAACTGGTACAATGCAAACATTTTTGCTGATGATTTTTTACCATCATTTGTCACAGATCGTATAGAACCAGCAAATCTCGTTTCTGAGCTATCACACGTAGCTCATTCTGAAGTATGTTTAACATCATCTTCAGGTCAATCTGTCAAAAGTAGTATTAATAAATAGACAACGTTACTTATTCCTGAAACTCCTAAAGCATTTTCTCCAGAAACTGTGCGACCTTACCCAAAAGCAGCACCAAGAAAGAATACATTTGACAAGAAAAAAAAAATACATTTGACAAGACGTAGAAAAATTGTGTTTTTGTTTTTATTTTAGTATCAAAATTATTAGTTTTGATATTCATATCTTAAATAATTTGTTAAAATTGAAAGTATATATTTAATTTATATGGAAACTATGCTTTGCTTTTATAACAGAGTTAATAGTTGTCACAGAAATGCATTTATTTTTTTATTGCTCAACTTACCCCATGTAATTGCTCAACTTACCCTGCTGGGTTAGGTTTAGCAGCCTAATTAAGTTTAGACTATATTTTCATTTTTGTCTCAATCATTTTTTAGCAAATCAAATTATCTTTCTAATAGTGAAAAAATTATGTTAATCCGATGTACCGTTCAAGAGATCTGTTAGATTTAGTAAAAATTGCCCAACTAGTCCCGCCCTACCCTACTATAAAACTTAAAATTTATCAATGAATTTAAGTCTAGTTGAAAAAAGTCCAAAAACATTTCATCAACTTGTTGCTCTCACTTTTGGGGTAGAAGGAACAAAATTTT
Source organism: Hydra vulgaris (assembly GCF_022113875.1). NCBI lineage: Eukaryota > Metazoa > Cnidaria > Hydrozoa > Anthoathecata > Hydridae > Hydra > Hydra vulgaris. The sequence goes on from NC_061168.1 coordinate 24,598,222, forward strand.
GGGGCTTTATTGTTCCCAAGCTTCAATCATCGCTTTTTTTGGTAAAGCATCCTTATTTAGTTAGAAATGTAAAATATGTCAAAGATGTTGCAAATAAGTATATAACTGAAAATAATTATTATTTTGTATTTGGTTTACTTATTTTAAACATTAAAAATATGCAAAGGCTTAATATAAAGCCATTTTAACAGGTACGCGTAAATCCGACCTTAACGGAGCCGTTTTCTTCGTCCAAATTTTGTGCCACGCTTTTTTCAGTATTTTTAAGAGTGACATGATGTAAACTTGTTTTGCTGTGTTTTGCATATCTTTTTAGAAATTTGTACCAACATAGATTTTTTTTGAGTACTAGAGTAGTTTGACTTTAATTCTGCACGGAAATATTTTTTTAAATGTTGTTTGTGCATCAGGTATGTATTGAAGGAATGCTGAGACTTTTTCCTAATACATTCAGAAATCAGCAAAAACCTTTTTTCTTGCTACCTGCCAAATTTTATGAAAAAAAAGCACCCCCAGACACCCTAATAATTCACCCGAAATAGGTACCTATTTTTGATTTGAGTTTCGCTATACATACGCGTAGTTAGGGGAGGGCGTATCATAATAAACATTTGAACATTAGTAATGTTTAAATATATATTATGATATAAAATAATAATGAATAGTATATATAAAATATAAAAAATGTAAAAAAAAATTTCAATAAAATTTTCATTTGAAAAACCCTAAATTTTGAAAATGTTAAAGGGTGTTATAGACGCCCTTTTAACGCCCTGCATACATTTTTATGTATCCTTATTCTCCTTTTAAAGACCTTTCTTTTGATACCAAATTCTATGAATTTTGATAAGAATTGACAAAGTTAAAATTTGGTCACAGTTTCTTCAACAAATCCATATTTCAAAATTTTGGTACTTATAATGCTATAACCTTTTGTATAATTGTTGTATATTGATAATTTTTTTACCTTTAAAATACTGTTTTGCAATGATATATAACAATCTAGTGTTTGATTAATTTTAAAATTTCATGTCACATACCCAATATCATTAGAGAATTTTTTTTTGGCGCTTAGCTTTCAAGTCGATAAGACAAGTTTTTCGTTCGAGCGTAAGTTTTCTGGTACTTTTATTTTTCTTGTATTCTTTTTATTTCTTTTTCCACTTCTTTTTTATTTCTAATAGTTATTTTTTTCTCTGCTATTGCTCCATCTTATTAGCTCATTAATTATTTTTCTACTTTTAAAAAAGATAATATTATTTTAACTATATTTAACGTGCCTGAAGCGTATTTTTTGTTGTAATTACATACCTTAAATATATCTATACTTATATTTTGTTATATATACCTTTATCTGTATATTATTATTATAAAATATTTATAACCAAGATTTTATTTACGCCTCAGTTCGCTTACATTCTTACAGAGTACTAAAAGTCTTTTTGTCTTTTATCAGTTTTGTTATCAGTTTTTTTTAGTAGTTTTTAACAAATCGCCAACGACAGTGTGCAGCTGATATTTTCTAATCTCTTTGTTCTTTATTCAAATAAATTTTGAGAATAATTTTTTTTTTTTTTTTTATCTCATTTTTTTGTATATATATTTTTTTTTTGTGCTTCTGACAAAACCCTAAACTTATTTATTAATTATATAATTATTAATTATATATAAATCATCTTGCTCTACAGATTTAGTCTTTTCTCTTCCAGTAACTCCAACTCTTATAGTGGTTGCTTGCAGCCTTGTTGGAAGTGAAGATGAAAAAAAATATATATATATATATATATTTACTAAACTTATATTCGTAAAAAAATATATATTAATATATATCTATATACATACAATTTAAATATATATTTACATAAATCATATGTACACGGAAAAATCCTATTATTATACATAAATTTATAAAAGTATTATTTACCGCACAAAAATACTAAACCGCAAAAATTCAAAACTATTCTCAAAACATTAGCATCAAAATATCTTAAAAACAAAATATCTTAAAAAATACAAATTGTCCCCGCAAAAAGTTCTTGCGTATTAAGAGAAATAAAACAAATCGTAAACTCACTGCTATGGCCAACACAACCGTAAACTCCCAGGTAGCAGCCCTCCGTGATGAACTCACAAAACAAATAGTCTCACTCACCGCAAGAGTCGTAGCCGTTGAACACCAGATAGACAACCAGAAGACTGAACTAGCAAATATGATCTCCATCATAAACACCCAAGACTCAACAATCGCAAACTTGAAAACCATCATTACACAACACGGCACCAACATAAAAGCAGGTACAACACCAACAGCCACCATGTGGAACCAGGTTGTTAGGAAGAACTCTAAATCTCCCAAAAAAGACCAACAACAAATCAACATGATAGGTACCATTGCCAAAGAATCAAAAGAACGCGAAACCCGATCAAAGAATATCGTCATCCATGGAATAAGCAAATCAACTTCATCCGACCAGAGCGACCAAAAGCAACACGATGAAACTAAAATTAACAAAGTACTCGAACTTATCCAGCAAATCGAGTTAATTATGCCACACTCTTCGTCAACCTTGAGCTAACGGCAGTCGAAAAGAATTTAGCATGGCAACTACACACTGAAAAATGCGTAGTTGCACAAAATACATCTCTACCTGCAAAATCAACAACATTGTTCGCAATACGAGGCAACAAGATCAAAGAATTACCTAAACCATATAGCCACTAATCAACCAACGTCTCCAACTGACCACACCAATAAACAACCTAGCACTCAACTGCAAAACCATCTTTCAATGCCTAATACACTCCTGTACCCAAGTCAACAAATAATAAATGGCTGACGAACTCAACATCAAACAACCACAACAGACAACGTACAGCGATTATAATAAGCCAAAAATCTCTTCCGATAAGCCAAAAACCAAAATTACAACAACCAACACAACCAAAAGCAAAGAAACCAGAACAACTCATTTACTAGGCCAATAACCCTTGCTCACTTAATGGCCATAAAATTGACGAACTAAGAGCTAAAATTACCTCAATAGACACTTTACTTCAACCACACATAATTTTGATGGCCGAAACTTGGTCCAGCGACAACTCTGACGCAAAAATAGCTGGGTAACAACTGTTTAAAAAAAATTGAATCGGAAGAGGAGAAGGAGTGGACATCTACACAAAGGAAAGCCTCGATTCTTCTTTCACCAAAATTGACCAACTCAACCGCACCACAACTGAGCAAGTCTGGATCAAATTAAAATTTCACGACGAATCAATTTTAATAGGTTGTCTCTACCGTCCTCACGACCTGAACGACTTAACGCTCGATGAAATAATAAGCTCAAAAAGTACTGCCTCTGACATATGCAACACAATTGGCTGCTCTACCTTACTTGCGTACGGCGACTTCAGCTTCAGTAACACTGTGTATTCAAATGTCGACGTAATAGGTGGCGTCGCGACTGTTGCATACGTACAAAACGATTGGCCAACAGATAGGAAATTTCAAGACTGTCTTGAAGAAAATCATTTGACCCAGCTAATAACTTTTCCAACATATCGCATTACTCGCGAGGAACCTCCAAAAAATACTCTTGACTTGATCCTGACTAATAAACCAGACCAAATAATGAAGATAAAAGAAGCTAGTTCTCTCGGCCACACAGCCAAAAGTCAGGCACACTGTCTTATTGAGGGAAGTATAGCTTTCATTGATTTAAAAACTAAAGAACCCGAAATAACTGATTCCTCTAACGTCTACAAGAAGCGTCTGATCTGGAGCAAAGCCGACTACAACTTAATTTCTACGCATAACGTTCTCAGTTAAATTTCTCGGGGTATTATTAGATGAACATATTAGCTGGAAAGACCACATTAATATATTAAAATACAAAATATCTAAAAACATTGGAATTATGCATAAAACCAGATATATTTTAAATAATGCATGCCTAAAAGTTTTTATTTTGCATATATACATAGCTATATTAACTACTGCAATAATGCCTGGGCTAGTAGGGTAGGGTGGGGCAAGATGCCCAGGTGGGGTAAAAGGCCCATCCTGCAGTTATAAAGAACCTAGGTAAAATATTATAATTATTGATTTGTAGTATGAATGATAAATGTGTAACAGTGTTGCGAGCGAATTTTGGTGAACTTTTAGTAGAAATATAATTTTTAACAGAATATTGAAGACTTGACAGGTAATAAGAATAGGACATTTTGATTTTTTGCGTTATTTTAAAAATTTTTTGTAGATTATTGTTAAACTTAGTTGATTATTTAAATGAGTTTATGTATTTGTAAGCGTACAAATTATGTATTGATTATTTACATAACGTTCATTGTACCATAGAATAATATGTTCTTATCAATTTTTGCACCGACCATTTTGGGGCAAAAAGCCCAGTTTGTTAATGGGGCAAAAGGCCTATCCTGAGCTTTTTACCCCTTGCATTATTTAAGTAGAATGTTCAAATTTTAACTTTATTTTATTTATAGATATGGTTAGAAATTACAAAAGGAAGACAAAAAGAGGAAGTTATGGAGCAGAAGGTTTACAACGGGCTTTAGATTCAGTAAAAAATGGTATGTCTTTGCGTAAAGCTGAAAACAGTTTTGGAGTTTCAAGGAAGACATTGAGAAGGCATTTGCAGGGCAAAGTAAGACAAGTTGGGAGCAATAAATTAGGAAACCATGTGAATACTTTTTCTATTGAAATTGAACAAGATCTTGTTAAACACATCCAAATGATGGAAAGAGCATTATTAGCTAGAAACGAAACAAGTGAACCTACGAATACAAATGAAGAAGCCGGCAATGCGGTGGATGATGAAGCATCGGTTAATGTGATGGAGACTGATAGGATTGCAACAGGAGATAGCAATGAGTCCGATGAAAATCAACTAGATAAAACAGCTGATAATCCTGGTTTATCCGAAGCATTGCAGATTATATCAGAACTAAGCCCTATTCCAAGGATAAAGAATGTACGCAGTCGCAAACGAAAAACCGAAGCAGCAACTGTAATAACTTCTAGTCCTTATAAAGCAATGTTAATTGAAGCAAATGCAAAGAAGACAAAACAGAACAAGCAAGTAGTAGTAGAAAATAATAATGATGAAAATGATGAAGACGAAATCGATGTAATCGCAGACAAATCCAAGAGAACGAAAAGTGGAGATGACAAAGAAACCGGGAAAAGGAAGCAATATGCGAGAACAAAATCAAAAAGGACAATCAAAAGTAACGCATCGAATGCTAACGTGATAAGAAAAGGGTCAAAAGAACGAAGATGTGTAGGTTCTGTTACTAACAGTGATGATACGCCATGTTGCATGTGTGGTAAAAGATTTAACGAACCACCCATTGATGACTGGCAGCAATGCCCAGAATGTCTCAACTGGTACCACGACGGCTGTGGTCCTGATGACACTGCTGTCTGCTTTTACTGCCAATAGGCATAATCAATTCAACTATTCTTACTGTAGTTTTTTAGCTGTCTTTTTAGCTGTATGAATTAGTTTTTTAGCTGTCTTTTTGGGTTATGAATTATTTTTTTAGATATCTTTTTTAGCTCTATGAATTAGTTTTTTTTAGCAACTTTTAAGCTCTATGAATTAGCTTTTAGCTGTGTTTTTCAGCTCTATAAATTAGTTTTTATAGCTATCTTTTTAGTCTATAAATTTTTAGCTCTTTTTAGCTCTATTAATTTTACGGTGCTGTTTGCCATTGTCATATGATAGCATATATGGTGCTACTTGCTAGTATTATGGTGCTAAGTGTTCTACTAAAACTTTTGTTGGACATTTTTACACACAAATATAGTGTGACTAGTAAAAAGTGTATTGTTGCAATAAATTTTTATTGTAAAAAAGGAATATTTCAGGCTATTAACGTTTGGGGTAAAAAGCCCAGGGTAGGGGCGTTTTGCCCCAGCAATGGGGCAAAAGGCCCACTCTATAGCAGTTTATAAAAAGCATATTTCCATTAAAACTTGAGTAGCCATTAAGAAAATAACTTTAGATACTTAAGTTTATTATGTATCTGAAATAATGGTAACATAAATTTCTAGGTACGTTTATTGGATCAGTAAAAAAAAGATGAAATTGCTTATGGTGGGCTTCTTGCCCCACCTTACCCTACCTACCAATCAAAACTAGATTTAACAAATAAAAAACAAAAACAAGCGTGTCGTATATTAACAAACGCAAATAAAAATGACAATTATAATCATTTAATGAGGGAACTGAGAGTTCTTAATATCTACGAACAAAATATATATTGCATACTTCAGTTCATGTTTAAACTCAAAAATGATCTGGTCCCTGAAGTCTTTTCACCTTAACTTTTCACCTAACTATTTTCACCTTATTAATCACAAATATCAAACAAAATACTCTATCAAGAACTACTATATTCCGAAAACCTCTTTAAGACAATCTAAATTCTTAATATCCAGCAGAGGATCCCAATTGTGGAACTAATTTCTAACAAACAAAATAAAAACGATAAACTCATTCCAACATTTTAAATGCGTTGTAAAGCAACAGCTACTTGACCTCAACATTAATGAAACAATCTCTTATTTTTAAAATTTTTCCTTTTTCAATTTCAATTTTTTTTTTCTCTTCACTTTTTCTTGAAATTCTATTATATTACTTGCTTCGTTATTTAATGAAGTTCATTGTAAAAAAAAAAAAAAAAAAAAAAAAAAAAAAAAAAAATCACATGTATTATAAATATTTTATTATATTTGTATTTGGTTTATATTTTATTATATTTTGTCAACGACAAAAATGGGGCAAGATGATAAGACTATTGTCTTCTACTTGCTCCAGTCATATATTTCACGACAAAATGTTGTACAAATTTATATTAATAATGACGAAATATATATATATATATATATATATATATATATATATATATATATATATATATATATATATATATATATATATATATATATATATATATATCGAAACATTCGACAGGCATTCGGCTTTCGACGACTTAAGCATTTCCGAAAAATATCAAATACATTTAAAAATATCAAATATATTTAACACGAAGCAACCTCATTACACGTCCCATCAACGACCATCCCTTATACTAAAAAAACACAAAATATGGGTGACCAAAGATGTTGCAAATGCTATCAAATTGAAAAGTCTGAGTCAAATTTATCCAAGCTAGCCGAACAAACAAGCTAACTCTACGCAAACAGCAGAAAAAAAGCAAGTAAAGCAGAAAAAAATTAGTTAAAACAGCCGTTCTGGATTACGAGGTGGAACTGGTAAAGAATAGCAGATTTGACCCAAAAATAATTTACTTGTACGTCAAAAGCAAACAAGAAACACACGATCGAAATCGTCAACTTGAAACAACTAATAATCAAGCTACAACAGATCCTAAAGTAATTTGCAACACTCTCAACAAATATTTCCAATGAGTTTTCGAAATTGAACCGCCAGGGTCTATACCAACATTCAACACTCGTTCCACTAGCATAATCCAACCGACCACACTCGCATCATACGAATCTGTCAAAGAAAAACTTTTGGACCTGAATGAATCCAAATTAATGGTCTTCGACGGAATTCGTCCACGCGTCCTAAAATACAGTGCTGCAGGTTTTGCTATCCCGCTGAGCATTATCTTCTCTGAATTGCTTAAAGCTGGAGAAGTACCGTCTCAATGGAAAAAAGCCGAAATTATTCCTGTTTTCAAAAAATGCTGCAAGTTGAACCCCTCAAACTATCGACCTATCTCACGCACCTCTGTCCCTTGCAAGGTAATGGAAAGCTTTTTACACAAACATATTATTGACCACTTAAACAAAAATAAACTCATCAGCCCTATTCAACACGGGTTCCGAAAAGGAAAAGTTTGCGTCACTAACCTACTCGAAACTTGCGACATCCTGACTGAAGCTGCCCGCAAAGGTTACCCAACTGATATCATATTCACAGAGTTTGCTAAAGCATCCGACAAAGTTCCGTACCGTTGTCTGCTGCACAAGCTAAAATTATATGGAGTGTCCGACAACTTGCACGATTGGATCAAAAGCTGGCTAACCGACCGGCTACAACGCGTAACCATTGGTAACAATAAATCTAATTGGAAAACTGTCTTTAGCGGTGTGCCACAAGGATCTGTTCTTAGACCACTCCTGTTCCTTATCTCCATTAACAATTTGCCAGACAAAATACAACATCACTTTAAAATGTATGTAGATGACTGTAAAATAATCGGAACTAAAGAATCAAACCATGACATCATAAAACTCCAAGCCAATATCAACAAAGCAGTGAAGTGGACGCACACATGGCTCATGCCATTTAATGTTGAAAAGTGCAAAGCCATGCACACCGGGCACAGCAACAACAAAAAAAATCGACTGCAATTTATACAATGATCAACCTGGACGGCCAATTGCACCAGCTATATTGTACGTCATCTGAACAAGACCTAGGCGTTTTTATAACGAGTGACCTAAAAGTTAAAAAACAAGCCTGTGCGGCTGCATCAGCTGGCAACCGAATGCTTAGCAGGCTCGAAGACTTTTCGAGGTCGATGTTCTGCAGTATGGCGCACACTGTTTATTTTGTACGTTCGCCCACACCTAGAATTTGCAGTACAGGCCTGGTCACCGTTTTTAGCTCAAGACATTGCCAAAATTGAGCAAGTTCATCACCGAGCCACAAAACATATTGCCTCCCTTAAACACCTTTCGTATGGTCAAATACTATCAAGCCTTAACCTGACAACACTTACTGAACGACGAGAAAAAGGAGACCTTATCGAACAATATAAAATCATGATCAAAGTTGATAAAATTAACTTTCACGTCCCTCAACTTCAGCTTAACACGGAATCTTCAAAGTACAGTTTTCGGCCGCGTGGACACACTAAAGAACTAAGAGCACATCTTGTCCGAAACTGCGCTGAAAGAAGCAACTTCTTCACCAACCGTATTGTAAGATTATGGAATTCTTTAACCCAAAATGCGGTGGACGCAAAGAACTTGAACAATTTTAAATACGAACTTTCTCTACTACGGCATCTTCACTTAAGCTGAAATTGAAAAACTGTATTTTCATAACAGAAAGACCTGGTGTGCCGCTCTTTGTCAAAAAAAAATTGTAAATTTATTTTTGACCATGAATGAATAAACCTAAACCATATGTACTAATATTTACGTCATGCATTATAAAGGCATAGTTTCATTTTTTTTGAATTAAAAATTAATTTGCAATAAGCTGATGTTTAGTTAAAGTATGCTAGAAAGTGGTAAGATTAGTTGTACGAGAGATAGAAAGATTGTATCCCGTAAAAAAGTGGTTATAAAAGAGTTAAGAAATCACACGGAGAAGTGGATATAAAAGAACCAAGAAGTTGTTAAGAATTGGTAATAAAAATGCTAAAAATCTCCAAAAAATAGGTCTCTTGTTGGAATCTACGATTTATTAAAAATATGATATTCAAACGTCTCAATACATATGTATTGGTCCATTCTACCAGTGTACAAGTAGCATAGTCAGGGTCCATCATATGTGATACAACCCCAGATCCCAACTGAACTTCCTTCACCCTGTAAACGAGGTACATTGAAACGATTATAAAACTTCTCATTATGGTATCTTTGAACTATTACTCTATTTTTTCGATTAACGACTGTATAATTTGATTCTTTGCTAAATACTATTTTTTTTATATCATTATCACTCATCTTGAGAATTTTTTTGCAAACTTGTACCGTTTGAGCCGATCTGATTGTTTAAGCATAGGTTTTCTAGAAGCAGTATACAAGCATAGGTGACGATCAATTAAACTTCTATTTACTGTCTGCCTTGAGATATCATTTTTAGGAGTTGAATTTATTTCTTGAGCAATTTGTTTGGCACTATACTTAGGATTTTTTCTGGCAATTCTATATATAATATTATCATCAGTGGTAGTGGTTTTTCTGGGTCTTCCGAATTTGATTTTATCTAAGGTGCTACCTACTTTTTCCACTTAGCTATTGTTTTAGTGACACAAGACTGCAATATGTTCTTGAGGATCCACTGAATTTTTTTTGTAGAATTACCAGCAAGGTGCAAGGTAATAATTCTTTCTTTGGTTTATTTTGAAACTGATATTTTACCCATTTTCTGAATATTTTAAATGAAAATAATAAATAAAAAATGGTATATTTTGATTAGCGTGCACTAAGTAAATAATTTAATTTTTAAATGGATTTAAACGTAGTATTTTAGAGATATATATTTATATTCCACGTTAGAATTACAATCTTTAAAAAAATAGGTTGGACACTTATACGGAATTAAAGATAGGAAAAAGTGAGTTTAAATTTATTAGATACATTTTTATGTGTTTTTAAATGGCGCTATTGTTAAAAAGTAAAAAAATAGACCTAATATATGAGATAAAAGGTGTGTGTTTTTTGTAATTATTCGGCAACAAACTAAGTTAAATAAAAAAAAAATGTCTTCAAACATTTTCAAAAAAAGTTTTTGAAGGGGATTTTAAGAGCTAAGCTAGTTATTATTATAACTTAAAGTTCCATAATAAAAGTTTTTTCTTTTTTCGTTTTTAATTATAAACCGCTCTGTTATGAAATTTATATATAATCAAAATAAATTTCTTAAATATTGAGCACTTTCATTTAACACAGCGTTTCATCAATATAGACTCATCGGAAATGAATGATCAAATTAATAAAACTTCAATTTATACCAAAAAATTAAATTACAATTAAAAGAAAAATTACTACTGTAAATTTTTACACATTTGTGGAATATGCTGACACTATTATTATAAGAATTCTTTAGAATTGATTACTTCTGCTTTTTTTAATATTTTTTAAAAGGGGGGATTTAATGTAATTATTATTTGAACTCACTTATTTTTATAGTTTTTTAGGAGAAACTTATTTTCGTGCCTGCATTTAGAAATTAATTCCGCTTTTTTGTTTGATAAACATTCTTGATTTGCATGTGTAATAGTTTCAAATTTTTCTTGAAGGCATAGTATGCATTTTTTGGAAATATTGTTATATGCAAGTTGTTTTAGGAACACACACACACACACACACACACACACACAGATATATATATATATATATATATATATATATATATATATATATATATATATATATATATATATATATATATATATATATTAGGGTGTCCCAAAAACACACTTTTTTTAAAATTTCAATGTGCTCTCAACTTATCCCCATTCTATAGGTCCTAAATAGCTATCAAAATCTTTTTTTTTAACTTTTTAATGACTAGAAGTGATAGATGTAAATTCTGAGTTTTACGGTTTTGTACACATATGTGTATTTACTAAAAAACAGCGCTATCTAGTATTTCAATATGTTTTAATATGATGTAATAATTAGTACACAAATAATTCCCATATATTATTAAAGAATAGGATCATTCCCTATGAACATTGTTAGCGATTGATATTTTTCCCTCTGGACAATGTTATTAGTTGGTATAATTCCCCATGGATTGGTTCACAAATAATTCCATTTAGAAATTTTTTTTGAAGGAAAAAATTTCTAAATGGAATTATTTGTGCACGACAGAATTCTAATTTGTGCACGAAGAAATTCTCGTGTAAACGGTTATAAAAGCCGTAACGGTAAACTTAGATAAAATATTATACGAGAGGGAATAACGACTTCATAGATTTTTAATGCAAGTGTAACATTTAGTAAAAGTTTAGTTAAAAAACTGATTATTTCGAAATTCATATAAAGATGGGTAGAACAGCTAAAAAAAAGAAGATGATATGACAGAATAAGAAAAAACGGAAAAATACAGAAAGGTTGAGGTATATTTACCTATTGAAGTACCCACTGAGGGAGTTACCTCAGAGACAGCTTCCATCTAATGGTGATATTCTTAGATACTATCAATTTATCCTTCGCGAGTCACAAGTTAAATACAAACCCACTTCTACTAATGTTGGTTGCAAATTGAAATCGAAATTCAAGGATGTTGTTTGTGAAAATGGTGTTTTTACAGATCCTGATAATTCTTGCTTGGTATCTAGGATTTAAAAAATTTGGGATAATGCTGGGTTTGGCAAGAAGTTTGTGATTTCTGCGTACAATATAAAGACCAAAATCATTCAACTTAATTTAAAATACAAGAAATTGATTAAATTGTCTTCTCTAAACTGAAACAGCAGTCTTGATAAGCAATCAATGTTAGAGAAAGATTTTCTCACAGAATCCTATCAGCTTTTTGACATCTCGACTAAGAATTTTAAAAAAGATATTCTTGCTGATAGATTGAGAACAGATGATGCCAAGCTGGAAGATATAAAGTAAGTTCATTAAATAACACTTTTTTTAGTAGTGAGATTTTTTGTTCCAATTAAAAGTAACTTAAGTAATAGCATATTATTTCCTTTAAAATATTTACGTTTAACTCTTTACATGGTTTGGTCATCTTCCAAGAAAAACTAGAACAATTATTAATTTATTTATAAATGGCTTAATAGATTTAAATATTTCTTAGTTTTTATGAAGACCAGAAGTTACATAGGAAAGGATATATGGAAACAAAAGTCGATGAAGACTACAGTAGAAGAGTACTGGATGCAAACAGGAGAAAGAACAAGCTAGATAAGTTGAGAGAGAAAGAATTAGAGAGACAGAAAAACTTAAAAGATATCAATGATGTTTTGTTGTCACATGACTCCATGACAGAAGAGATTCAATTCAGCAGTGAGGAAGAAAAGTCAAACGAGGACTCTGAAACCAGCGAGGAAGATGATTTCCTGGGTAACGGTCGGAAACGCAGGTATAGTATTATTTTATTAACATAGTTGTAATTTTCACAAGCTAATGCTGTTTTATTGAAAAGTATATAATTATAAATAGGCAGAAAAATATTATAAAATGATACCAAGGTACAATTCTGAAGATAGGATAAATCTAGCAGTGAATGTTGAAAAGCTCATTGAATGTACTGCTATTCCAGCAACAAGGTTCAATGTTGGTGTACGACCTAATCTGGCAATTTTAAGTGAAATATTTAAAGCTGGAGGTATAGAAATTAATGATATACCGCTTTCACGAAGCACACTTCATAGAAAAAAGTTCAAATATGTAGAACTTGAAGGAGACTCGGAGTGGATTTCAATATCTAATCATCTTAAAGGCCGACGGTTTATTCTTCATTTTGATACCAAAATGTTGGAACAAATTACCACTGGGCATAACATTATTCAAAAAATTGAGCGACTTGCAGTCTCAGTGAGTTCCCCGGATGACGATACCATGAAAGACCATCTTTTAGGTGTTGTTCAATGTCCCTCTTCAAAGGGAGTTGACCAAGCAGAACAAGTGCACAATCTTTTAGAATATTACGGATGTAAAGAGCAGATCATTGGTATATGCTGTGATACAACTGCAAGCAATACAGGCGGAGTAAATGGAGCAGTCCAAATTCTTACAGGTATTTTGAAATTACCAATTTTGTGGATAATGTGTAGGAGACACATATATGAAATACATGTATCTCACTATATGGCTGCCCTTACTGGTAAGAAAACTAAAGGTCCAAGAAGAGCTCTTTATGTCAAGCTAAAGAACAAGTGGCCTGAAATCTGTGAGAAAGTAAATGAAGTGAAAAATATATGTAAATTGGACTGGCAAAGAGATGATCTGAAGATTGGCTCTGTTCGTCGCACTGTTGCAGAGGAAGCTAAGACATTTTTGACTAATGCAACTACTGATATAGTGTTTTCAACGAATGATTATGGTATAGTTTGTAAGCTTGCCTCCTTCTTCCTTGGAGTGGAAATACAAGATTTTAAGTTCCATCAACCTGGAGCCTGCCATGAGGTAAGGTTTTTAGCAGATGCGATCTACATCCTGACTCTTTATATGACTAAAGATATCAGTAATATCTTGACAGAAAAAGAAATGCTGCAGTTGAAGGATGCAAGTTTGTTCATTGCAATTTGCTATGTTCCATGGTTTTTAAAAAGTTTTTTAGGATTTATGGCTCCCTACAATGATTTGAAAGCTATCCAGACAGCCTATGCATTGAGAAAAGTTAGTAAGAATATTGGAAATGCTTTGCTTCTCAGCATGGGTCGCCATACGTGGTACTTAACTCCGCAACTCTGTGTTTTTCCTTTGAGGATAAAGAAGTTCCTTCTGAAACAAAGCTAAGAATGCTGTTAGCTCTGATTGAGTTTGAAGAGCCAAATGAATTTCAGCGTTGTAAACCATCAAATGTACAAATTGGAGAGACCACAGAGCTACCTGAGTTCATTTCCGAGCAAAGCTACCTTCTCTACAAACATTTTAAAATATCAAGAGCAAGTATAAAAGAATGGCTTAATAATAGTTTTAATACTATAGATGTTTTTAACCATCCTCAGTTGCTAGATTTTATTGCATGGATCAAAAACATATCTGTTGTAAATGATGGTGCAGAAAGAAACATTAAGCTCATTAAAGATTTTATTTCAGCTACTAGAGATGAAGATCACCTTCAAAATGTACTTTTTGTAGTTAAAAAGTCTAGAAAAAACTTGACTAGGACTATGACTAAAAAGGAGCTTGGGAACTGTTCAAAAAGTTGCATTTTTTAAGAAATGTTTCACCGCAATAAAATCTTAAATTTGCTAATAAATAAAAGTTTTCATGTATTTTTTTTGTATTTTCATATTTATAAATATAATCTATCAAGTTAAATAGTAGAAAACAATTGGAAATGATTTATACCCATCTAATTGTTTTGTTTTAATTTTCTAAAATGTGTTTTCTATTAATGTTAAGCTAGCTTAACATTAAAACAGTAAAACTCAGATTTTACATCTAGCAATTCCTGTCAAAATAAAACCGTCAAATTTTTTTTAGTACTTATTTAGGTCACATAGAATGGGAATCAGTAGAGCTTTTTTTTTTTTTTTTTTGGGACACCCTAATATATATATATATATATATATATCCATTACATCTGTTCCGTTTTTTAATTGGTTGCTTGTTGCTTTTAACTTTGCAGAAATTGAGATTTATTATTTATACTCTTATAAATAAAAATCCAGTAAATTATTTGGTTCCATTACAAAGTTTAATTTAACTTCACGTGTTGTTTTGTCGTTGTCAGTTCTTACTGAATCTTACAATTAATTTATCACTACCTTTCTGACTAGCAACAGCTTTGAAACTTTTAGCGCTTTTATAGTCCTTGTGAGCTTCTATGTTAAAGATATGTTTTGTTTCTCGGGGCATAGACCCGGGGAAGGGTCGTATTGAACTTGTCCACTTTTTTGGTACAAAATCTTGCAATTAATTTTTCACTATCCTCCAAAAAAGGTTAAGTTTTAAAAGTGGAATTGTCAGAACCAACAACACGGGGAGCCAGGGACACTTCAACTCCACCCTGCCCCCCCATTTTTTTTCTTTTAAAAAAAAAAATTCTAGATATAGAAGACTTTTTTTAGAATTGGACGATTGTGCCCCCCTTCGAAACCCGTGTCGTCTGCCCTGGTTGTAACTAGAGAAATAAGTAGGAAAAATGATTTATTACAATTCAGTTTCAGCAAAAAATTAGACATTCAATCTATGAAAATGCTTGCAATGAAAATTTATGAAAACTCTTTTTGGATTCGGATGTCATCATCATATTTTAGAGCTAGTTATTTTGGAAAATATTATTTCAAAAAGAGAGAACAACTGATACTTTATAGTCTTTAAAACTATTGAATTCGAGCAGCCAAGGCGCAGTGGTAGCGCACTTGCCTCAGATGCAAGGGTTCCGTGGTTCGAACCCACCTTTGAGCAAGTTTTGCAACATCGAATATGAAGGAAGCATAAAGTTCATGTCCCCGGTGCTCTTTGATAAGACCGTAAAGTTTTTAAAGTGGTTGAAAATCACACAAAAAAATATAATTAGAAGCAATTGTTTACTGACTTACCACAATGCGAGTAATAACTGCTTTTATAACCCCTTTTTAAATGATATAATGCCTTGATTACATAACATTTGTTTTATTTGGAAAAATAACTATTTGGGGACTATTCAAATAATGGGTGACAGCCTTATGGGGAGGGGTTTCGAAAGTTTTAACAAATATTACATGGGGAGGGTGGTTAGCTACAGTGTGATGTGACAAAAAAACTTTTAATTTTAGTTTTTATTATATATTATGTAAAATTTTAGCAAAAAAACAACAAACTCGGAGATATATTTTATTTAAAAATAATAGCACGGCACATAAAAGAAGGGGGAGGGGGAGTTAATAAACATGTCACAAATAGTTAAAAGATAGAAGTCTTAAAAAGCTCAAAAAAGCGTTGCTTATTATTTAAACAGCCTCTAATGACAAATATTTGCTATAGATATACAAATCTTAATTGTTTTCACTTTAATACAAATACCTATTTTTGACATATTTTAGGCCAATATTACATTAGTTCATTTTACAGGGCTGATAAAACAAAATTATTAGTGTATTTAAGTAACAAAAATTTATTTTGAAGTTTGTTATAAACTTTTTAAACTAATAAAGAACTTTTATGCAGAAAATACAAGAATGAAAATAGTTATTTATTATTTTTTTGTTTTTTACTAAGTACTGGAATATCGCAAATAAAGAAACAAATAAGAAATATAACTTGACTCATATTTTTTTTAAAGTTATCTGAGTCAAGTTATATTTCTTGTTATAATCAACAGATATAAAATAGAATCAACATATAAAGAATTGAAAAGAAACTAACTAAAGAATAGTAATAGAAATAACATGCACTCTGTAGTTTTGTTTAAAAGAAAATAAATAGTTATAAAATATGTAATTCTTTACGCATATGCTTGCTTATGCATACTTTACTATTAAATATTTTTAAATATTTACTATTAATATAAATAAACTGATATTTACTAATAATATAAATAATATAACAAAATAATTTACTATTAATATTATTCAATACTAATATTAATAATATCAAATACTGTTTGTAAATACTTTAGAGAAATGCTCATCTAACAAAAGAAAGTACAAACAGTATTTGTTATTAAATAGTAAAGTATTTATTAACAAACACTAAAGAAACTAAAGATTTGAAACTCTACATACATAAGAATCTCTAAAAAGAATTTTAAATTGAAAAAATGTGTATATGTAATCTTAACAACTCGATTAGCAAAATATTTAATGCAGTTTGCAGTTTAAAAAAACGTCTTGCTTTTAAAAACAAGTATGTGACATAAAATTTTAAAATTAAATCAAACCGTGTGTATAGCGGAAATCAAATCAAAAATAGGTACCTATTTCGGGTGAATTATTAGGGTGTCTGGAGGTGCTTTTTTTCATAAAATTTGCCAGGTAGCAAGAAAAAAGGTTTTTGCTGATGTCTGAATATATTAGAAAAAAGTCTCAGCATTCCTTCATATTACATACATACTACTACAACATTCCTTCATATTACATACATATTACTTCATATTACATACATACCTGATGCATAAACAACAAGGAAGTTTCAAAAAACAATAAATTCATTATAAACGAAATTTTTCAAAAAATATTTCCGTGCAGAATTAAAGTCAAACTATTCTAGTAATCAAAAAAAATCTATGTTGGTACAAATTTCTAAAAAGATAACACAGCAAAACATGTTCATATCATGTCACTCTTAAAAATACTGAAAAAAGCGTGGCACAAAATTTGGACGTAGAAAACAACTCCGTTAAGGTCGATATTTGGACGTAGAAAACAACTCGTTAAGGTCGGATTTACGCGTGCCTACTGGTATAAAAATAAAATTATTTTTTGGTACGTCTTCATAATGATTTTCTTATAACATTCTTAATTACCAAAAATACTCTAAGGATTTTGTCTTATTATTCGCACTGTTTTTTAGATTATGCAGTGTTTGACCAATGGTTAAGTCACAAGAGCAACTTAACCATTAACGGCATAATTTTTTAGATTATGTTATGTATTTTTAGTTTTCTAAAAAATTATGCAGTTAATGGTTAATTAGATTATGTTATGTATTTTTAGTTTTCTAAAAAATTATGCGGTTAATGGTTAAGTGACTAAACCATTAACCATTAACTTTTATTTTTGTTTTGTATTTTATTAATATTAATTTTTTAGATTATGCAGTTAATGGTTAAGTCACTTAATAAAATACAAAACAAAAATAAAAGAGCGCCTCGGCGATTCGCAACAGTTACCCGACGCAGACTAGAACAATTAGATATAACCAGCCGAAGATTACAAATTACGCGAATTCCGGTCAATTCAACGCGATTCGGCAAACCACTCGACGATCACTTCATACTGCACCCGTCGCAGCAGCTACCGATTGCGAATCGAGCCAAGACATCAGTAAATAGCGATGCATTCGTTATTTATTTGATCAAAATATCTAATTTGTAATACTTGTGGTGTTACTTATTATATAAACAAACTAAAATCTGATGAATTCCAGAATTTTTTAAAGCCATTTAACCGTTTAGCTACAAGAAACAGATGGAAGTTCCAACCTCATTGAAATGCTTTGGGACAATACTTGTAACCTTTTGTTTCGTAAACAAAAACGCATAAGGGATCGTCCAAAAATTACGCAATGCTACATTTATTTTTTAAAAAAAGGTTTTAAGCTCTTGTACGCGACGATATTCGTTAAACTTGATAGGCTACTTTAATTTTTTATTTAACTTGAGCCTCGGCGAGGGAAAATTTTAGAACTTTTTTGTTTTGTTTATTAGAGAAATTTAGCGTTACGTAATTTATAGACGATAATGATCTTTATAAGAAAGATAATGATCTTTATAAGTTGAGGTAAGTTCATGATAATTTAAAAATATTAAAATTGGCGACAACGAAACGGTAAACAACAACTTTTACTTAAACTTCATATTAAATTAATGGAGTATTACAAGCATTAATGGAATTATGATATACAACTAAGTTTTAGTAATTAAGAAAATGTTTTTTTTTGATTTATTAAAAATCGTATTTTTAATTGTGTCTTCTTGTAAATTGAAGCAAGAGAAGAAGCTTAAACCAACATATTCTTTTAAAATAAAGTGATTCTATTTAATTACCGAGTTTTAGTAAACATTTTGTTGAATTTTTAAATTCAAAATTACAATAACTTATGGTTAAAAAAAAATGTATACATTGTTTAAAAGGATACGCTATAACCTAGAGCGTATCCTTTTATAAAATTCTTTTTTTAATGTTTTAATAAAAATCGTTTCAGAGATTTTTTGTTGTTTTTTGTCCAATGAAACTCGTTTTTGTCGGTTCCATGCACACTTCCGAGACGAATTGAAATTGCTATGATGTTTGCGGCTTCATAAACCTCCATCTGTTTTATACTTCCATGGCTACAAATATAAATATAAAGCAAGTAATGCGTAATGATGTCTATATATATAAACACACAATTATTGCCCACTTTTAACAATTTTATTGATCCATCCAGTCGGAATCACATGACTTTATCGCAAAATCAAAAGTAACCATATTGAATTGAGGGAAAACAAACTATTCTTTCTTATACGCAAAGTCAAAAAAATTTTATTAAACAATAACTTTATGTCCTACAATTACCTTGAATGTTAATCAAAAGAAACAGTGGAAAGATGTCTGCGAAACATGCGTCTTTTAGGTGGTTTTACTTTATTTTTATATATTTTTAAATCATTGTTTAAACAAAATGATGCTTTTCATTGCTGTCTACATATTTTTTTGGTTACTTCAGGGTATAAAAGTACTGATATTTCAATATTTATTTACAAATACAAAATTAAGATGCAAATTAAAAGTAACCC
This sequence comes from Hydra vulgaris, assembly GCF_022113875.1. NCBI lineage: Eukaryota > Metazoa > Cnidaria > Hydrozoa > Anthoathecata > Hydridae > Hydra > Hydra vulgaris. Next base: position 24,618,066 of record NC_061168.1, read on the forward strand.
ACCAGTAATAAAGATTTAGGAGATCATTGATTGCCAAATGCACTACTATCTACAGCATATTCATCCACTTTCTTCGATGTACTTCATCTTTAGGAAGACTTAAATTCTAGATTTTATTTATGTTGTTAGTGCAAACTACTGCACAACAACATTTTTTTTTTTTTAAATAACTCAATGAACCGCTACTGATTTTTTAGTTAGTTTTCCCCCAATTCAAGATGGTTAATTTTAAAACGATACTTTTTAATACGGAGTGACGTCACGCCAACTGGAAGCATAGCAGAAAAAATTATACTTTTGAGTATTAAATTTATTTCGACACGAATATAAAATTTTTTTAAAAAAATTTGTTTTTATATTATATATTAAAATCTTTTGAATACGCAATAACTACATTGTAGATAAAAGCTTTTGATTGTTATAATATACTACATTATTCTAATCTGTCATAATTATAAATTTAATATATATAAATTAATAATATATATTTTCCGGTTTAAGTATCGCCGTGATCGTATAGTGGTTAGTACATTGCGTTGTGGCCGCAATAACCCAGGTTCGAATCCTGGTCACGGCATCTCACTTTTGCTTATTCAACTGTTTATTGCCTTTTTAATAATTTATTATTATTATTTTAAACTCTCTATTTAAAATATCCAAGTTTTAATGACCAATAAATTAAATATAAAAGTTTTTAAATATGATTACTTATAAGAAGGCTGTTTATAATAAATTTAAAGGCAATTAATGTAAGAAATTACTAAAATAAAAGGCAGAGTTGATATTGCCGCCCAGCAGCAAAGTAACTTTCTGCCAAAAGGCCGACTGTTTAGGGAGGTGGAAACTGTTGGCGGCCTCCCAATTAATTTTTAGCGGCAAAATGTTCTTTCTTCCGTCTCCAGTAGCTTTTGCCCTTCTTCTATTGGCGGCCGCAGCCAGAATTATTTTTTGAAGGCAAAATGTTTTAGAAGCGTACGCCATTAGGGAGGCAGAACCATTTGGAGGCCGCCTCCAATGGCTTCTGTTTCCAGCGCGCTGGCGGATGTAACGTAATTAAATGTGTTAAAAGTTTTTTTTGTATTTGGTTTACATACACTTAATTTCACGACATTCCTGCTAATTGTTGCTTTTATCGTTAAGCAAAGCGTTGCGATTCATAAGAGACCTAAGATTCATAAGAGTCTAAAAAATTTTGACAATTGTTGATAAGGGAAGTCAAGAAACGTTGACGTCAACATTACGGAACGTTGGAAATTATCTTGTTCTATCTCCATATTTTTGAATTTTGAGATAAAACGATTTAAAAAAGAAAGACTTAAAGAGATTCTTGGAGTCGGAGGTCACGTGACAAATTGGATTTTTATAGCTACCATTATGGATTAGGGAAAACAAACTGTTAAAGCGCCGTAAAAACAAGATTTGTTTAGCTAATTTGCAAGATTGTTTAGCTAATTTTGCAAATTTAAACTTATTCAAATTAATTTACAAATGCTAATCATTCAAAAGTATTTATTTTAAATAAGTTTTATGATTTTCTGTTTTATTTATAAGTTACATTCTGTTTTATTTATAAGTTACATTACATTTTACCCTGTAAAAAAAACCGTTAATTTTATTTTTTAAGTTTATTATGAAAAAATATTTTAAATAAAATGAAACAAATAAACTACTTTAAATCCAAAACAAAAAATAAAAATTGAAAGTACAAAAAGAAAACATCCTATAAACTACTTTTATTATTCCTGTTTGTATATATTTTTTTCTATTTAAAATTCATGTATTTTTCTTTAACTGATAAAATTTTTTATAAACTGATTAAAATAAAAATGTTTTAAGACATAAAAGTGTAGACATAAGATATATAAAAATGTAACAAATGAAATAAAACATAAAACTTTAATTGTAAAATGTTTTATAAAAGACTTATTTTTTTAAAAGTATCCAATTATAGCAAGTTATTTGTTTACACTTTTTTATGGTTCAAAATACGCATCTACAATTGATACACTAAGCCTACAATAATAAAATTAAAAAGAATTCCATGAAAAAGACATAGATGATTAGCTATTTGATAGAATCTTCTTGTTTTTTCCTTACTAGCCTATCTGTAACTATTCCAAAAATATAACCATAATGATTTACTTTAAAATCTTAAAACTTTCTAATAAGTTTTAGGTAGTAAATTTGCATTGGACCTTTATAGTTTCACTGTTGATGGGATTTTGCTCAACAGTTACTAAGTGGACCTTAAGAGGCAATCGCTATAAGTGGCCAGCCAATAAATTTTTAACATGTGATTTTTTTAGTATTACTTTTGGCTATATGCTGTAATATATTTCTTGTACTGACTGTAACATTTTGCTCTTGTTAATGAGATTCTATAAAGATTTCAAAGCATGTTAGTGTAAGAAACTTTGTCTTGAAAACAGGTGTTAATGATTTATAAATATCAGTTCTGACTTGCATTTTTATCGGAAACTTTAGTTTAAAATACATAATAACAACCCACTTCCAAATAGCTTATTGCTAACTTACTGATGTTACATATATAAGCAAGCATTTTAAAGTAGGTTTTAGTTTAATTTTATCAAAGTCAACAATATATTTGATCATTTAAGGCTAACTTGTAACAATAATTTTTTCATCTTCACTTAAATAATCCATCATTACTAACAAATTTTTTTCAGTATCTAAACTGTAAATAGAGCACATATGTTCTCATCTCCAAATTCTAACTTTAGTCTTTCACATATTACTTTTAAACTATCCATTTCCTTACAAAAACCTTTTCTTTCTAACTGTGTAACTGGAGTTAGTGATGATATTAAAGACTGTGCAGTTATGAGGTGTAATGTTGTTTCGAGGAGTTTATGAGTTTTAGAAGCATAAAAAATCTGTTGGTTCACCTTCCGACTTATTTTTTGCATTGAAATCATTTTATAATTCCATCGTTATTGTTAAAGCTAAAAATTATTAGGTGAAAAAATTATTATTTGATGCAATTTTAATATTAATTCTTGTGATATATTGATTTTAATTTATAAAAAAAATAAAGTTAAAATAAAAAACAAAAACCAACATTTCAAAAGAATATTTACTATAATCTAAATAAATTAAAATTATCAAGGAATTGCTAATTTTATACAATTTAACATAAAATCCTTGTATTTAAATAGTTTTAATATAATTACAACTTTAATTTAGTAAAGCAAATTAAATACAGTATATCATAATAATATATTATTATGATATACTGTTATATAACTGTTACATATTGTTGTTATTATTAACAGCAATATATAATAGTTCATATATTTTTTATATAACTTTTATGTAGATTTTATCTGTTCTTTTCTTTATTTTTTTATTTAGTGACCAAAAAACTATAAAGTATGTGTAGTGAAAAAAATATACACTTAACAATCATTAAACTATGTTGTATAATTGTGGAGTGTATTAGAGTATAAATGTCTAGTGTGTATAAATGTTTAGTGTGTAGAGGAAAAAGTATAAAATTTAAATCATTAAACTATGTTGTATAAACCTAACTTGTTAAGTAACTATTTTAGCATTATGATATATCTGTCAAGCCCGTATATTTAAAAGAAGATGTTTGTTTTTTAAATTTGTTTTTGTCCATATTACTTTATTTACCTTATACTACTGTTATTTTTACTTAACGAATTTTTTTAATAATTAAAAAAAAAAAAATTATTACAAAAATTCCTTATTTACTATTTTGATAAATTACTAAAACTAAAACCCACCAGAAAATATTGTTGTGAACAGATATAATGATTATTTTGGGAGACTATAAATTTGATTTGATAACTAGTAATTATCAAATCAAAATTATCACAAAGTATAATATTTTCTGTATACTAATAATAACAATAATAACAGTAACAATAACAATTTACAGAGTTGAAATTTTACATACTAAAGAAGTATGTTCCATATGAAGATATTAGTTAAACTACTCCATATTTGTCAACATGCGCACGATTTATTACCTTTAACTTCTAATACCTTCATATAGAAGTATCTAAAAAATTTAACTCTGTGAAATATTATTATTTGAAACAAGAAAACACAGCAACTTTGAGGATTATTCATGTAAATGAAATTTAAAAAAAATGTAAATGAAATTTAAAAAAATTGTAAATGAAATTTAAAAAAAATGTAAATGAAATTTAAAAAAAGGAATTATTCATGTAAATGAATAATTCCTCAAAATTCCCGACTTGATAAAATTATTTGTTTTCCCTAATCCATAATGGTAGACTTATTTTCCGATATTTGTGACGTAGCTCCGACCCGAAGGATGGCATAAAAAATATTTTTTATAACTTAAGTGTACTCCGCAACTTTTTTACTTATAACTTAGGTTTCAATACAGTAGAAAAACATTATTCTGAGTTACACCATGGAAGTATTATAGATAATATATAATCTATAATACTTCCATGGAAACACAACACTATCAATAACACAATTTTTTCAAAAAGTTGAAACAGAACAAGATAATTCTAACGTCGCGATTGTTACTTTTTTAAATAAATTTAATTACTAAAAAAAGAAAAAAAAACTTCTTTTCATTTTAATTTTAAGTTAAGGTGGGGGGGGGGGGGTATAAATGTTAACGTAACTTTGAAGCGTGGGGGTAAGGGAGGGTCTTTAGAGGTTTGACGAAATGTTGAAAATGGGGAGGGTAAAAAACGCTAAATTATTGTTGATATAATAAATGGATAGCTCCTAACAACTTTTTAAATATTGATTTTTAGTCCATAAAGTAAGTATAAAATACAGTAAAAATTAAATAAAAATTAAAAAAAAAAAAGTTAAAAAACGTTATTGTTAAATATTATTAAATTGTACCAATTCTTTAAAATTACATCGCACTCTTACCTGCAACAAACATATGTTTGTCTGTCTTGAGCTTACAAAGTGTCCGGCTGATAATGAAAAATTTTTAAATAGTTAGGAAAAGAAGTTTTAGTGAATAAACAAAAGTCTGAGGTTGCTGCATTTGTTAAACTGGCATCTATTTCATTTGACTGTTCCACATAGACTCAGCTCACATTGTCAATACTGTTTTCTTTTATGTTTTGAACCACGCCTATGTTGTCAAACGTAGTAATATGTCTGCCTGTTCTTGTTCTAAACGTATATACCAAAGATATGAAAAAAGATAAAGGAAGAAGTAAATTAATTTGGGATGTAGAAGACATTTGCAAATGGCCTCGTTTAATAAACAACAAACTAAGTTAACATATCATGGAAAAAGGACCTGTAAGTAATAAAAGTCAAGCAATTGATTATCCACAAGATATTCAAGGTAGAAAGTTCACAGAAAAAAATTACTCCAGAAAATTTAATATTTGTCGCTAGCTTATATATTTAAAAAGTGAAAATGCTGCTTTTTATTTTGCATGCAAGTTTATGGAAGCAACATTACCACAGTGAATAAGTTAACACGAACCTTCAAAAGATGTCTTTTAATTCTTGTTTTATGTCTTGTATTATAAACTTATGTGCTGTTTTGCTTCTACTCAACAATCGGAAATATTCAAAAGAAACGTGTTTGGAATTGCATTCAAAATCTTATGTGAAACATAAGATTTTAATATTGTAAGCGACAAAACAATTTCAGCTATTAGTGGAAGCTTCGACAGCTCACAAGTTCATCAACTTTGGTTTCTCATAAGACTTCTATCTATGACAGAAATTAAATAATATGGCTAAAAATGAAGTAATGAAAAAGTTTAAGAAATACATTGCTGTCAATATTGCAATGTCTGTTTAAAATATGTTTCCGCAATGCATTGTGATAAACCACTAGGTCTACTTAAAGCATTTTGATAATTTAAAAAAAAGTATAAATACTGTATATTACCATTAGGTGTACTTATCCTAGGGTGGTCCATAGATATATGGAAAAAAATGAACATTACATTATTGCAAGTTGTCAAGGTGTCAAATGAGTCCAATACATAAAATATTAAATCTGGTGATGTTTTGTATCATTCGGTGAATATTTGGTAAACATTCGGTGAATATTTAAAGGTAGCACAGAGTCTTAGAAGTTCTACCGGACATTTCATTTTGCTTTCGGTCAGCCAGCAAATTTGCGTTATTAGTTTACTGGATGACAGTTACTGGTTACAGTTAGTATTCGCCATATTGTTTGATATAAGAGTTACTATGAGATGTCAATTAAATTTTTGATTGTTTTGTGCAGTACTGCATTGCTGCATAGGTTAACTGGTTCATTCAATGTAAAAAAGGATAAATTCAATAATTTGCATTGCTAAATTCAAACTGAACTGCTGTTACTGCATGCATATTACAGGTCACTATATTTGTTTAGTTTAATTTATCTATTGCATCAAGTTTGATTCAATACTGTTGCTACTGCGGACATTATCATAGAATATTGAATTATTGATGAATGATGAAATAGCACATAGTAAACAACACGTACTAAGTAAGTAATCATACTTAGTACGTGTTGTTTACTATATGCTATTGCATCATTCATTAATAATTTAACATTCTATGATGATGTTCGGAGTAGCAACAATATTGAATATGTAGATGTGTAGATAATGATTATTTGATTCATATAATACATTTAACAAAGTTGAATTGATTCTGAATTACACACTTACATAGGTAGTAACGCTACATATTATTGTATAATAATGTTTATTTCTGAAGCTTAAAGATATATAAAATATCCATGACAAACTCTTGTAACTATTATGAATTATATATAATGTGACAGGGTTAGAGAAATTACAATTGAGAAGTATGCTTTTTTGCTAAATTATCAACGCTGTATTATTTTTTTGTTTTTGTTTCAGTGGTCACCGGTATGCAATGGTCACCACCACAACTAAAAATGATGAAGCCATGAAAACAAGATATCAGTCTTAAGTGTGGTTGATTGGAGCACCAGCCTCTAACCTTAACCAAACTAAGAAGTTGCCCTTATTGCAAGAGACTTTGTTAGCCTTCTTTTATCACCACAAACAGCTGAAAACAGTGTTGAAAGAAAGTGCCGAGGTAACAAGTACAACAGGTTCTTGACGTTTGGGAGAAAGCTGGTATCTTAACTACACATCAACATGATATAGCTAAACAAGTTCTAAAAATCCACAACAAATGGCAAGGGCTAAAGAAAGCATGCAAACGTCGAACTGCTACTCAAATAAAAAAGGAGGAGGCATTTTGTGAACGTTTTTTGAAATTACTCACCTGAATGCACAAGCACTGAACAAGATCCCAGAGGATTGGGTCTTCTAGAATGATTTTTTATCGCGCATTAGGTGGAGGTGGAGAGGCTAGGGCTATTTCTCTTGACATATCTAATGCTCTTGATATATCTAAGGCTTTTAACAAAGTTTAGCATACTAGTCTTCTCCATAAGCTTATTCCATATGGTGTATCATGGAAAGTTTTTAAGGTTATCAAATCGTTTTTTTCTAACCGCTTTATTAAAGTCATCCTTGAAGGCCAACACTCTTCTTTATTTTTAGTAACTTCTGGGGTTACCTCAAGGTAACCCCAGAAGTTACTGGAAATAAGAACCGTTCCATGCTCAACCGTTCAACCGTTCATGCTCTCTAACCCTATTCTTTTTTTATAGTAACTCCCTACTTAATAGTGGTTGCCTTCAACCTAGCTGGGAGTGAATCAGAATAAAAAAAAGAGAAAAAAATAGTGTTGTTTAATGTTTATTATAATAATTGTTATTGTATTTCAAGCATTTGTTTATATAAACCCGAGTAGCAAACAATATTGGCGCAATATTGTGTACAAACTTTACATACTGTAAACATTATTGCGCCAATATTGTTTGCTACTCGACTAAATATTCTCAAACTTAACATCCATCTAGTTAATAATATATAAATCAGTTTAATATTGTAAAGTTTATTACACGCAGATGTTGAATTACCTTGTTTTTCTAAAATAGATCAATAAAATTAAATCATATAAAACACTAAAAAACAATATATTTAATTTAAATTAATCTTAAATTTAATTGCCATGTAAGTTCAAAAAACTAAATTAAATAAATACTAACTTTATTGGTATTGTGGTTTATCCTCAAGTTCCGCTCCTTAAGGAGTGTCATAACCCGCTTCTAAGACCAAGAGTAAAGTGATTTTGAGAAGATGTAATAGAGTGAAAGACAGAAGAAGTCGTGATAGAAAGATAGCATAGAGAAAGCGGACAGATATTGCACCAATTTGGTAGGAACTCTTATTATGTATTTTGTTTTACAAAATTTACGTAACGATTAATTACTAACATTATTCATCGTCATTAATTTCGTTTTTGTTTAACAATTTTTTTTTTGTTATTATTATTTTTCTATTAAATTTATTTATCGTATAACATTAATTAAGACAATTTTATTTTAATGTTAATATTTTTGTAAACATCTATCTTATTTTTTAGTTTATACTTTATACTCTTGAAAAAAATTTTGTAAAAAATGTATATTGTAACCCGGTGCTCGGTAACATGACAAAAATAATGTCTTCTTCTTGCTCCGGCCATTAATTTTATTTGTAAATTTATGTAGGTTGTAACATTTCTTCAATCGCAAAATATAATATTCAAAAATAAAAAATATATATATATATGTTTCAGCGCGGAAATATTTTTTGAGCATGTGTAAATAGGGTTAAATAGAAAAACTAGCGAAAAATTTAGCAGGCAACCTTTTGCACACAAATACTTACGAAACTCTAAATTTATGCAAAAATTCTAAAATATGGTATTCACAGTATTTTTCAAAAAATGCTCAACAAACATTAAGTAGGTAAATTTGCGCCTGCTATTTACTGACTAACGCTTAGCGTATTTTACTCATCATTTAAATACTATAATGGTGCCCGTAGTATTGTGATTCATTTTTATATTATTGCTGAACTTAATAGTAGTAGTACGCACTAGTGCGTGTTTGTTACGGAACTTTTGACAGGCATTAATACTGAGGTAATGACGAGAAAGTGTCTCTCGGCACTTTTTAAAAATATTTATATACAGATATGCAGGTAAATATGTAAAAACAATGTCATAAAGATTACGCAAATTTAAAAATTCCATTTGTATAGCGTTACGTACAAACGTCTATAAGTGTAAACGCCTTTAGCATAAGTTGAGTTTGCGGATGGTTTATGGAACAATCGTGTCTAATATACGTATAATGATATAAAAAAACTTTAAAATTTTATTTTAACAATTAGAAGTTTTCTTACAAAGTTTAAAAAATGTTGTACGCTAAGGGATGGGTTTGAATCCTCGAAAACGACACTAAAGACAGCGCTCTAAACCATTTAGCTATCGATGATATACGTTTGAGATACGTTTGATATAATTTCTTATAACCTCTACGTGTGCGAATAAAGTACGCGTGTAAATTTTTTTTGCTCCTAAAGCAATTTTTCGAATAAACAATTTTTCTATCCTTTACTGAAAGATATTAAAGTAAATAAGAAACAAGTATAGAAATGATCGGTTTGATAAATTTTACGGGTCCGGGTAGTTAGGATATAGTATATTGTTTATGTATATATATACATATATATATATATATATATATATATATATATATATATATTATATATATATATATATATATATATATATATATATATATATATATATATATATATATATATATATATATATATATATATATATATATATATATATATATATACATATATATATAAGAGGAAAAACTATAGAAAAAGTCGGTGTGGAATAGACTTAGACACCCGTATTTTTACAGTTCCGGTCAGCTAGTTCCATATTATTTACACTCTCGCAGAAAGTGTGGAGTTTTCTTCTACACCTGTGTGTAGCTATCACTCTTAAATACAATTGTGGAGTTATTTTGCACACTTTTGTGTAAATAACTCCACACTTTTGGGGAGAAGTAGAGTTAGAAAAACTACACGCTCGCTTTCCGCGAGCGTTTAGTTCGTTATTAACAAAAATAAAATAGTTTAACACATAGCATATTACTTAGTTTAGAGGAGACCGAGACTTGTTGGCAGCAGGATACAGTCGACGAATTTCTTAACTTCAGATCCCTTCCATCAGAAAATGCAAGAACCACATTAAACTTTTTTTCTATCTTTCAATGTAATATTAATGTAATTTGCGCATGTGTGTAGAATTTACTTCAATTATTTTTTTTGGACAATGTAACTTTAGATTTTTTTTACTTTACAAAGGAAACATAGGTTTAATCAAAACTTTTTAATTTTAGCCACAAGTAATTTACTCTTTTTCATGCAAGTTTTTTTTTTTTCAATATTTGATGTTTTTTAAAATTTGATGGTTGTTTATTGAAACAAAGAGATTTTGGGTTAGTTGACGGGGGTTATTTCACGGGGTTAGTTTGCTCATAGTAGTTACTATGAATTATTTTCAAATATTATTTTTTATATTGTAAAAATGTTGAATAAAAATATTATTTTTATAATCTTTTCTTTCACTTAACATGCGCTCTGGTATTGTAGTTTAACCTCCTCCGGCTAATTGCCATATAGAGGTTACTTAACCAGAGGTCCGCAAAGACTGGTTGAGCTCCCGAAGGAGCGTCATACCCGCTCTACGGACTGAGAGTAAGGTGAGTATAGGAAGAACGAAGATATAAGAGTAAAAGATACAAGTAGTCGAGTTAGAAAGATAGCACAAAGTAAGCAGACAAGATTGCATACGATGTTAAAGGGCGCAATTCGCACGGCGACAAAGTAGTGATTGGAGCTCACTTAACATGAGCTTTTCCTTCATTTTTCTTTGACGTCCAAGAGAGACGTATAAGTAACCTTTTCTATAAAAATTTACTTCTAAACTGCATTTTAGATTAGTTTTTATCTAAGAGATCGTCAATAAATTACGAAACGCAAAAAATATTTTATGAGCAGGAGTAGGCGATATTAGGCTTTTTTACGCGGCGATTTTCATTTAACTTAATTTTCTATTTAGATTGTTTATTTAAATTAAGAGTCTGCGAGGGGAAAACTTTTAAATTTTTTTGTTTTTTGTAAAATTTTGCGTCACTTAATTTATTGACGATTTTTCAAATAAAGTGTGGTAATAACAAATTTTTCTATATTTAAAATAGGCTGATATTACTTGTGGGTTCGTTTTTCTTTTTTTTTTTTTTAATTTTTCTGTTAATTAAAATTGAGTTTGATAATGCCGCCAGACGGCAAAGTAACTTTCTGCAGAAAGGCCAATTTTTTAAGGGAGGCGGGAGCTGAAAGAGGCGCCCTCTCGTTAAATTTTTAGCTGCAAAATGTTCGTTCTTCCGCCTCCAGTAGCTTCTGCTCTTCTATTGGTGGCTGCAGCCACAGTTATTTTTTAAAGGCAAAATGTTTTGGAGGCCGACACCATTATGGAGGCGGAAGCCATTGGTTGCCGCCCCCAAAAAAATTATGGAAACAGAATCATTTGGAGGCCGCTTCTAATGGCTTCTGTCTCCTAACTGGCTGCGGTCGCCAAATTGGAGTCGGGAATGTTTGCCTCACGCCGGCGGATGTAATAAAAAATAATTGCTCGTTTGCTTTAATGCAATTAAATATTAACTAGAAACAAATGTTAAATATTTGACATCAAATTTCATTTTATATGGTTATGAACAGTATTTTAAAAAGTTCTCATTTAAAAAAAAAAAATAAAAAAATAAGCGATCAAAAGTTAAAAATTTATTCGATAGTCCTAGACCGCTCTGACAAAACAGAAATTTTTTTTTTCAAAATTTTTTTTAAATAATCAATAAATCATACAAAACAAAACTTTGATGTCAATTATTTAACATTTGTTCTTAGTTAATATTTTAATTACTAGTTAACTTAAAGGCGAACGTGCAAATTTTCATTACATCCGCCGCCGGGAGACGAATATTTCCGCCTTCAATTTATCGGCCGCAGCCAGCTGGGAGACAAAACCTATAGGAGGCGCCCTCCAAACGGTTTTGCCTCCAAAATTTCTACTGGAGGCGGCCACCATTGGCTTCCGCCTCTCTCTATTGGCGTCAGCCTGAAAAACATTTTGCCTGCAAAAAAAATATCTGACTGTGGCTGTCAATAGAAAGGCGGATGCCATTGGAGGCGGAACATAAAATATTTTGCCGCTAAAGTTAATTGCGAGGGAGCCGCCGTCTGCTGCGGAAGAAAAGTATAAATACTTTTTATTTTTAAAATTTGCTAAAATTGCTTGTGGGTTTGTATTTTTTTAAAAAAATCTTTTAAAAATACTTTGATTGACAAAACAATTTTGTTTCATACTAATTTATCGTAACTCTTTTGTTAAGACTAAAAAGTAGAAAATAAAATATAGCAAAAACATTTGCTAAAAAGTATAATATTTTTTGTACTAAAAAGTAGAAAATAAACTTTTTAATTTAAATTTAATAGTTCCGTAAACTAAAGATTGACAGGTATATTTCTAAATAAACATTGCGCAGACCTGTCAACCTTTAGTATATATACTAAAGGTTGACAGGTCTGCGCAATGTTTATTTAGAAATATACCTGTCAATTTGTATATATACAAACTATTATTTGCTACCAGCTCAAAGGAATAGTAATCAAAGTTTATTTCTGCTTAGCCCCGATGGAATACGTTGGCGCGCATTTTTTTTTTTTCTTTTTTGAGGCCACGGTTGGGCTGTCAGAAAAATCTTTTTGTAAACAATGCAACTTAAACATGTTACATGAGTCTTTTTTCTTTCTTTTTTTGTTTGTTTGTTTAAGGTGTCCCAAGAAGACCAAATACAGAACACCGCGAATATGCATTTAACTTCTAGTTAATTGCACATTCACTAAGCTATAGAGCTCAAAGAGTAAAAACAGAAGCAACCAGCCCCGGTCTCCTCTACCCAGCGGGAACGGAACATAAAAAAGACGTCTTATGAACTTTTCTAGCGTCTTTTGAACTTTTTTTGAACATTTTGGATGTTTTTTGAACGCACAAAAGACGTCTTTTTAGGTCTGAAGCCTATTGAGTATGTATTATTAAACTGTTTGGCAATCATTGACTTTAATCAAAGTCAAGTTTTAAGTTATCAAATAAATCAAGTATTTGTTAAACGAATATTATTATACGTTAAACGAGTATTACTATTTGTTAAACGAAAATTATTACTCGTTATACGAGTATTACTATTTATTAAACGAATATTACAATTTGTCAAACGAATATTAATATCCGTTAAACTAATATTAAAATCAGTTAATCGAATCTTACTATTCGTTAAACATCGTTAACCCAATAGTAATATTTAAAGTTAAATTCGGTAAACGATGTTTAATGTATACAGCTATGTGTCAAAAATGTGTAATCATAATGAATATGTTAAGCACAGCTCGTGAAGTCGCGCATTTCATGAACTGTGCAATTTTTTGCACATTTCGTGAAATGGATAGCGCTGTTGTGCAGATTGTGAAATATTAAATTTTTATTGTTTTTTTTTAATGCATACTCTGCGTAATAAATATATGTTTTTTTAATCAATAGACTACCTGCCCAACCCAAAACCTCAGTTGATGTAGCAGCGCTCCGTTGCGAGTCAGGCTATTTGTCAGTCGATGTAGCAGCACTCCGTTTAAGTCGCAATTTTTTATTTAAGTCAATATTAATATTTATTATACATAGTATAAGTAAATATTGAAAAAAAAACTGTAAAAATTCAACATTTCACAATCCGCGCAACGCCGCTATCCATTTTACGAAATGAGCAAAAAATTGCACAGTTCGTGAAATGCGCGATTTCACGATCTGTGTGTAACATATACACATATTTTTTAATGATAATAATAATAAAATTGTCATAAATTGTCAATTTATGACAATATTTGCCCAAATTAACCACTGAAATTAACAATTTAAAAACCCATAGATGACAAATATTTTGATGAAATCATCAAAAAAAAAAAAAAAAAAACTTTAATATAAAATTTCTAAAATTTAAAAAAGAAAATGACGAAAATGAAAAAAAAAACAGTATCAAAAGTTAAAAAACACTTTCTCTTTTAAACGACAAATGAAATTGCATCTCCATAGTTGAAAAAAAAATTAAAACACCTCATACTTAATATCAAAAATTTTATTGACATGTATTAAACTTAACAACAAGATTTATACTAAAATGTTTATGTGTATCACTGACTGTGTATTGTTTAACCACTTTTAGCTATATATAAAAATTAATTAAATTTATTTAACCATTTGAAAAGGTACTTGATGATAAGACTTCATAGTCTTCTGCGAGTCTCCTTTACAACAACATGTTTATATTTGAAGAAACAATAGTTTTTATTTAAAAAAAAAAAACAGTGTTTATTAATCTAACGTTATATTTTATTATAATTGTTAAATTACGTATTCTTATGTTATGTTATATATTTTACTCTTTGCATTAAATTATATGATAGAATTGTAACGTAATGAAGTGTATATTGAAGTTGTAAAAAAAAAAAAAAAAAAAAAAAAAAAAAGTTTCTGGCATAAATTTACTAAAGCCATGTGGGCTTTAAATATTACGGTTAAAGGGTGAAAAGATTGTGGTGACATCAGTCATCCGTATCTTCTTTGAGCCCTTGTCTGTTTATATATATAACTTGTGTAACGTAATAATTTCATTGTAATTCTATTAAATCAAAAATAATAATAATAATAATAATAATAATAATAATAACAATAATAATAATAATAATAATAATAATAATAATAAGAATAATAATGATAAGTAATGATGATAAATGATAATTATATTAATAATTAAGTAATAAAGAAATAATTATACATGGCGATGTACTCAAATAGTAATCAAAACCGGTCAGTCACATCAAACCTTTAAATTTATAACAATAATACTAAAAGTAAATAAAAACAACAATAATAACAATAAGCGGCGTTTTATTGTTTTAAAACATATAACTATTATTTACTTGTTTATTTTTTTTTATTTTTTTTATTATTTACTTGATTTAGACAACAAGTACAATAAGATAGCAGGAAAAAATCCCCCGAGAAAAAATCCCCCCGAGAAAAAATCCCCCTGGAAAATATCCCCCCCCCCCCCCAAAAAAAAAAAAAAAAAAAAAAAAATTTTTGTTAAAAATTATCAATAAAATAGTTATATTATTTTGTTTTAAATAGTTTTATAAAATACTTCATTTTTCATCAAAATGTAAAGTTATGTGCTATTCCTCGGTTGTCGGTAAAATGCGAACTGCGCGAACTGCGAACCGCGAACTGAGAACCGGTAAAATGCGAACTTTTTTGCGAAACAAAACATTATATTTTAAAGACCATTATTTTTATGATAAAAATAATAATAAAAAAAAACTCTCCAATTCTTAATTATCTATTTTAAAGCTTTATTTAAAATAAAAAATTTATTTTTTAACTGTAAAACATGCGCGGATTGTTGTTACATCGACTATCTTTTAGCCTGACTCGCAACCGAGTGCTGCTACATCGATTGACAAATAGCCTGACTCGCAACGGAGTGCAGCTAAATCGACTGAGGGTTTGGTTTGGGCAGGCAGTCTATCAAATAATTAAAAAATATATATAAATACAATATTTTCATATTGTATTCGTCTAGTTTCACTTAATTTCCTTTAGATATTTTTTTTAATAATTTTTTCGCTTAAAAGTTCTCAAAATATACCGCTAAACTACGATGGTTCACAAAAGAGTTCACATTTTACCAGTCCGCAGTTCGTCAGGATTAAGGTTAGGGTTTTACATTCGCTACCTTCGAGGAATAGCGCATAACTTGACATTTTGATGAAAAATGAAGTATTTTATGTAAATATTTAAAATAAATAAAGAAATAAACATAACTACAAATTAATAATTTTAAATTTAAAAAAAATGTTTTTTTTCGGGGGGATTTTTTGCGGGGGGAATTTTCCTCGGGGGGATTTTATCTGGGGGGATTTTTTATCGGGGAGATTTTTCTCGGGGGATTATTTCGGGGGGATTTTTTCCCGGGGGATTTTTTCCTAGAAGCGTACAATAAAAGGTCCGTTGTTAAAATAAACATAATCAGTTAATAATTCTGTTTACTGCATACACAGATGCATAGCTAATGGCGCTGGCAAAAAACTTATTTTTAAGACTATGTCAATTAAGTAATAAGAGTAGGCAATCCTAATTCCATAAACATATTAGTAACACTTGAGTACTTGCCGTAGCCAAATAAGATTTTAGTACATTTTTTGTAACAAGAAGATTTAACAGAATATTTACGCTAAAACTATAACATACAAACAAAAGCAAAACGTCTTAAATAGCAGTATTTTGAGTTTTACTGAGCATCTCTTAAATAGGGGTGTACCGGATTGGAAATTTAGAAATCCGACCGGAACCGGATTTGCCGGTATCGATTTTTTCTGACCGGAACGAGAAAATTATTTATGTAAATTTATACCTTCAAGAGTATAAATTTACATAAAGAAAGTGAAAACCTACACCTCAGCACAGAGGCGATTCTACGAATAAAATGGGGTGGGGTGAGGGTGGGGGATGAACCCTTAAAAAGTACCGACTGGTTTCTTAAATTAAAAAAATATATATATATTAAAAGTCCTCAAAACTAAAATTTACCTGACTAAATTGTGTTAAATTCCAACTAGCCGACTAAACTCGTAAAAAAACCGACTATAACTTGAAAATCACCTTATCTGGCGGGGTAAACTCCCCCTCCCCCTCGAAAAATTGCCTCTGCCTCAGCATTGTGGCTACATAATGTATATTTATAACCTAATATATATATAAAAGCTATTTCATTAACTTGATTTATAAGTATTACTGCTACGGATTTTATGTTTGTTCTCACGTGAATTTCTTGTAATTATAACCGTGTATACTTTATATACGGTAGTTATTGTGGTTTATCCTCCTCCAGCTATTTGCCATACAGAGACGACATTACCAATGCCCTTGAAGATGAGTTCAACTTACTAAAGAGCATCAGAATCCGCTTCACCAAGATCGAAGTGAGTTTAAGAAGAACGAAGGATAATAGGGTGAAAGTAAGAAGAATTAGAAAGATAACATAAAAAAAGCGGACAGATATTGCACTGATGTTAAAATGTGCAACTAACTTATACCTTCTATTATAAGGTATTAATTATTTATTAATTGTTTTCAAAATATATATTTTATACTAGTGGGATTGTGATTTATCCTTCTCGGACTAATTGCCATAGCGGTCGCATACCCGGGCCAGCGAAGGCAAGTTCAGCTCACTAAAGAGCATCATCACCCACTTTGCTGATCAAGAGTAAGTGAGTTTAGAAAGAACAAAGAAAGTTAGAGTGAAAGTCAGAAGAAGTCGAGCAAGAAAGATAGCATAGAGAAAGCGGACAGATAATTGCACTGAATGTTAGAACGTGCAAATCATACTATTAATTAGATTATCTAATTAATGTATTAGTATAAACGTAGCCATCATTGCTGACAACGTTTGTTTATACTAATTATAGATATATAGATGATATATAGATATGTACTTTAGGGGTCGTCCATAAATTATGCAATGCTAACTTTTTTTTTTAAAAAAAAAAAACAGAAGTAGGAGATCTTAAATTCTTTTATGCAGAGATTTTCTAAAATAAATGAGCTATTTTCATTTTTCTAATTAATATAAGGCTCTGCGAAGGAAAACTTTTAGTCTCTTGCGTTTCGTTTTTTAGTGAAATTTAGCGTTGCAAAAAGAAATTACAATTAAATCAAAAGCTGGTG
Source organism: Hydra vulgaris (assembly GCF_022113875.1). NCBI lineage: Eukaryota > Metazoa > Cnidaria > Hydrozoa > Anthoathecata > Hydridae > Hydra > Hydra vulgaris. The sequence goes on from NC_061168.1 coordinate 24,635,859, forward strand.
AGAGCAAGAAGAAGACAAATTGTCTTATCGTCGAGGCCCCATTACATTTGTGTTTAGTAAACGTTTTAAATATTTACATGCGAAATATATAATCAATAAAATAGTACCGTAGAACGGGGTGACTTTGTTAGGATTTTGAGCATTTTTGCAAAATAAATCTGGTTCATTACAATTTTTTCTGATTTTTTTTTTCCCGTTATAACATTATACCTTTCCTTTATATAATTCCATTAAATATTTTTAATTTTTTTTTTCGTCTTAATATATATATTTTTAATCCAAAATGTTATCAATCTCACCCCGTCGTTTGGGGTGACTTTGATAGTCTATTATTTCTTAATGGCTTATTGATTTAACCCTCTTTACAGTGTCGCTAATACTTTCTTTTTGACTTTTATTAAATTAGAACACAACATATTAATAAACTTATAAGATTTACTGGTAAAATTATAAATTTAGACAACAAGTTTGGTTATCGAATATATCTACAGAATGGACAAAGAAAAAACAAAAATAAATTGTTAATATGCTAAACACAGAAAAATAATATATCAATAAC
>NC_061168.1:24641417-24656417 GCF_022113875.1 Hydra vulgaris
ACGATGATTTTCGTTTTAAAACTTGTCACTAACACACTTTTAATGTATTTTTTTTACGTAATTACTTTAAGTAATTATAGTATTAATTAAAAACATCAACAATCGAGTCAAAATGTTTCTATTAATTAAATTGTGATTGAAACAGTTAAAAAAAAAAAGTCTGCACAACAATCTACCTAATTTTTCTGCATCGTTACTTTCAACCGCTAAAGCATCTGAATCTAGCAAAACTATTGCTTGTATGGGCATAAAACAATACATGAGCTCTCTATCTATCGAACGAGCAAAAGGATCTGGAAGAAAGAGTGGCTTTAAGGATAAGAAAGCAGCCATTAGTATCCGACGATCATCAATCAAAACCCCGGCTTATCGAACAAAGAACAAGCCAAAAGGTATAAAGTTTCAGAGTTTTTTAAAGATTAAATTTTGGCAAGCAATATACAGCTGTGGTTTGAGATCTTGAGCTTTTGTCAGATCGTCAACTTTAAACCCGGATTTTTACATCAAAGAATACTTGCAAGCTAGACTTTTGCAATATTATCGAAATCACGATGTCCCATGTTAGTTCTGGCCTAATCTTGCTTCTTGTCATTATTTTAAGAAAACTGGTACAATTTGAGAAGCTTCAAATTCATACCAAAAAGCTTGAATCCATTAATCTGCACACAGTTCCGTCCCATTGAGACATTTTGGAGAATCGGCAAAGGATATTTGTGTAAGAATGCAAAACAATAAGTACAGCTAAAGATTTGATTAGAGAGTCAACATTAGTAGGGAAAAAAATGGTAAAAAACACTGCACAGAAGTTGATGTCGTCAATTAGCGTAAATGTTCGCTATTCAAAATAATGGAAATTATTAAAATAAAAAGCACCTTTATAATCTTTAAGTTCCTTAGATTAAAATAAATATTGAAGTTTTTGCATTAGTTGAACTACTTCTTTTTTTTTGTGAATTTTTTATCGTTTTGAATTTAACGATTGCATGTTTTACCCAGTGGGCACGGGACACACAAAAGAGGTCTTTTAAACGTCTTTAGAAAGTTTTCGGATGCCTTTTGAACGTTTTGGATGTCTTTGGGCTTTCAAAAGACGTCTTTTTTAGGTACGTGCTCCTTGGGTAGAATTAGAATTAAAATTCGGACTAAAAACTCTAGTTTTGGGTAAAAAATATATATGGGTAAAAAGTGTTTGTTTACCCAAAACATTTTTTCTTTTCAAAGGTAATATCCGGTAGTTGATTAGACTAGTGATAGTAATACAATAACCGTGTTATCATGAGAGTTGGTTAAAAATTAATTTTTGTAGTTAGTATAGTTATGGGTCGGCAAATGTGATCAAAAAAATTTCCAAAACTTGCGATTTTTGTTCATAAAGTTCGGAAGTCGGAGCCGAGCCGGGAGCCAAGCCGGAGCCGGATATTTCTTAGGATCCGTAGCCGGAGCCGAGCCGTAAAAAAAACAGTCGGCTCCACAAGCCTGATCATTCCACAAAAATTGCTTTGTGTTTTATTATAAGTAACGAAATGTAAATAAATATTATAACTAATTACTTAATATCAACAAAAGCACAACAAAAACAAAACAAAATTAAAAAAAAAAAAAGAAATGTAAAAAAGTTAATGAAATGTAGTAAAAAAGTTGAAGAAATTTAGTAAAAAAGTTTAAGAAATGTAATAAAAAGGTTTAAGAAATATAGTACAGGTTTAAAATAACTTATAATAAAAATAAAATAACTTTTTGATTCAAACAATAAAATTATTTTCAAAATATGTATTTGAAATCTAATATATCGAAGTCTATGTTTAATAAATGCCGTTTTAAATCAGACTGGAAAACATTTTTTTGCCATTATCTCAGAAAGAAAAAAAAATTAATTATCTGGTTAAGCAAATTCATTCCTCAATTATTCCTTTATTATTCTATTATCTAACAATTATTCTAGTAAGTCATTTCCAGAAATAACTTTCATTTTGGTTAGATTGGTTTTTAACAACCACAATGAATAAAAGAAGCCAAAATACAGAGGTTAGACACCGTCAACCATGAGATTTTACTGACAAAAATGGAAAATTATGGCTTTAAAAATAAAGCTTTAACTTGATTTAAAAACTACCTTAATGACAGACACCAGTGTGTTGTTATAGATAAAAAAAGCAACTCGAATTTACTGAAAACAAAATGTGGTGTACCCCAAGGGTCCATTCTTGCTCCTCTTTTGTTTCTTATTTACATTAACGATCTCCCAAATGCCTCTAATATTTTCAAAACTATAATTTTTGCCGATGATACAAACTTATTTTACTCATCAAAGTCTATTGAAGACTTGTTTAAAAAAACAAATAATGAATTAAAAAAAATTAATATATGGTTTAAATCAAACAAACTATCACTCAATATAGATTAAACTAAATATATTCTATTCCACTCTACTCAACAAATTAAAAAGCTTCCCCTTAACCTACCAACAATTACTATAGAAAATATATCCATTGAAAGAGCTCAAAACACAAAGTTTTTAGGTGTTCTAATTGATGAACACATCTCTTGGAAGCCCCACATCAACTATATAAATACAAAAATATCAAAGAACATAGGTCTACTTTATAAAGCAAGATCTTTCTTGACACAAAAAAGTCTAATACTCGTTTATTTTTCATTTATACATAGCTATCTTATGTATGCCAATATAGCATGGGGCAGTACCCACATAACTAAATTAAAACCGCTTTATCTGCGTCAAAAGCACGCTTCAAGGCTAGTGTTCAACAAAAACAAACTTACTCATGCTCAACCCCTACTGGAGCAAATGAACGCTTTAAATATTTTTCAAATTAATATTTATCAAAATATACTTTTCATGTTTAAATATAAACTAAGTCTGGTTCCAGAACATTTTACAGCACACTTTTTTGAAAACAACGTAAACAAGTACAATACAAGAGCAACGGGAAACTTTAAGATACCCTTTGAAAAAACTAAACTCTCAAAGTTTTCAATAAAACATCGTGGTCCCTATTTATTTAACAAAATAATTTCTAGAAACGAATCGCTAATAAATTTAAACAACGAACAGTCCCTAAAAAGAAAGTTAAAATCTACAATAATCAAGTTAAACCACTACAAAGAGTTTTTTTAAACTCCAATTTAAAATTTAAAAATTTAAAATAATATAAAACAACCCTAATAAATCAAAAAATGTAACTTTTCAAAGAAATTAACAAAAATAATACTAAAAGGAGTTAGTAACATTAATAATTTTTAGGCATATATGTATCACATACATATTTGCCAAGTATGCAACTGATTTTTATGTGTATTACACGTCTAAAAGGTACTCGATGACAAGACTGATCCCAGTCTTCTGCGAGCTTCCTATAACTACAAACAATTAATTATTTTCTTAATTCTTATACAAATCTTGTTTTTATCATACTTTTATATATATGTACATATATATATATATATATATATATATATATATATATATATATTTTATTCTGATTGAAAGAATATAAAAGGTTTATTTCTTGGATAATTTTTACGTTCACGTTATTCTATTGTGTACTTTGTATTTATTTTTATCAAGTCTCAAAGTTGAATGTAACAATATTTTAGATTTATCTCTTATTTATTTTGGACTTTATGTTTACGATATTTATATTTGTATATCTTTATTCGCCAATCGATGATTGGTCAATTGTAAATACTTCGTAGTTGTGAAATAAACATGTTTAAAAAAAAAAAAAAAAAAAAAAAGAATAAAATTGCAAATTGCAGACTCATTTTTTTTGCAAGAACAATAAACCAGACCAAACAGTCTTTTTTAAAAAACTTTTAAATAACTGAAATAAATATCAGCAAGATTAATTTAAAAAATTTAAAATGATATCCACTCTCTTAATTTACAAATAATTTTTCCTCCATATATTTTTATTGTTCCTATGTAGCAGCAACTGCGATTTATATTAGTGGCCCATTGTAAGTAAGATATTAGCGGCCCACCGGGGCTTCCCCCGGCATCCCGGCGGACAAGTCCAACTCTGAATGCAATAATATCTCAGTGTTCAAAAACTATGACCATATAAATTTTGAGCAACCTCCTCAATTATTTAGGGGATTTATAATATTTTTTTTAATAAAGTTATAAGTTCGTCTGACAACCAAATTTTGTTCCTCATTCAAATGTTCGGAGCGAAAGTTAATTTACTTCTTTTTTCGTGAATAAGTAATCAAATGACTTTTTTATTTTATTGCAGATAGTTTAGTTTAGTTTATTAGTTTATTTCACTGTTAAAAATATTCACAAAGTACAACAATATAAAAAGTACAATTGGCTGGAGCAAGAAGAAGGCATAAAATAGCCTTATCACCGAGCCCCAATAGTAACGCAAATAAATATTTGTAATATATAATAATCCGTAATATATAAGCAAAAGCATTTAATTTTAAAATGTTAAAAAATACAATTAAAAAAAAAAAAGAAAAAGAAATGATTAAAATATAGTAATAAAAATGACAAAAGTTTTCTGTTTTTGGTTATAAACTGGATGTGATTCGATATATATATTTGTATATATTATTTTCTTTCAAAATAATTCATAATTCAAGTTAAAATTCCGTTCCGATTTTATAAAATATATCAAGAAAATTGTAGGTCACTTTAAGAGAATATATGTTTTCAATGAAAGTATGATAAAGACATTGAAATTCTTAATATTGTTAAATGGACTAGATTTTTAAATTTATGGTGCTAATTTAGTTTAATAAATTTTAAAATTTTAAAAAGATTTGCATCTTTAATGCAGTAATTGATTTTTAATTTTTATAATTTTTTATTTTTCTAAGTTTGCCGTTATAAATGATTAATTTTCTTTTGTAAAATATACAAATGGCGGGGACAAGAAGTAGACAAAAATAGTCTAATTGTCAAGCCATTAAGTATAGGTAAATAATAAAGTCATTAAAATTTGTGATGCTCATGTTATTCTTAAACATTTTTTAAAGTTTGAGTTTAATAAGTTTATTTGACAAATATAGTTTTGTATTTTTTGGGCATATATCTAAAAAATCAATAAATATATAGTTGAGATACCTAATTCTCCTGTTTAAGCATCTTATTTTAGAAAAGTATAATTATTTTTCTAAAATAACATAATAAAACAGAAGAAATATTTTATTTTTTTTTAAACATAAAAACATTACTTTATTTTTTTAACATATATATAAAAATTTTATTTATTTAACATATTTTTTTTTTTTTTTTTTTTAAATTTTATTTTATTTTGCTGTTTATATAAATTACAATTTCCTTTCACCAAAAATAAAATATAATTACAAATGTACAAGTAATAAACAGTCAGGAGCTCAAAAAAGATATGGATGGCAAAATACCAACCTAATCTTTTCATAGAGCCCCTGCATATCATAACAATAATATATGGTAATATATGGTTAATAAATCAAGTAGAAAATTTAGGAAAAAAAAAAGAAATAGTAAAAAAGAAGATATAATATTTAAGAATAAAAATAGAGAAAAAAGAAGATGTATTATTTCTTTATTTCTTTATAGTAATATATATATATATATATATATATATATATATATATATATATATATATATATATATATATATATATATATATATATATATATATATATATATATATATATATATATATATATATATATATATATATATATATATATATATATATATAGTTAAAAAGATATAATATTAATAAATACTAATAGTCACAAAAAGTTATAAAAGAATATATTTAAATACAAATTTCCAATTAAATATATGATATTATATTCAACATATAATATATAAAGATTGTATATAATATTTAAAAATGCAAACTGTTAAATAATCAGATATAATGCTAAAAAAAATTTTTTGTAAACAAAAATAAAAATTAATCCGTAAGATTTAGAACGTAAGTTTTTGTTTGAAACTGAAATGAAGTTAAAGATTTTGCCATATTTAAATTGTCTTTTAGAAAAGAGTTCCATAGCTTGTATACATATAAATAAAATGTATTTTGTATACATATAAATAAAATGTATGTAAAGTGTATTTGTATACATATAAATAAAATGGTTTAAAAATATGTTATCTATGAAAATATAAATTTAAATACAAGATTTGAGTTTAAATTGATTTAAAATACAAGTATCGCGTGGTCTAAAGCAAAGTAAAAAGGTTTTATAATTTAAAAAAACTGGCGATTCCTTTTATCACCAAACCGATTAGAATTACTTAATCAACAGCATCTTTAACTAATATATAGGTATATATATATTTTTAAAATTTTACCGTTTAATATTACAACAACTAAATATACTTTACAATTTTTACATTAGTAACTACAGGACTTCTAGAAGATCATGAGGATCTTGTCATGAAGCCCTTCACAATATATAGTTAATTTTTAATAAAAATACTATGTCTGAAGTGAAATAATAATAACACACCTTTATGCAAAAATATTTAAAAACCAAAATAAAATGTTAAAAAGCCAAGATAAAATGTTAAACCAAATAATATGCAAAATAAAACAACAACAACAACAACAACAACAAAAAAGCAATTAAAAGTAAATCAAGATATTTTCAATTGAAAATATAATTTTTTTAAATTTCTGTTTGAATGAAGCAAAAGTCAGTTGGGTAGAAAAATCAAAATTTGGTAAGACTGTTTTGTTCCAGAGATAAGGACCTCGATAAGAAACAAAAAACTGGTCGTTGTATTTACAACAAAAAGGGGCATATAATCTTCGAATTAATAATAAGATTGTTATTAATTCGAAGATTATATTTGCTTTTAGGTTTCATACAATAAAGATTTTGTAATACATTTGGCGACAAATTTTATTTATAGTTACGTACAAATGATGGCTTTTAATGTGCTGTTAAAAACCATATTAAACTCATTTAAAGACTTTATGGTGGTTCTAGGAAAAAATCCCCTCGAACAAATCCCCTGAGAAAATACCCCCCCCCCCCAAAAAAAAAAAAAATATTTTTTTTGTACTTAAAAACCATCAATATGTAGTTATGTTTATTTCTTTATTTCTTTTAAATATTTATATAAAATACTTCATTTTTCATCAAAATATCAAGTTATGCGCTATTCCTCGAAGGTAGCGAATGTGAAACCTAACCCTAACCCTAACCATAACCCAGACGTATTGTTAACTGGTAAAATGTGAACTTTTTTGCGAACCATCGTCATATTGGTTGTTAATGATGTAATACTTTATTTTAAACCGTTAAATAGTTAATTTAGCGGGATTATTAGTCAGTCGATGTAGCAGCACTCCGTTGCGAGTAAGTCTATAAGAAAGTCGATGTAGCAACACTCCGCGCATGCTTTACAGTTAAAAAATAAAAATTTTATTTTAAATAAAGCTTTAAAATAGATAATTAAGAATTGGAGAGTTTTTTTTTTAATTATTTTAATCATAAAAATAATGGTCTTTAAAATATAATGTTTTGTTTCGCAAAAAAGTTCGCATTTTACCGGTTCGCAGTTCGCGGTTCGCAGTTCGCATTTTACCGAAAACCGAGGAATAGCGCATAACTTGACATTTTGATGAAAAATGAAGTATTTTATAAAACTATTTAAAACAACTAAATATAACTATTTTATCGATAATTTTTGATTAAAAAAAAAAAAAAAATTTCTTTGGGGGATATTTTCCGGGGGGATTTTTTCTCGGGGGGAATTTTTCTCGGGGGATTATTTCATGGGATTTTTTCTCGGGGGATTTTTTCCCGTGGGATTTTTTCCTAGAACCATCATAGACAACGCATTATCCATAATTTTCCAGCTAACCAATTGAAAAGTTTTTTTATGAATAAAGGTCCTAAGTTTGCTAACATAAAATGGTGTATGGTATAGAGGAGTCGAGGATATATATACTATTCCTTTATTTTTTTAAAAAAATGACCCATATTCTATAAAAAAGTTGTTTTAATGACGAATCTATTAAAAATGAATTTTACTTAGGGTGGATATTTTTTTCATCCCTCTTTATTAAGTCCGTAAAAAACGAGTCTTAGTCAAGATATATATATATATATATATATATATATATATATATATATATATATATATATATATATATATATATATTTATATATATATATATATATATATATATATATATATATATATATATATATATATATATATATATATATATATATATATATATATATATATATATATATATATATAGGATCTGCAAAAAGCGTTTGATAAAGTAATAATTTAAAAAGTATTTATTAGTTTATGCAATTTTTTACAACTACCCACAAATTTTGAAACAACACCTATTAACAAACTTTTTCTTAACTCAAACAGTAAATAATATAATGACAGTAAAAATAAAAAAATATAGGCGAAACGGTAGATGCTACGGTTACCGATAAAAATAGCTAAAAAAAGCCAAAAGAAAATTGGATTTGCTCCGTAAAAAGATAAGGAAGAATGAATAAAGGAGCGATAAGTTAACTTTGCGAGTTAACTTATCGCTTATACGAGTGAAGCCCATTTTTGAATAATATTTTTTTCTTTGTAAAAAAGTAAAAGAGTTTTATTCAACTCCACTAATATTATAAGTATTGATAAAATAATTTTATTACTTTTTGAGATTTTTTACAGGCGTGTTGAGATTTTTTTAACGGCGTGAAAAGCAAAGTGTTGGATAACGAAAAACAAAAAATTGTTTCAAACACTTTGTTAATTTCAACAATACCGAAATTAGCTTTTTCATATTTTTGTTTATGTTGGTCTGTAAATAAAAATTTCTGAATTTTTGGCGTAATTAATTTTCGGACGACCCCGTACTAAATCAATTTACGGTGAACACTAACTAAACCGTATAAAAGTTAAATACTAACAAAATCATTTAACGGTTAATAGAAGAAACTATTTTCACATATTCTTTCATTTTATTTAGAAAACTAAACTAACAATTTGTTTATGTACAAAATAAAAATATATTTATATATATATATATATATATTATATAATTTTTTACCCTCTTTAAAAAAAATTTAAAAAAATTTGCTAATTAAATTTAAAAAAATATAGATTTTTAGCTGAGCAGATTTCTTCTTTCAAATAAATCAGCATAGTCCCTCTCTGCGGAGTTTCCGTTAGGAGAAGATTCTTTAATGGTGCTCCAGAGAGTTGGCTTAGGATAACTGCTAAACTGTCCATGAAACGCTATATATATAAAAAAAGTAGATTTTATATACTACGTTAGTTTAGTTAGTTAGTTAACTACGAAGTTAACTAGTTAACTAACGAAGTTAACTACGCTAGTTAGTTAGTTAACTACGAAGTCATCAACAGCACGAATTAAAAATTATATCATTTTTACTTTTTTCTTTTCATTATATGATTACACTCTAAAAACAATCCGTTAGAAAATGTAACAGATTGCTTTTATCCGTTAAATTAACGAATTAATTCGTAACCAAAAATCACAAAATTAACGGAGTAAAATTAACTATTTACGGATTCTTCGAAATTTCGTCAACTCAACGGATTAAATAAATAAATTGCTACTTTAGACACATATTATGCTATATCACACGGTAAGTTTAATTCAGTTTTTCAAAATTAAAAATGTTTACTTGCATTTCGTTTGATGGGTATATTTATTTAGACTAGTTGCAGCTGACCTTACATATTGTTTGTTTATATATATTTATAATTGACTATTTTAGGCACATTTCATGTAATATCACACTCTAAGTTTTATCAATTGTAAAATAAATCAGTTGTAAAATGTTTACTTGCAATTTTTTTTAAAGGGTATTTATTTAGGCTTGTTACAGCTAAGTTTATATATGGATTGTTTTAATTTGTATATTTAAGTTTGTATATGCTTTTATAAATTGCTATTTTAGACACGTGTCATGCTATATCACACTGTAAGTTTAATAAAGTTGTAAAATTAAAAGTTGTGCTACCGTTTAATGGGTATATTTATTTAGTTGCAGCTAACTTTACATATGGCTTGTTTATATGTTTTTATAATTTACTATTTTAGACACATGTCATGTTATATTACATTGTAAGTTTAAATTAGTTGTAAAACAATTTTTTTTTCATTTGCTACTTTTTTATGTTAGTTTCAACTAAGTTTATATATTGTTGTTTATATTTGTATAACAATATATATATTCTGAAATAATAGTTTACATTTCATGGTAGTTTACTAATAGTACGAGTACTAATCAAAGGTAAACACCAATTAAATAATAATAGCAATCATATAATAATAATAATAATAATAATAATGATAATAGCAATAATAATAATTGCTATAATAATAATAGCAATAATAATAATAGTAATAATAATAGCAATAATAGCAATAATAGTAAGTAATAATGACGGTAATAAAAATGCAAATAAAATGTAAGTAATATTAACATCATATATAATAATAATACTAATAACAATAGTAATAATAATCTATTATAAGCCTAAGATTTTAATTTGCGTATTTTTCTATCAAAAAATCAAAAAGACGGGTTTTAAAATGTGAAAAAGTGTTGAGGGATTGAAAATGAAAAGGTAAATTATTCCATGATTTTACGCATTGGTTTTAATAGAATTATCACCGTATTTTACCGAACAGCGATTTAGGATAGATAATTTAAAGTTACTCAAAGATCGAAGGTAATAACGAGAACTTTTTTTAGTGGTAAAAAAATTGGAGAATGACGGAGGGAGGTTTACTTGTTTATGATTCCAGACAAATAGACAATTTAATAGACAAGATCACATAATTTGAGTATTTTTGATAGAAAGTAAAGGATGTCAGAGTTAGAATGATACTGTTGAAAGAATATTATTTTTAAAGCTTTGTTTTGTAGGTTACATAACCTTAAAAAAGCATTAGACTTGCATTGTTCCCAAACCTGACAAGCGTATCTAAGATGAGATCCAAAAATTGCATGGTATATATTAAGTAGTGTTTCATAATTGACATAGTGGCGAATTTTGGCTAGCATCCCATTTGATCTACACAATTTTACTGCTAAGTTTTTAAGATGAGAGGAAAAGGATAGATCTGAGTCAATTTGGATTCCAAGATATTTTAATGAAAGTAAGGGAAAAATATTTTGTCCACTTAGTCTAAAGTTTAGGTTTTTACACATTTTAGATTGATTAGATTTGAAAATAATGAGTTCAGTTTAAAAATAATGAGTTCAGTTTGATAGAACTTGCTACTTTAGGCATTTGACATTCAGTCATGAGGTATCAAATTTAAATTCTAATATTGATACTTTTAACGTGATAATTATTATTAAATTAAAAGGTGATAGACTTTTTATTTATTTTATTCTTGACAGCTATTGATGTTTGTAAAAATTTTAGAACTTATTATTTTTATTTTTATCTTACAAAGTTATTAGTAAAAATTTATTTTCATTTTATATTATGGTATATTATTTATAATTAACATTTTTCTTTATTGTGTTTTAAGCTTTGTTTATCTTTAAGGAATCTACAACAGGTTGCTGGAATTAAAAATTCACACATATGAATTTACAACAGTATTAAATATTAAAACGTAGTATAGAACAAAGTTGCATATAATTTTGTATACATATTGTATGTCATTTAAATGTTTTTTGACCTTGAATATAATAATAACTGTATTAAAAGTATATATAAAAAAACTTTTTATGTATTTATTTGAATTTTTTTATTTTTGTAATTTAAAGTTTTTATATTGAACTAAATTATTATAGATATTTAATTAGTTTTCAATTTTTAAGTTAAAGCGTTTTTAAACCTTGCTTAAAATCTCCCAATCATGTTAGTTGGTATAAGTAGTACTGCTTGTATCAGACGTAAAATATCATAAAATAATCTATAAAATAGATGTAGAATATCAATATAAAATTATCTATTAATTAAAAATAAGGATTATTTTGAAATGTCTTAATTTCTTAACAGTCTAATTTTAATAAAGGGAATAAATTATTTACTACGAGAGCGTATTAAATCTTTTATTTTAACAAAACAGCAAGTTTAATAAATTTTCTATTTCAACGAATTGTTTGTTGCAGAAACGAAATAAATCCGTAATTTTAACGGACTTATATCAAAATATTTTATTTGGGGCGGTTAGGGCAACGAATTAATAGTCACACATTGAAGCCAAAATACTTGGTTTTGCAGACCTAAATTCAGGCTTTGCATTAAATGCAATTTGACATGTTTTTTTTTTACCGGCGGCGACCGGACTATTATTAGCAATAAATAAATAAATTTGAAAACTCTAGGCTATAATCTAATAAAAGGTTTATTTAAAAAATAGTAAAATTATTCAAATTAGAAGTAATACATATACAATAAAACATTATCATTTTTTAGATACGAAGACTACAAAATTTGCATACTTTTTTACGAAAAAACATTATTAGTATTTTTAACTCTAATGCTCATAAACAATTTTTACCCTAATTAAATTTCAAAAGTTTCAAAAAAAGAGAATATGTTTTGTATCAGCAATGAAAAATTGAATGAGTTCACCAAAAGTTATAAAAAAAGATAGAGAATTGCATAAAATACACTAACACAGTATTTAAAAAAAGTCCATGGGTTTATCTTTTAAAGCAAGAAAGCAGGCCAAAAGATGCACAACTAGGTTAAATGCTAATAGCCGAGTCAAATATCTTGCTCAGTGGCTACACCATATTCTCCCGCAAAAAACATTAACTATTTTACTGGATTGTGAGTTAACTAAGCAGGACTACTAAACATTGAGAAATGAAGCCAGAATGTTGGTTCTAACTTTTATCCAACTTAGAACTCTCTAAGAGATAAAAAAAAAAAATGCATGCTTCCAGGAACAGAAATTGTAGTATCAGTCTATTCAGCTGAAGTAAGTCTGCAAGGGCTTTTAGATAATACATTTTAGACAATATCTTGTTTGTGGCTGTTGTATGTTCTAGCATCACTTAAACGGCTTACATTGCAACACAAAATTGGATTTGATGGTAGTACTAGGAAGCCCATAAACAACCAGACGATGATGAAATAAATTGATGGTGATAGACACCTTGAAAATAAACAAAGTCTATTTTTCACTTGCCTTGTTCCACTGGAACTATTTTGTTTTATTGATGACTGTAAAAAAAATAATTTGGTACAACTATAAGCCATTTTCAACATTGAACTGTCGTCTTACGTGTTTTAAATTTATTAAAAAAGCAATAGCTGCATCATCAGAAGAGTTTTTAAATAGAAATGGAAACCTTGAACCAACTCAATGGAATAACATTAATAAATTGCATGTCATTGAAATAACCATGGTCGATGGAAAAATGGCAACAGCCTTATCAGCCAAGACCAAAGCATCACTGCCCTGCTCAGCGTGTAGCAACAGAATAGTGAAAAATGAAAATGACTGGAATACTTCTAAGATATCCAATGATGGAAATACAGCTAGTTTTTTTTAATTCTGAAAGAGTTGTGAACTGAAATATTAAAGTTGGATGAACTACTAATGAAAAAGTTGCATGTCATCTTGGCCATATTGTCATCAGCTCTGCAAAATAATTCAAATGCATTTTAAAATTTATGAGGTTTATTTATTTGTAAATATTGTAACTATACTGAGCTGTACTGCAAACTTTTGTAACTATATGATTGATTGCCTTTTTTAGGTGGCTCATTAGTTTGTGCAGAACTACCCATGGTATTACATGGTATTGCAAACGCATGACACACACACACACATATATATATAATATATATATATATATATATATATATATATATATATATATATATATATATATATATATATATATACATATATATATATATATATATATGCTGCAGTCTAATATGAACGAGAGTATTTTTTAAAATTAAAATCATTTTTATATATTGTGGTTATTTTTTAAAATTTTAATTCAAATTCAAATTGAAATGTTCAATTTTTTTTTCAAAACTTGGCTTTCATTACTAATTAAATCAATCTAATATGAGCATATTTATTTTTGTATTTGAATGAGAATGTTTATTTTTGTATTTGAATGAGCATATTTATTTTTGTATGTGGTTTCATTGTAATATTTTATACTTGCATAACAAACATAAAAAATAAGTAGTATCAAACATGTTTTACAATTACTTAAACAATCATCAAACAGCATTATTGTTTTATAAATTGTTGATGTAATTTCAAATTGTCAATGTTTTTTATCACTATTTTTTGTTTTTATCATTAATTACCTAAATGTTTATCTAAACATTAGTTATATAAATAAACCTAAATATTTAATTGTTATTTAAAATAGGTTGATATAAATAGTTGAAAAAATAATCTACGAATGATATACTAATTAAATATCTAAATAATCAAAAAAAGTATACTTTTGAGTAAAAAAAAATTTACATTATCATCATTCATAAAAAATAAGCCTTAACTAAACTATGCAGCCTACGTTTTTATCATTAATTACCTAAATGTTCATCTAAACATTAGTTATATAAATAAACCTAAATATTTAATTGTTATTTAAAATAGGTTGATATAAATAGTTGAAAAAATAATCTACGAATGATATACTAATTAAATATCTAAATAATCAAAAAAAGTATACTTTTGAGTAAAAAAAAATTTACATTATCATCATTCATAAAAAATAAGCCTTAACTAAACTATGCAGCCTACATTTGTTGAAAGTATAAGATTGTTTTAGACCATTTTCTTCTTGTGGTTTATTTGAAACCAAAATCAGTGGTAGCCGGAATTGGTTGCAAAAAAAAATATTTTTACGCAAATTTAAATTCTTACGTGGAGAGTATTTGGGGAATCTTCCAACAATTCTTACCTGGAGAATATTTGTATTTATTTGGCGAATCTTCCAACAACTAAAAGAAAATATTTGAAATGTTTTTAGATTTTTATTTAAAAAGGTAAGACATGCTATGAATAAGTTATATTTAG
>NC_061168.1:24658917-24678917 GCF_022113875.1 Hydra vulgaris
CAAATGCTTCTCTTGCGAGTGATTGTTCTTCAAGATGCAAATTAACTTCCTGTAATTTTTTATTCACATCAAGTCGAGCCTGAATAAACAAATCCAATTTAAAAAAAACTTTAAATTATTCTTGTTGTGTATAAAAAAGTTTAAAAGGAAAAAAAAAGTTCAAGAAAAAATTTTTTTAATAACTGACATACTTTAGTTTCCATGTCTCTTTTATATTCTTCTATTTCTTCTCTTGATACATAATGGTGTTCATAGTATTTTTTCAAATTTTCAACTTCAACTATGTTTTCACGCAAAGATTTCTCCAAACTTTCTCTCTCGTTAAAATAAACCTGTTTAAATATAGCAGCTATACAAAAAAGTTTTAATTTCAAAAAACTTTAAAAATCTTTAAAAACACTTTTGCCTCAATTTCCAAATTTCATTTTTTTACAAATAAAATAAAATTCAATTGAAACTTATTGTCATTATTCAAAACTAATTTAATATTGCCAATCGCTAAAAATATTAAATTATAATATTATATAAACTTTAAATTTTAAATTAAGAAAATATAACTAAAAGAATGAATCATACTTTTTCTGCAGACCTCAGATTTGCAATATCTGTAAGAAAAAAAATAGATAATTTGTTCTAAACAATATTTTACTTATTGAAAAAACTCTATAAAAAAATAACCTATTGTTAGTTCATGGTTAATCTTTTCTAGACGTGAACGCATTTCTTGCTCTTGTCGTAAATGCTCTGATACTTGATCAAGCTATAATAGAAACCAAAACAAAATAAATTTTAAACAAATGGTTTCGATCACATCTTAATAAAAAATAATATCATTTATCAAAATATAATTTTAAAAGTATACCTGTCTTTTTAAGTTCAATTTGTCTAACAAAAATGATTGTCTTTCTTTATCAAAGTCAGCATATATTGTTTGTAATTGAGATTCTCCACATTCTGTACCCTAAAGCATTATAATAAAAAATTATATTAATGTGTGTATCTATAAACATAGCTATAATTTTAGAATAAAGATTTCAAACTAATATTAAATAAAATTTTTACTTTTAATTTTTTTTGGTACTGCTTTATTTTGTTCCTGAGTATCATTATTTCTCTATGATGCTGTTCAGATCTTAATAAATACAAAACCAATTAACTTAATATGTATATAAAAAATGAATAAATAAATAAAATAAATGAAAATCTAAAAAAACACCTTTGTTCATAAACTTCAATTTTTCCATCAGTGGCTTTCTTCAGATCTATGGCACGACGTGTCTTGCGTTTCTCCTTCATAAATATTATTTCGTAATGATAAATAATTTTTTTTGTTTTACTATGTCTTTGCAATAAATATTTCATACAAAACTAACACAACAAAAACACATAATACCTCATCAATCTGAGCTTTAAGATCATTTATTTCTTTTTCCATGCCCAAGATCTGTTATTTAAAACAAAACAAAATCGCGTGTATAACTATTTATTAAAAAAAAACAAACATAAAAAGTCCAAAGAAAAATTTTATTAGGTTAACAAAAAAAACTCAAACGCTTAAGACAATAATAATAAGTTTAATGTATAATTTACTTTAACTCCAAGTTTTGACCTGGACTTTATTTCGGATTCCCATAATCCCTTGTGCTCTTCTGCTTCTTTTTCACACATAGAGCGAAATAAACTCTCGGAGTGAAGTTTTTCTTCAAGTGCTGCATTGTTACCTTTAGCATTTGAAAGCAGTACTTCAAGACGGTCACGAGCCTTAGTAATAAACAGTGAAATGGAATTAAAATTGTATGCATAATTAAAAAATCTTAAAATTTTTTATTATTAATCTTAAAAAAATAAAGATATTCATATTATAAAAAAAAAAAATTTCAACTATAATAACTTTTATATAGTAACTTGTTATTTCATCTATAATAACTTTTATATAGTAAATTGTTTCAGCATTATGTTACATGTTTGTTAAGTTACTATGTAACATAACGTTAAAGTCAAAATACAACTTATAATTGAAGTTTCTTTGAAACTCAATATTAATGAAAGTTGTTAAAACTATGAATAAGCTGAAATTAAAAATAAAACAGTCATTAATTAATTTAGTTTGGACTCTTTTATGAGAACAACTTATTACAAGATTTACAGAAATTAGATTAGCAGCTATTTTAAAAGCCTTTGCATACATGTTTTGATATTTAATAAGTATCAAGATAAGATCATAAATAACAATACTATATACACAGGGTGTAAACCCAGAAAAAAAATTTATACAGCTTTTATATGTAACAAATAAAAAAAGAATTTAGGTGTATCAAATAAAAAAATCAAAAAAAAATCATTGCATTCTGACATTGAAAGAAAAGTTTTTATGGCTCGCGCACATGGTTTCCTAAATAAATTTATACAAGCAAATTATGTTCCACACATGGGTTTTAAAGCATAGGAGGGGGGGGGGGGAAGAGGTACAATCGTCCCTATTGTATAAAAAGTCCTCTATATCTTGTAGTTTCCCTCCCCCCTTGAAGACAATCCCCATTTTAAGATTTTAATTCATTTATTTGTAACACCTAAAATGTGAGCCTGATATAGGTTTTTTTTTTTCTAATATGATCTTTTGAACCTTCGGGGATTTTAAACCAGCTGGGAAAAAATTCTGCGTTATACGCGGTGCCATCAGGCAAAGAGAAAGGTGATAGAGTGAAATGGTGCTAAACGAAAGCACATAAAAGAATAGTCTGTGGATTCAAACCTAGTTTCACAACAAATGGGTGAATCCTTATGAATGTAAATGCCCAGGCCAAGCATGTGACTATTGGAGTCTTTACGAACCAAAGGAAGATAACAATTAACACTAAGATCACAAGATTAAACAGCTGAACTCAAATTAGTCTCACAAAGAGCAAGTAGGTCTGGTAAACTTCGCAAGAGATAAGACTCAACAGAAGAAAAGTTACTTTGAGGACCACGAATATTAGTGAATGATAGGTTTAGAGAACTTGGTGATGATGATGGTTTTTTGTGTTTTATAGTTTTTGGTACTTTATTCATTTTTTAAATTTGTTAAAGAACTTGACTCAAAGCATATACAGTACTCAGTACATTGTTTAATAGCCCAAGCAATTGCCTCATCACCATTAATAAACCCTAAGTCTTAACAAAGGGCTCCAAATGTGGTCTTGACAACGCACACCAAAAGTGCAAACAGGGACACCATCCATGTGCAACATGACACTGTTAATACTTTGATATTTTTCAGCTGTTGATAGAATTAACCTCTCTGAGAGCTACCACAGAGTTTGGGAAATATGACTATCAGCCGGCTTCAGAACCATAAAACTGAGTTTTAGAGCTGTACCCTCATTAGGAAATAATAGAGCAAGTTGGGTAGTTATAAAAACAGAGACACAAGCAAAACCCATGCATTGAGTCAAAAAGATCCAGCATTCAACATCCTAAACTGGAAACAATGTATTAAAAATACATCTGCGCCAGCCTAATAGAGGAAGAAGGGGTGCAAGGCTGATCAATAGATAGAATCTGTTTACCCCTAAAGTCTTTGCCTAGGAGGCCTTGTACAAGACAGTAGCCGATGTATTTAACATCTACCCAAGATGAGTATTTTTATTGAGACACTATCTCTAGCCTTTACTCAACCAAGAGCCACAAGGTAAGAGGTATTTTAAGTATGAGTTTGCTTCTCCTAGCTTTTGCCTGAAAAAAGCGTATCCTCCAAGGCAACAGGACATAAAGTAGATTGTACTGGGTTACAGCAGCAGCATGGTTACAGCAGGGTTACAGCAGCAGGGTTACTGGGTTACAGCAGCAAGACGTGAGGCAGATTGTACTGGGTTATTTTTTTTTTCATTGTCTAGAAAACTGCCTAGATTAAACTAAGTGGATTAAAACTAAAAGAATATACATTTAGAAAAAAATGCTACAAATATGATAAGTCTTACTTCATTTGCTTCACGAAGATCTTGGAGTAAAACTTCTGCTTTTGCTTTCTCTTCTCTTAAGCGTGCTTCTATTGATATACTCTCATTTTTTAATTTGTTTATATTATTTTGCAGTTCAACCTATTAAAAGAAAAATGTTTGAAATTTTGTAACTTACAATAAACATTAAACTTAGTCAATACAGTATTTGACATTTGCCTATATTGACAATACAAAATTAATCACAATATTATATATCTCTAAAAACAATTAAGTCATAGTTTGTAGTTAATTATTTGAAGACATTATCTGTAGAATTTAATACACTATTTAGTCACAAACATTTTACAAAATAACTGTTGATCATTGTTAAAATACTAAATACTTACATTGGAATTAGTAATTTTATCTACATCCGAAGATTGCATTGAAAGTTTCAATGTTGTTTCATCAGTAATTAAAAGAGTTTTATCAAGAGTACGAGAAACTTCTTTCAATTTCTGATCCAACATACATCGCTGGTGTTCAATTTCATATTTCTGCATAAAAAAGATAAAAAATTATCTACATTTACTGGAAGCTTTAATGAAAAATTAAAGCTTATTGTATCACATAATCTTTTATTTTTGTTTTTAATTTTAAACGAATAATCTTATAGATTTCATCTTTATTTTCATCAGTTATTTTATGAGATTCTTGTGAAATTATCTCAAGAAAAAGAAAAAAAGATAAAATGAAGGTTGGTTTGTCTGAAATAAAACAAGAAAAGCTGTTATTTTATTTTCAACTTATAATGGAGACAATGAAAACTTAAAGAAGCCAAAAACATTTCAAAACTGAAAAACTATGCAAAAATAACCTTTTCTGATTTAAACTCACGGCAATGCATGTAAAATTATTAGTATTTTCCTTGTATATAACTATATTTTAAGTAAAACAGTAAAAAGTTAGAAATTCTGACAAATGTTTTTAAATTTGGATTAAAATTTATAAAGTTGTGAACACAAAAGAAAAAGTTGTGTTTGGAGAAAAGGGTGTAAATATAGAAAACAACTATTTGTAAGCACAGATAAAGAGTGTGTATGTGTGTTGGAGTAAATGTTCAGCGAATAAAATGTTGTGGATAACAGCTTCAGAAGCATTTTGTAACTTTTTAACATTAAATATAATAAATTACATGTATTTAACATAATTTACTTTAACTTATTTTTAAACACCTACCTCTTCACGCAATTTATTTATAGTTTTTTCAAGTTCTATGTTTTTGTTAACATACTCATCTTTTTCCTACCAAATAAAAAAACTTTGTCATTGCAATAATACATAGCAATGATACAATAAAAACAAATAATGGAGGTATTGTAATTACTTTGAATCTTCAATTATAAAAAAATTATAAAAAAAGCAATTAACAGAGTATTAAAACTTAAACAATTCCAATTTTACTGTCAAGTGAAATCAAATTCTTAAATGCGTCAAAAACAGTCAAATTTAAATGATCATTTCTTTCTATTAAACTATTTATAAATATGATTTTTATTTTTCTCTAAAAGTTAAAAAAAAACAACTGACAAAAATGCACAACTATTGGCTACATCAATAGCCCTTATTAGTGTATATATATATATATATATATATATATATATATATATATATATATATATATATATATATATATATATATATATATGTATATATATATATATATATATATGTATATATATATATATATATATATATATATATATATATATATATATATATATATATATATATATATAATAATAATAATAATAATAATATAAGTTAAGCTGTTACAATTGTTTTATCAATTGTGGAACACAATAACAGGAGAGATTGTGTTGTGACAGTTATATTGTTACTTAATTCAAGCATATAATTCATTTAGATTAATGTTTTTAAAATTTTTTTTCTTAAGATAAATTCATTGCAATAGTTTGTTGCCTCTAGCCTATTCTTAAACTGATTAGTTTAGTCAGCTTCAATACCCGAATGAGGTAAACCATTCCAAGCCTCAAGGATACAATTTGTATAAAAATTAAAACGAATTTTACTTTTACAATAGGTTTTTATGAGTTTGAGGCTGTGACCGCGCATAACATAATATATATATATATATATATATATATATATATATATATATATATATATATATATATATATATATATATATACTTTATTTCAAGCAATAATAATTTGAAATAATAATTAAAATCAATAATAATAATTAAAATCAAGCAATTTGATAAAGACAAATATCCAACTAAAGTTGTTATACCAAAAAAATGTCAATTATAAACTTAAATGTTAAGTGTAAAAGTTATAGTCAGATAGTTAAAATATAAAAACATTAAACCTAAAAATTGTTAAAACATTTTAGGTTAATATGCACTTATTTTTAAAGCAAATATGCAATCTTTATGTCAAAATATACATTTTTACTGATTAAATTATAAAAATACTGATTAATGATAAAGATACTGATTAATGTATATAAATGTACATTTTCACTGAATTGGAGATTTAACTTTTTTTTATCTAACAGTTAAACAAAAATTGGTAATAAACTCAATCCATTAAAATCAAGACATTTAAGAGCTTTTAAATGTTTTAAAAATATAGACAAGAAAATTACAGAAAAAATAATTTGAATAAATTGCATATATTAGATTTTCTAAATTCAGATTTGTTTTGTATACTTTTGTTAAAATTTAAGCACAAGTGAATATGGAATAGTTAAAATTGAAGTATTAAATGTAATACCTTGTTTAAGACTTGTATTCTTGACTCTACATTTAACAAATTTAACTTAATGGATTCTGTTTCCTAAATAAAAAAATTGTTTTTTTTAATTGCTATTTGACAAAAAATGTATCCAAGGATAGAGACTTTTACTTTTTAGTGGAGACACTATGTAAAATGCCAAAGCATAAATTGGTAGAGTACCACTAAATAAGCAACAGTCATCAAAACAAAACTGGTTACCCAGAACAAAAGACTACAACACAAATCTTTTCTATTCAACTATACCTAAATCATTTGCACCTTATATACAATAATTGCCTAGCTTCTGTAAATGCTAATACTTCTTCAAAAGAAAGTCTTTGATTTTAAGTTAGGTTAGAATTTTTTTACAAAACAATAGTCTAAGATTAAACCTATTTAAACTTTATAAGTTTTTGTAATTGAATCATCTTTAAACTTTAAACCCCCTCTAATACAAGGCTATAAAGTTTGATTCAAAAACAAAAAAACAAAAACAAAAAATACAAAAGATACAGTTATACTTCAGTAAAAAGTTTATAATAATTATATTTAAAAACTTTACCATAGTATTATTTGAATATTGACGATAAATAATACTTACACTTAAAAGTTTTTGGTACTTTGAATTTTTCTCCTTAATCTTCAAATCACTTTCTTGAAGTTTCGTTTCAAATGCTTCTAATCGCAGCATATTTTGCTGGTTTATTAATAAAAGTTCTGATTTCTCCTATAATATATATTTTAAAGTTATGTTTCAAATTTAATTCAAATTTAATAAATTAATGAATATAAGGCTAAATAAATTTATTATATCATTATATAGGTAACTTTAAGTTTAAAATTAAACCTTCAAAAAGTCATTTTGAATTAAGATCATATTAGAATTCATACTATCCTAAAAAAATAATACCAACTTGAAACACTAAATGTCATTTCAGATATGAGATAAAACAGAAACAAAATAAATTATAATAAGTAAAGAAAACAACAACAAAAAAAAAAATCAAAAAAAATTTAATAAGTACAAATTTAAAATTTTCAATATATATGTTTGCAACATTTTTGTTTATTACTATTTTTATTAAATTAAATTTAGTTTAATTTAATAAAATTACATCCCGCTTTTATTGATGTTTACAAAAAAAAGTTAACATTATTTTATATCAAACAACTTATGTCTAATTTTTTTTTTTTATTTGTTTATAATAAAGCATATTTTCAAACTTAATTACAAACCTGTTTTACATTAGTAGCACGATCTTTTTCAATAAGCTGTTCTTTAGTAACATCAAGTTCTTTTTTAACGTAATAAAGCTCATTCTGAGTAGTTTTATTCCTAAAAAGATATTTTTTGATGATACACTAGTTTTGTTACAAAGAAACTTTGTTACAATATTTTAAAAGAAACTTTGTTACAGTATTTTACTAAGGAATTTTGTTAAAATATTTTACTAAAGAATTTTGTTATAATATTTTACTAAGAAATTTTGTTAAAATATTTGACTAAAGACTTTCATTATAATATTTTACAATGGAATTTTGTTAAAATATTTAACTAAGGAATATTTTTACAATATTTTACTTAGAAATTTTGTTACAATATTTTACAATGAAATTTGAAGTGAATTTGAAGGTGAAGCAATTTGCAAAAAATTCATTTCTTCAATTCATTCAATTAATCAAAAATTATATATTGTAGAGAACTTTAAAAGAGTAATAAATGATAAGAAAAACAACAAAACACTTATTATATTGAAAAATTTTTTTAAAAATACTTTTCCTCTTCCAATTCAAGTTTGGCTGTTAACTTGGAATTTAATTCCTAAAAAGTAATAGTAGGGTAATGTACAAAACGTTAGGTTTTTGAAATGTAGCATTAAAATAAGTAGCTTTTAAAATAAGATATGTGATATTGACTTAAGTAAAATAAATTTAATCTTGTATCCTTTTACCTGGTTATTTTTTATTTTATTTTCTAACAGCAGAACTGCCTCCCTTAAAGTCTGCACTTCATTACTATTGTGCATGAACTCTTCTCGCTTTCCTGACAATGCCAATTCAATTGATTGCAGCTAGCTCAAGAAACAAAATTTGTTATACACTGGTTAGAGCTATTTTAAAATTACTTTAAAATGCAAAGAAAGCAACTTTAAATTTTAAAAACATTTTAAAAGTTAAAACAATTATATATATTAACTTGAATAAATGATTTAAACAATAAAACAGTAACTTTTTTGCTTGAAAGCTTAATTCCAATGATCAAATATTTTCAGAAATGTTAAATAAATGGTTTAATATGACAAAATATTTGACGAATCTAGAATATACCTGATCAGTTAGTGAGTTTGCAGAAAGTTCAGATGATTCCAAGCGTTTTAGTGCACTCTAATAAATTAATAAAATTACATAAATAAAATTGAAAGCATACTATTTTATTCTTTGATAAAAAGTTTAAATAAAAAACACCTTTAACTGATCTTTTGTAAAAGTGAGATCCTTTTCTAGACTTAACTTCTCATAATGTCCCTTTTCTCTCTCTATTATTGCTTGTTTTTCTATAGCTAATTTATCAGCAGATAGTTTATCAAACTCTTTATCAGACTGTTTTAATCGATTTTGAAGACTGTGAACCTGAAAAATGGGATAAAATTCTTTTTGTTTAAATTTAAAACTATTATTAAACAGAAATGTAACCAAAATAGATTTAATATACCTCTTCATTGAGCCTATGCAATTGATTTTCTTCCTTTTCCAATTGCATTTGTAACTTTGCCATTTCAATTTTGAAGTTTGACTTTTCATTCTCCAAATGAAGTTGTGTCTGAATCAACTCCTTTTCAACTAAAACCTTTTAAACATTTCCCAAAAAAAATTATTGAAATGAATAAAAAATACAATTTAGATTAAAGAAATAAGAAAAGTGAAAATACTTTAAGCAAAATAAAAAATTTGAAAAAATTTAGAAATAACTGACTAATTTATCAGACTTTGAATCACAGCTCTTTTGTAAAAAGCTTAACTCTGTTTCTAGTCGATGTTTAAGTTCTTCGTATTTAGAATTTGCACTGGAGAGTTCAACCTAGAAAGATTATTTTTTATAAGTATAAAAAAGACAAAAAAGTTGTAATTAATTGTAAATAATTTTGAGTAAACAGGTTTTAAAGCCTGCAAATTATCTATTTATCATTTTGTGTTTTGATTTTTGCATTAAACTTTGTATTAAGTTGAATCTTAATTACATTAGTCTTGGCTAGTTCAATTTTTAAAAAGTCTGCCGAGCTCTCAACTTGTTTTTTTGTTTCATCCAGCATATGAATTTTGGAAATGGCTTGTGCATGATCTAAAGAAGATTTTCTTGCTTCAGTCAATATAAGCTCATGTTGGTGTAGTTGATCTTTGTATAACTCCTCCTGTTAAATCAATTCACTGTATTTAAATGGTAATTAAAACATCAAAAATTTAAACATAATTAAAAATTGTAAAAACCTAGAACATGAAAATATATTGCATTACCTGAAAAGATCTGGCCTTTTTTTCAGCATCAAGAAGAACTTTGAGTTCTTCTTTTTCAGATTCCAATTTTAAAATTCGATTTTGAAGTATTTTCAAATCAGATAAAGTCTGTTGACTAACCTGCTCCAGTGATAGTCTTTCTTCAACCTCTCTAATAGTCAAAAAGATCAAAACTCGGATTAAAATAATATTTTGCATTTTAAAATATACAGTAATTATCATTTCATATTTTAAAATTCAAAGTAACTATCATTTCATATTTTAAAATTCAAAGTAATTATCATTTCATATTTTAAAATTCAAAGTAACTATTATTTCATATTTTAAAATCTTAAGTAATTATTATTTCATATTTTAAAATCTATAGTAATTGTCATTTCAAATTTTAAAATCAAAAGTAATTATCATATCATATTTTAGAATCTAAAGTAACTATTATTAAATTAAGTAACTAGGAATAATTTTAAAATCGAAAGTAATTATCATTTTATAATTTAAAAAACTTTTCAAAAAAAAAAAAAAAAAAAACCTTATTTATTTTAAAATCACAGTTGTATTAAATTTATCAACCAAGCATAAGATTTTAAGCACCAATTTATTTCAGAAAAAGTTTTCTTTTTTTTAAATCTGTAAATGGTTGGTTAATAACCAAATAAATGAATTAACTTAATAAAAATGTCTTACTTTGTAGCTTTTTGATTTGATTTGTTTATCTGATCTTTAAGCTGTTGACAAATTTTTTCAGCTACCATTCTTGCTTCTGCTTCTTGATCAAGTTTGTACTTTACACTGCGCAATTGTAAATCTAAATCCAATAGACTTTTTTCCTTGTCTGAATTTTCATGAGTTAACAGCTCTATAGTTCTAAAAAATAAACATTTTATAAAAATTTACTAAAAAAAAAGTTTTAAGAAGAAAAATGTTCTTTAAGTATGCATAGCAACAAAAAACACTTCATAAAATTCATAGCAACAAAAAATATTTAAATAAAAGGATTTTTTAGTAAGAATTTTTATAACAAGAAAATTTTTATAACCAATTATTTTAAATAATGAAAGACCTGTGCATTTCTGTAATATCACATTCCATCTCTTTACTTAAGTGATCCTGAACAATAGCTTTCTCCATTAACAAATTTAACTTGTTTCGAGTGAGATCTAACTCTTTCTGCAAACTTCTGTTCTGTGTTTCATCTTTATCTTCAAAACAAATAAGACATTTACCAAAACTTGTTGTAATTGAATCATAAAAAGCTTCTTTTAAAGAAATAAAAGAAAAAAAAAAGTACATTTATCTTTTTTAGGAGTTGAAGTGCTCTTAAGGTGGTCAAGAGTGTTTCCTTCACCATGATGCTTCTAAACATATAATACACTTTTATGATTAAATGCATTTAACTGGAAAAAAAGTTCAATAATAATAATAAAAAAAAAATTCTAATATAAAATAATTAAAAAAAAATCTATAATAATAATTAAAAAAATCCAATTAAAAATGATAATAAAAAAAAAAAAAAAAATTCTATTAAAAAAAAGACTAACATGCCTTCAATAAAACAAAGGATAGGGAGTGGATGAAGGCACAAGGTTACTAAGGCCTTGTGAATGTTTTATTACCTTATTTAAAGACAAATTAGATAAAAATTTAAGGGCTCTACTTGATACTCTTTTTTGGTTAGACACTATGTTTCTCAGAACTAACAAAACAGGTTTTTAAAGTTATGGAGGAGGGGAAGGAAAGAGATAGAAGGGGGTTAGGGGAGGAGGGGGAGGGAGCTGGTGGGTTTGGGGTTGGGTGGGGAGGGAGTGGGTGGGTGGTAAAGCACAATCATTAATTTCTAAAAAAAAGGTTCTCTTTATCGAAATTTTTTGAACAACAACAACAAAAAAGGTCCTTTAGAAAAAAGTGGAGTGAGTCTAAGCGGAAAGGGGGGGGGGCGCTTCGTCGGCCGTGTTTCTTGTAATTAAATTAACGTCATTCGCCGAATTAGCAGAATATACCAATGAAATATAAAAATATACAAATAATAATAATAAAAACGCAATTTTATGAAATATTAATCTAAAAAACCGCGTGTGTGAAGAAAAAGAAAAGTGAAGCCTAAAATATATCATTATTGAACATTCCATTTTTTTGAATCGATACTTACTAAATTTTGAATCATTGCGCTTTTACTAGACATATCCATATCAATAACAAGAAAATCATCCGTTTCCACATGTCTAAAAAAAAAAAATAAACCATTTAATTTAATTACAAGTATTAGCCATTTATTTAAAATATTAATAATAAATTCTTTCAAACACATGTGCTTCCGTGGCGCAATTGGTTAGCGCGTTCGGCTGTTAACCGAAAGGTTGGTGGTTCAAGCCCACCCGGGAGCGTGCTAATTTTTCGTTTTAATATTTAGTACCGAACTATTTGATAATTTTATTATTTAGTCGCGCATAACATTAAATTTTATTATTGAAAGTCGTGCATAAACATATTATACCAAATGTGTACTTAATAATTGGTTTAATATTAAAAAAAATTGGCTTGCCTGTTTATTTCAATTGAAGTCATAGCCAGAACTTTCTTTCTTGCAAGGTCTCTATGGATTTTCGATGTGGCAAGACAATCTTCTAGCTCCTTTGATCTTAAAAGATAAAGTAAATCGTAATTTAAATTACATTAGAACTCCAGTGAGAGAAAGAAAAAATTATTTCCAAACCTTCCAACAAATTCGTTGAAATTACTTTCATTAGTATGCATATCTGGAAAATCAACAGTCACTTCATTAACTTTACCGCGCCCAGTTTCTATAAGAGATAACAGATTTTTAGAATTGCAAGATAAAATTCTTTTTTTGCGACAATTAAATTAAATAGTTTAGCAAAGTGAAGAAAATAGTAAACAGCATTAAAAAAAAATTACTTATCTAGTAAGACCGTATTAAATCAATAAAATAATATGAAGTGAAGCAATTTGAATTTAACGTTTTTCATGAAAAGAATTACGAAAAAGAATAATATGTTTTGAATTATTTTTTAAAAAAAAGAGTCGTCCATAAATTACGTCACGTAATTATCAACCGTTTTTGACCTCCCTCCTCTCCCTTCGTCACAAAATAGTAACACTTAAGTAGCAAATTTTGAACGAATCGCCACAAAACCATTAACCCCTTCCCGCTTTATACCATGATGTAATTTATGGACGACCCCTTTAACAGTAATTTAAAATAGCAACGCGAGTAATTTAACGATGGAAGTATCCACCTGACAAAACAATGGATTCAAATACAATAGAACGCAGTATAATGTTTCAGTGTTAGTTGACAAAATAATATAAAAAGATTATTTTTCTTTAATACAGATATAGCAATTGAAATGAATAGAAGCATCGAAGACCTTTAAAGGTTTCAAATTAGAGTTGGTTAAATTTTAACTTACATCAACGGCAAAAAGTTTTGATTTTTCACGCAATTTTCGCGTACACATTAAATGAATAAAATATACTGCTGATTATTTAACAGATGTATAATACTAATCGGTACTTAGAATAACGGCTTCACCGCCAAGTTTTTTAAAGTAATTTAAAAGTTTAATAATGATGTTTTTAACTAACAAATGATAATGATGTTTTTAACTAACAAATATGGTTTTCAAACATCAATATTGACGACTTAATCTAACACGATAACTCTCGTTAAAATACAAGATAACTCTTGCTAAAACAAATTGTAATTAACATCATTTTTTTGTCAAAATGACTATTCCGATAAGAGATTTTAATTCACCCAACTTTACAAAACTTAGGTCTTTTATTTTAATTCTTCCCAAGGTCAGTAGGGAAGGTAGCCGTCTGTTATTTCAAACGTTCACAATTTCAAGAGTTTAATACAATATTCACAGCTTTAAGTTATTTCGAACATTTGCTATTTATAAAAATCATTTCCAACGAGGTAAAAGTTATTTTTCTAATAAGAATGCAAAAACTACTATTTTTTTTGTGCGCGAGACAATATAGTATACAAAACATGCAATTAAAGTCATGTGACCATTTTTTTTAATAAACTGAAACAACAAATGTTGACCAAACTTAAACAAAAGTTACGTCAACCTAAATTTTTATTAACCAAAACTGATACGTCTTTTACGATGTGTTTTATACTCTTTAAATACGTTTATTATACGTCTTTAGTCACAGCTTGTAATAAGCTTTTCGCATTAGTTTTAACCATAATATGTTGTGAAGTATAAAAGACTGTAAGCAAAAATTTAAAACCTTCTTTGTAATTTAATTTTGTAATAAAAATTATTATACACATTATAAAGATAAATTATTATTCTCGATAATAACATTTAATTTTTACTGACCTCTTTTATCTTCATCCTGTTCTCGACCCAAAACCACTTTTTTATGCAGCGATTCCTCTTTTTTCTTGTACTCTTCTTCTAACACTTGTAATCTTCAAAACAAAAAATTTCAATTTACGATTTTTATAAAAGAATATATATCATCAAAGGTTTTTTGTTTTTGTCAAAGTAAAAAAAGTAGTAACATTAGGACCGACTAAAAATTTAATTTTATAAAAAATTTAATTAAACGATAAGATTATGACACAAACAGTAAAAATGGCGCATGTTCGATATAATATATCCGTCAATTCTTTAAAACAAACAATTTTAATCGAAGACAATGTAATGCTAAGTTTAACGTATCTTTTTAGAGAAAAAAAAAAAAAAGACGACGTCATTTACAAAAAAATAAAATTATAAACAATAAAATCCATTATAATTTTCTGAATAAAGGTCTTACATTCAAGGATATTTACAAATAGTAAAATAAATCATATTAAGTAAACACCTGTAATGCTTATAATATATATATATATATTGAAAATAAAAATAGTACAAACATATAATAATAATAGCAATGACAAAACTAACAGTATATAAAAATACCAACATTAATAAATATAATGATATTAATAATAATAACAATAGTATAAATGTTTTTAACAATTATATTTAATAATAATAATAATAATGACAATAATAATAATAGTAAGTGATAAGTAAATAATAAATAAAATGGGAAATAAATATAAAAAGTAAATAATAATAATAATAATAACTAGAAGTGGTTTTGTTTACAACTTACTGAGTGGACAAATAAATCTAACAAACTTTTCCTAAATTTGAGGAGCTTACTGAAGAATTATTGCCATTCATAAAGGCAAGAGGGCAATTTGACAGGCTAACACATGGTATGACGATCAATTGTTTTTTTTGGACGGTCAAAAGTTTAATTTTTTTCTTTGTTCAAACTTTTATCTTAGTAACAGTATTAATATATATACTAAAATAACGACTAATGCTTGACATTTAACGAATTTGTATTCCTTTTAAAACAATAATTTTATATAAAGTCAAGGCATTCTTAAACGGAAACCCAAATAACTAACATTCAAATAACCAGCTTATGTTAATAGTTTAAAATAACTCTTGCGCGCACATATTTCCATTCAATTAAAAAAGGAAATTTGATACCCTCCAAATAAATTAATTTTGACTTTTTTTATTTTAATATCAAAGCAATTTTTATAAAATATTAAAAAATTTAAAGCCGGTCAAATACTTGATACTAAAAAAAAATCGTTTTGTGAAATGTTACTAATAACAGTTCGTGACGTTTAAATAATAGGGTTCTATCTCCATTTTTAAACATTGTGAGAGTTTAACTTTCGATTTTTAATTATTAAAATGTTTTTCAGTTGTTGTTGTTTACATTAATAAAATAAATGTTTTTTTATGTTATTTATGTTTTATAATTAATCTTACATTTTCAATTTCATAATTTTTAAAATTGCTTGATCACAAATTAATTGTTAATTTCAACTTTATAAAATAAGGTTGAAATTGACAATGAAAAAACAGAAACTAACAATTTTTAAAGTTATATAAATAATAATAAAAAGATTATTATATTAGAATTATACCATTTTATACCATAGAATTAAAAATAATATTAGAATTATACCATAATAAAAATAATATAATTAAAAACAAAAAATTAAATTTTTTTGCCATGAAAATTTGGAGAACCTTATTATTCTCATCTACCGATATGCTATTTTGATCATACCAATTTTTATTACTTAATAAATAATGTGTATTCTTAGCAATAAATTCAACAAATTTGATATATTGATCTTTAAATTTAACGAATTTAACAAAATTTTACTTTTAATTTTAAAACTTGAAGAGAGTATAAAAATTTTTGTTAAATTCTCTTAACAGTAAAAAAGGAGATAGAACCCTATTATTCTAACGTCACGAGTCGTAAAATGCGACTGTAACAGTTATTTATTTTACATAATGCATAATTACAATACATAATTATGCATTACAATGCATAATTACAATACATAATTAATTTACATGAGTTTTTATTAAAAATATATTTTTAAATCGTCTGATTTTTTCGTCTGATTCTTTCATTAGTAGAAGAAAAAATCTGTAAAGGCGCATTGATAATTTTTAATTTATTTAAAAATAATTTGTTCATTGCAATGATTTTGCAATTGGTGTGAAAAGTTACGAGAAAATTAAATAAAAAGATTGATTTAAAAAAATCGTTTTATGAACCTACTATAAAAATTACTATAAAATGAAAAAATTCATCTATAATTTATTAATTTATTGCAATTTGCGAAAATAAATTACGTGAAAATAAATACAAAGATTTAAAGAAAAGAAAGTGAGAAACATTATTATATTAAAATGATGTGTTGAATATTTTTACTAAAATAATAATAAAATAAGAACTTTTAAGCATTTATGAAAAAAAGATTTTTATCACCAGTAAAATGAACATAATATAAATTAGTGAAGCAAAAAAAACAACTAATAAACTACGTCATATTTAATACTCGTCAACTAAGCCAATTAAAGTAGCATATCGAAAACGATGAAACTATTTTAAACTATTTTTAAAACATAAATGATTTTATAAAATATGAGTAAAATGGATTTTTCAAATTACATCCTGATTATTTGTCAAATCTTTTTTTTAACAACTCTGACTTTTTTTCAATCATGACTGACAATTTATTCTGAAAGGTCAAAATAAATTGTAGTCATTTCTGACTATTTTTTCAGCTATTTTCAACGCTGTGTGTGTGTGTGTTTGTGTGTATATATATATATATATATATATATATATATATATATATATATATATATATATATATATATATATATATATATATATATATATATATATATATAATGTATATATTTATATATCATATCTATAAAATCATAAATATAAAAACTATAGATTTAATATAATTTATTTGATAAATATTTATTTTTATTGCATACTAAACGTTAAATGTGATAATTTAAAGTACCTTTTTTCCCATGTTTCTTTAGCAGATGATTCCATTATTGCCAACTCTTGCTTTTTATTAAGTTCCATTATTTTTAGAGACTTGCTTAACTCTGTTTCTCTTTTCTCAGCCTCTAGATCAAAATTTTCTTTTCGTTGAATTTCTTTAAATTCTAAACTTTTTTCCTTTTCAACAAATTTTAGCTCCATTTCTGCAATTTTTTCATTAAGCTGACTTTCATGTTTTTTTTTTTGTTCTGTTGCCTCAATTGACAACGATTTTAACTTCTTTTCATGTTCTGCATACAACTCCTCCTCTAAAACTTTCATATCTGCAAACAACTTTTTTCTTAAGTTAATCTCTTCACTTTCAATTCTTGCATGTAAATTCTGTCGTAGAACTTCTTCTTCTTGAACCAAACTCTCTTTTAGAGTTTTTTCCTTTTCTTTTAATGTTTCTAAGCTATATTCGAGTGTTTCAAAATGGGTTTTCATTGTTTCAATATTAGAATATGTGTTCTTTTCTTCTAATTTTTCATTAGAATTTCTTTGATATTCTGTTTGAATTTGATTTATTCTCTCTTGAAGTTCTTCTTCTTTTTGATTAATCAGATTTTCTATATCTTTTGCTCTTTTATTTTCCATCTCAATTTTGATTTTTTTCTCACTTTCAATACTGGCCAATAACTTTAACTCCATTTCATTTCTTGAATCAACCAAATTTTGTATTTCTTTTCGGAGCCTCTCTATAAGTTCCTGGCTTGTTTGTTCAGCTTTTGTCATTGATTGTATCAATTCTTCTTTAAATGAAATTTCTTTTTTTAAGCTAACCTCCAATTCAACCAATTGCTGTTTTAATAATTCTTTAGCTTGTACTTCAGAATCTAACAAAAGATTTGTTTCAACTAGCCTATTTTCTTTTTCAAATAATTGAGCTTTTAAAACTTGTTCTTCTTTGACCAGCATTTCTTTCTGAGTCTCAAACTCTTTTTCCTTTAAATGAAAGCTTTCAGTTTTCATTGTAAGTTCTTTCTGAAGTAATTGGACTCTGTCCATTTCTTTTTCAATTAATTTTTCTTTTTCAGCAATTAGCAGTATTCTTTTGTCATCATTGTTTTGTTCTATCTCATTTGTATCATGAATTTTTCCAATAGAAACAGCAGCTAATTGAGAAATTTCGATTATTCTTTCACTAAAGTTTTCCGAAATTTTATCTTCAACTGCATTTTCTTCCTTTTTGTACTTACTATTTTTTTTATGAATCTCAACTTCATCTTTTTTTTCTATTTCTGTATTTTCTAAATTTTGACATATTTTAGCAAACTTTACTGACTTGCATTCAACATTGTTCAAGACAGGTTGACAAAGTTTTCCTTGAGGAACAAAACTGTTATCCACATTATGAACTATGTCTGAATGGCTGCTTATCTTTGACTCCATTAAATTTAGACTAACTGCATTGTCATCAAACATTGGCAATGAACATGTGGGTTCTTTAACACTGGCGGAAATTTCTTCACTAAACTTGGAATTGCTGTTTTCCTCACTTAAACTAAAATCATCAAAACTTTCAGAACTATTTTCTTTTATTTCTTGATCAGCTTCATCAACTACTTCTCCATCACTTCTACTTAAAGAATGAGTAGATTCTGAATTTTGAATACTAACAACAATTTTATCTTCTATATTTTTTTCATTTTGACTTTTATACAATAAATTAGGTTGTTTATTTTTACTTTTGTCTATTTGTTGGCCTCCATCACTTCCATCTCCATCATCATATAGCACAGTGGATTCACTAGAGCTATCAAAAACAATATGTGCTATTTCCTTTTTTACCTGATCTCCTGGTATTAACTCTAAATTATCTTTCCTATTATTATTTTTAATTTTGCCTTGATCAGCTGAATCTAACGGTAGCAGCACTTCAGTTGCAACAAATGAATTTGGAGTAGGAAGGATAGTTTCATCATTTTTCTTTAAAACGTTATCTAGAACATTACAACTATTACAATTATACCACATATTGTTATGATTATTACGATTATACCATAAATTATTATGGTTGTTATGGTTACATGAATTTTTATAAAGCTTATCCAAAATTTATCCAAAATTTTTTATTTATTCATTAAATGACTAAGTTTAAAAAAAATACATAACATACTGCTAGTCTGATTTATCTTTGTTAATGCTTTTCTCTTTCGCTGCTCAATTTCCCATTCTGATTCAGATTCTTCTTCTTCTGTGCTCGTCAAAATTCCTAGAGCAATCAAGTTCTTTTTTCGATCATCTTTACTTTTACTTTCTGTATTATTTTCTAAAGCTAAAAATTGTAAACGTTTTTAAAAATTAACATTTAGGAGAAACTCTTTGTCTAGTATAGAA
>NC_061168.1:24683917-24691417 GCF_022113875.1 Hydra vulgaris
CATTTTTTTTACTTCATAATTTAATTGTTATAACCAATTACCAGGATCTTATTTTTTAAAAAAGCTTAAAAAACATAATATAAAATTTGCTTTTTCTAAGCAGTTCTAACTATTACACTTCACATTATAGTCTTATGTTGATTCTGATAATAGCTTTTAAACTTGTTAGACTTAAATACTTTCTTCAGCTTGTGTTTCTATTTGGTTCATCATAACTGTAAAGATGAGACATCTTTAGACACAGTTGATTTGTGACTTAACATAATTTAGTAGGACCAATCTTATCACATGCATTCCTTTATGTAATAAAATATTTACAATTTAATATTTTTTAATTAACTTAATTTTATTAATAAATATCTATTATTATTTAGATTAAAACTGTAAATTGATTCAGGAAAACATGGGAGAGAATTTCAAAGCCATGTTTTTAAAAGAAACTAGATAAACAAAGTTTTTCTTAATACTAGAAACATAATGAACAAAGGTTTCATTGTTCGTGATAGAGCAGTTACAGTAAATCTTATCACATGCATTCCTTTATGTAATAAAATATTTACAATTTAATATTTTTTAATTAACTTAATTTTATTAATAAATATCTATTATTATTTAGATTAAAACTGTAAATATGATTCAGGAAAACATGGGAGAGAATTTCAAAGCCATGTTTTTAAAAGAAACTAGATAAACAAAGTTTTTCTTAATACTAGAAACATAATGAACAAAGGTTTCATTGTTCGTGATAGAGCAGTTACAGTAAAAAGATGTCATTAATAAAGAGTCCTATAAAATAAAGAGTCCAAATTATCATTGTAGAACCAACAATGATAGCTCACTTAAGCAGCAACCATGTTAGTATATGAGAAAGATCGGAAGTAGAAGTTGATCCTAGAAGACGAAGGGTAGATGACTCATTGAGCACATTACCATTCATAAATATAGGAAGATCTAGATTACTGCAATAACAATTAGCTGAAAAAAATTGAGTTTTATCTGAGTTAAAGTTCAACATCCACTGAGAGCCCCATGCTGTAGAAAAAGTGAGATCCTTTTTAAGCTCAAATGCCTCCTCTAAGAAAATCAGAGAGTGTTGGCTTCTTATCAAGACAAAAGTATGACCAGCAAACAATGCCTCCTTAGATGTTAGAATTTCTGGAAGATTGTTAATATAAATTAAAAAAGAGTATAGGCCCAAGGATAGGAAACCCTGAAGTTACAGGATATGAAGAAGAGTCCATCGAGGACAACTTTTATACTATGATAGGGTTAGAAAGGATTCAATAATTTTAAAAATATTACCTGATACACCGTAAGAAGAAAGCTTATGGAGAAGACTAGCATGCCAAACTTTATCAAAGGCTTTAGAAATGTTGAGAACAATATATATTTGTTTGATTGCAGAAATATATTGCAAACATCATTTCAAAAAAATTCAAATAGATATTATATACACACATACGCGCAATCGCCTGATAGCAAATGCCAGCCAAATCTTTTAAAAGACTACTGGAAATATTATTTTGATGCAATTAAGCGACTCAACTTTTTTCTTTTTTTTTTCTTTCTTTCTATTAATTCAATAAAGTAAATTGTTTGTTTTGTGTTATAACAAAGATAACTTTTCTCAGTCACATATTTTTGATGACTTTAACTACCTAACAAAATAATGCAATAACATTTTGCAAGTATCGGTGTTAAAGTTTGTTTTATGTTTTTTCTATTTTCTATATTTTATATTTAGAAAAATTTAATTGTTGCAGCATTAAATTGTTTGAAAGTTAAAATACTAGTTTATGTTTAATTGTTTTTCGAACTTTTTCTATGTATTTAGAAAACAGTAATAGAAATAAATTTGTAAAAAAAATAATTTGATGTACATGGGCCGCATCATTACAGTAATTATTCTTAAATCCTTAATGGGGAAAAAAAATTAAAAAAATAAAGGGGGGGGGGGAAGACTATTATTAATTTTTGGAAAAATTTCCCACCCACCCTAAGACCCCTCCCTCCTACCCCGTTTATTAATTTTTACTTGTTATCAACAAAAATTTTATATCTCAAAACTAAAAAAAAAAATTGTGAATATCAGCCTTAAAAATTAGAAAATAATTCTTGCGATTACTGATAAAAACAAAAAGTTTCAGTGTAAACAGGCTTTAAAAATCGCTGACCTAGTAAATCTCTAAATTTGTATTAGTAAAAATCTAATTTGTCTAAAATGAGCTTTTGGTTTATTTCACTAATTTATAAAACTATTTTACTAATTTATAAAACTCACTAAATTATAAAACTTATATCAACATATTAAATCCTATTGAAATATGATAAAACAGCTGTTAAAAAATGCACAATTGACCGCAAGCCAAACTAAAATTAAATAGTTTTGTGCCTGTTTTGTATATTTTGTAATAAAAAAATATTGGTTTGGATTGATAAATTGAAATTTTTTATAAAAAATGCTTTTATTGTAACATAAAAAATTTCCTATCCTCTTTTAACAACCAGCCCCCCTCCCACTTTTATTAGACCTGGACTAAAATAAAATTTACTTTAAAAGAACAAATTAATTCGAATTGTATTAAATTGTTTTGTCGAAATTTTTTGAAATTTTTATTAAAAAATGATGACGGATGACTCAAAAGATTGGCAGACAACTAATGTTAGATAAACTTTTACTCTCAGTCACCTGGCAGACGACCGACTAAAATCTGACTGTATACCACTGTATATATATGCAACTTGATATTAGGAATTAGGAAGCCTTATAATTTTTTATCATATGGTCAAAATCATACCGCCTCCTGAACAGAAATCAATACACAACTAAAATGACAAAACATCATTATCGTTATAATTGTAATATTTATTTTGCGCTTGCATGAGTTGGGTGTTTCTAAAAATGCAAATTCTCCATAATACATAACCTAGAGCGTTCTCTTTCCTTAAGTGAAGTTTTTTGTCATTTGTAATGTACTCCCTTTAGGTTTTCCTATATTTACATATTTTTTTCCTTCAATTTTCAATGATAAACCTGTTAAAGGCTGAAAATTTTATATGAACTTGGCCTAGACATATATTACTCTTGTCG
Organism: Hydra vulgaris; assembly: GCF_022113875.1. Taxonomy (NCBI): domain Eukaryota; kingdom Metazoa; phylum Cnidaria; class Hydrozoa; order Anthoathecata; family Hydridae; genus Hydra; species Hydra vulgaris. Next base: position 24,687,009 of record NC_061168.1, read on the forward strand.
TTGATGACTTTTCTAATCTAACAGCTGATTTAATTGTACTCTGACATAAATAACTTACCAACATACTGTATCTTTCCACTGTATCGTTATTTCAATCTACTTTTTAACTTTAGTAAAAGAATATTCTTTACACTGGAAATCAAAATATTAAAAGCACTTTATATGCCTACTAATACACCTCTTTTAAACATTGTAATGGAAATTTAAATAAAAATTTAAATTTTTTTTTCAAGATCCACAAATGCAACCCACAGATCTATTTTTGTTTCCAAAAATCTTTCTTGAACTTGCCTTAAAATAAATGTTATATGTGTATTTCCTTTCCTGGCTTAAAACCAAAATGCATGTTATACATTTCATAAACTGCTCCTTATTTTGATATCAATAATGATTTTTAAAATTTTCATTACTATAATAAACCAACTTCTATTGCATCTCTGCTGCACTAGAAATTGGTTACCCTATTTCTGGTGTATCATTATTTTTTTGTAGCCATGCCTAACTAACTGTCAATCCTATACATTGTTATGAAGGTAACAACTGATCAAGCGTATTTTTTAAGTAAACAAAGCACTGAAGCGTGAATGCCTCTAACAGTCGATTTTGATTAAAAACAATTGGATCAAAACTGATCCAATTGCGTCCAATCAAATCGACATAATATAAATAGAAGAAAAAGAGAGTTTTTTATGTTAAGAAGAAGATATATATATATATATATATATATATATATATATATATATATATATATATATAGAAAAGAAGATATTAAGAAGAGTCTAATAAAATAATACATATATAGTGAATATTATGTTAGTTAATGTAAAATAGTATCTGTTATATTATTTGGAATTTTAATAATACAGAATAAATTGTAATTGTATTGCGGTAGTGGTGTAGTGGTAAATTGTATGCGGTGTAGTGGTAGATGTAGTGGTGTAGAGCGCTCGCTTCAAAAGCAAGAGGTTCCAAGTTCAATCCAAACCACATCCCTGGTAGAACCGCGCTCAACTCGTTTCTCCGTGCAGCGGCCTTGTTCGTCAAGGTTTGTGTTTCGGAGTTATAGAGTTAAAAGAGGGTTATAACCACAAATAAGTAGCATCCTCGCCTGTAGTGGCCTTCTCAGCCTTGAGGAGCCTTGAGGGGGTGTATGTATGTTGCTATAATACATTATTTATTAATAACAAAAGAACTTGTTTCACTATCTACCTAAAACGATTTAAAGATATGCATGTATATTATGTATAGTAAACTATTGCAGATCCACTGTAAGCCTAAAACTTGTCAGTTTTTTACAGTGGATGTTAAATAAGTTTGGCATTATGGACAGAATGAATTGAATAATAGTGGTTTGGAATTATTATTAATAACTGTTGGAATATCACAAAGAATAAAGGTTACGGAAAATTAAAAATAAATATATAATTTAAATAAAAGTAAACACTCTTGTTATTGCTGTGTAAAAACATCTAAAAATATTAGCAACATTTCTTCTTTGATATTTCTTAGACTAAAACATATTCCATTAAGTACTCCCTTAAAATCAGTCATCATTTTTTCAATGTAGAAATCTTTCTACATTAAAAAAAAAATGTAGAAATCTTTCTTTCATCTCTGTTCTACCTGTTTTAAGTGTGTATGCTAAAACTATATAAGGCACTGATCTTATAATAGCTAATCCTAATACCATCATTTACTCATGCATCTTATCTCAACTATGAGATTTATTTTTCTGCTTCTAAAATACTAACACCTGACACTCTGTTGCACCCAGCCCAGAAGAACTCATGCCAATAACCATCTTATCTGATCATCTAACAATTTTCTCTTTTGCAAACAGCATATAACTAGCTTTTTTTTAACTAACACTTTATCAATCTCATCATTACTTTTTAATATAGAACCCACATTGGCATACCAAGTCTTCCATCTCGCATCAAGTAGTTAGTGTTAGACTTTCCACTGACCAATGACACCTCTTATTAACCCACTTAATAGGAGATGCAATATTTTTTGTGTTTTCAACTTAATATTATATGATTATGAATAACTGAAATTTAGACATAAAACATTCCTCATTTCTAAAAATCTGTACCGCATACATCAATTGATCACTTTTTATACAAAAAAATATCTACAGGTATATTGATAAACCCATATCTGACCAAATTTATAAGTATATAATAATACAAATCTTCTTCTTTTGTCAATTTCACATGCAACTTAATGAGAACTGTTACACTATAAATTAATATATTTTAACACTACTTTTAAAATTAGATTTTATCTTATATAGCTAGGAGTGCTCAAATGGATACTTTAAAAATAATAGACTACTTTAAAACTCAATAATTATATTAAACACAAAAAAAACTAAACTTAATATTACAACATTATTATAGGGGAACACACAGTTACACAAAGATATTTCTGCGCATGTGTAAATTGTGTATTTAAAAAATTAATGCATTGTTTTACTTTTATTTTCACTTACCACATCTAATTTCTTTTTTTCGATATCTAAAGGTAATCAAAATAAGTTAATTTAAGAAATAGTATCAAAAGTTATTTAGCAATAATAAATTAGTCAAAGGAGAAACTAAACAAAAAACTAAGACATAAAAGATAAAACACTAAATAAGAAACAACAGAAAAAACACTAAGAAATCAAAGATAAAGGATAAATTAAAGACAGACTAAGAATCTAACAAAACAAAACAAAAATAAATACAATAGAAGCTAAAAAAAATCCAAAATTGTAATAAAAAATTAGGCAAAAGCACAACACAAACTTTATAAAGAAAACATGTTCAATAACATCTTAATATGATAGAATATAAATAGACTATTGGCAAGGCCGGCGCGATAGGTGTGTGTGTGTGTGTGTGTGTGTGTGTGTGTGTGTGTGTGTGTGTGTGTGTGTGTGTGTGGACTATTGGTACAGCGTATCAAAGCAAAAATAAAAAATAATCACATTCAATTTGTTTCTTTTTAAACGTTAAATTATTGCTGCTTATCTATTAAGTTATTTTTATTAAATTAATTTTTTTTTTACTTATATCTCATTTTGCTTTCATTTACTAACAAAAACTTATTCCAATCTCCTTCTGTAATTGGTTGAACATGAGTAAACATTGAAAGCTTTTGTTAAAAAAAACAATATGATTACATATACATTTATATTAAAAACATTTATACTTGTAGAAAACAAAATAAAAAATCAATTTACCAGTTGAGAGAACTATATGAGAATCCTTTTCAAATTCTTTTTTCTTTATCAATGATGAGAAATTTAAACCCTTTGGTATCTAAGTAAATAAACATATTTTGTCAATTACTATGAGCATAACACTAGTGTGCATTACTAAAAATTATATATATTGTAGTTTTAAATAAAAAAAAAATTGTTTAAAAATAATACCATTTAATAAAAAGTAAAAAAATATAATAAAAAATAATATATAAAACAAAAAACTTTGATAACTGAGCAATGGTAAATTCTTAAATTTTAAATATAGGAATCACTGTTATTATTTTTAAATTTTAGTTGCAACCACAAGTAACAGGTATATTGTATACAATAAATTTGTAAATTTATAAACAACTCCATTTTTACAATAAGTTCAATAAAATAAAATATCGTAAAAGCTTTCACAGAATTATGCAAAAATAAAGTAGCATAAGTTAGTTTATGCTAAAACTACATATTTGGTTTCAATTGTCTTAAAAAGATATTTTATTAGTACTTTTTGTTTGCATACTTATTTGAATTGTTATTGTTTTATTTTGGTGTTCATATTAGAACTTTTATTTTATTGTGTTGTCATATTTTCTTCCAATGATATGATAAGTAATTTGATTTAGTTATTTTTATTCATATTATAAAGTGGATCTACACTTTCAATGAGTTAGAGTCTAGCAGTTTTAGCAATGAGAATTCTAAATTTAAAAGAATAGTTTGATGTAATATTTAAAATTTCAACTTGTTTGTAAAATTTCAACAAAAAGAATGAATATTAAAGCATAGTAAAAAATTGACTACTTGTTAAGTTTGCAAATTAACTCTTTTAATGAAACTAAACTGTTAATTGATTTTTTGTGGTACTCCACTGGCTAAATGAAATTCCACAAAGTTTCATTTTTTTAAAAGAGAATTAGCATGAGAGAATTAAAGAGTTTTGGAGAACACTAATGTAAGACTGAGACATGAATATTGTCTAGACCATAAGTTACAGAAAAGTTAAAGAAACTACCTAAAAAATAACGGAATGATTAAGATAGGATGTCATGAGAGTGTGATCATAGATTCAAAAGATGAATTAGAAAAAAAGCTCTTTGCAAACAGTTCTGTCTTATTCTTGGGAGAGGTATTAAGATCAGACCCATGTATGAAAGATTGAATATTTAAA
>NC_061168.1:24696417-24861417 GCF_022113875.1 Hydra vulgaris
AACTTTAATTTTATATAAATATCAGCTCTGGAAAGTTAAGAGAGTAACATTGGATTGGGGGACAACTGCCTAAGTTTAAATATTGAGATAGCAAATCTGTATATGGGCAAATACTGTAAGTACAAACAGTATAAAATTAGAATTTCATATTTTTAATACATTCATATGAATTGCATAAGCACACTAAGCTTTTAAATTTTTTATAAATAAATATGTATTTGAAAAATTCAATAAACTTTAATTCAATAAACTTTAATTAAAAATTCAATAAATAATAACCCAGATACTGCAAATTGCAACTTCTTAAATATAATTTTATTAATCAAGTAATTAGATAAAATAAAAAAGAAGAATTGTGTTAAAAATTAAATACTAAAAAACCTTACCTTTCCTCTGATTTTTCTGTAGCTAAAAAGAGCATTATTAAACATGTATTTATATAAATATATACATATTATAATGTATATATTTATACATTATAATATGTATAATTACTTATATATATATGTATATATATATATATATATATATATATATATATATATATATATATATATACGCGAATCGATGTCTTTTGGTGAAAAAAGAACCTTACTTTTTTTTTTTTAAATTTAAATGAGTTTTAGAGGTTCCTCTTTGGATTCTAAATTTATGACGGATCCTAATATTGTTGAAATTTTTTTTCTTCTAAACTATATCAACCTGGTACTCAAAAGAAGCAAAAAAATATGTTTATTTTGAATATAATATTTGTTTTATTTCAAAACTAAATAGAAAAAAATATTTTTTTTTTATTAAAAAACCCCCGTCTTCATCAAAACGGGGGTTTTAAGGTATATTTTTGCAAATATTTTTTTCACTAAAAAATTTTTTTTATTAAAATTATTATTGATAAAACAAGCATTTTTTCCTGCTTTTTTTGAGTCCAAGGTTGATATTGTTTAGAAAAAAAAAATTCAAAAATGTTAGGATCCGTCAAGGATTTAGAATCCAAAGAGGAACCTAAAGGTCTCATCAAAATCAAAAAATACTTTTTTACTTTCATCTTATAATTAATAGACATTGATTCGTGTCTCAGGGATATTGATTTTTAAACTTTTTTTTTTTGCTATGAAAATCAATCCACCCTAATATATATATATATATATATATATATATATATATATATATATATATATATATATATATATATATATATATATATATATATATATATATATATATATATATATACACAATTTTATAATGTATTCTACAAAATAGAGTGCTCAATGTTCTTAAAAGAACAGACTATAACAAATTAGTAGAGAATAAGACTAATCAGAAATGCATCCTTTCTAATGAGTCTTTATTGATGAAACTGTTAAATATAAACAGTGTTGAAACATTATTGATGAAACATAGTGTTAAATGAAAAATTTTGTTAAGTGATTTTCTACTAATTTATATATATATATATATATTATATATATATATATATATATATATATATATATATATATATATATATATATATATATATATATGTATATATATTACATACATGTATTCAATATACTTTATTTGACTCCTCATTAAAATTTTTAAATTGATTATTAATATAATAATAACGCTAAATAGTTTACTTTCTGATTTGAACAGATTTAAAATTAGTAAGCAAAGGAATTTGTAGAATAAAGTCTACCTTCAAAATTTTCAGTAGGTTGTCCAAATATTGGTTTTGTTGGTATAACAGCAGCAGTAAAGCTTATTGCTGACCCACGAGATCCAGAAGAACCAGAAGGGGAGAACATTTCATTGAGAGATTTTGCAACTGGAGAAAATAATGCATCTTTTGATAAAGGAGATTCTCTGCTTGTTGGTGTTTGTCTGTTTACTTTTGCAGTGTGAGATTTAAGAATAGCACAAATACTAAAAAAATAGAGAAATATTTTTAAATACTTAGAAAATAGAGCATCGGTTTTAATACTAAAAAAAAAAAAAACTTAAAAAAAATGTTAAAATTGTTATGCAAAGCTTTACCAAAAAATTGTTTTTTTAAAGTTTGTTATGAAAATTTATTGTTTATATATTTCATATATATATATATATATACATATATATATATATATATATATATATATATATATATATATATATATATATATATATATATATATATATATATATATATGTATATATATATATATATATATATACATATATATGTAATATATATATATATGTAATACATATATATATATATATATATATATATATGTATATATATATATATATATATATATATATATATATATATATATATATATATATGTATATATATATATATACATATATATATATATACATATATATATACATATATATATATATATACATATATATAAATATATATACATATATATATACATATATATATATATATATATATATATATATATATATATATATATATATATATATATATATACTCAAACAATAAAAAACCATATCAAACTCATTTTAACAAAATACTTGACTTACGTCCTTTTAACAAAAAGCAATTCAATTACAATTGGTATAAAAAATTCAAAAAACATTTGGAATTAGACTTAAAAATATGTGGAATAATAAACTTACCATGACCCGTATAATTCGGGTAATGATAAATCTATAATTTTTAGTGGTAGAAAATAAAAAATCTGTCAAATCTTTGTTTTGAATTAACGAATGTTTAATACTTTATAACTTCTTATTCTAAAATTGAAAACCTCTATAAAATAAAATAATAAAAAATGGGTGCAGACTTAAAAATATAATAATTTTTTTTTGTTATTAAGTTCTATAAACTATTTTTAATCGGATTTTTTTCCAGGCCATCAGCAGCTTATTAAGACTTGTTTCCAGGCCATCAGCAGCTTATTAAGACTTGTTTCCAGGCCATCAGCAGCTTATTAAGACTTGTTTCCAGGCCATCAGCAGCTTATTAAGACTTGTTTATTAATTTTGAAGAAAATAATAGTTTGAATGTAAAATCTTTTTTCCTATAAGAAAAAAAGTTGTCTCCTACAAGAAAAAAAGGCACACTAATCTACCAATTTTTAAAACTATTTAATAAACAAAAGAAATAATTTTATAAAACAGAACTTTATAAAATGGCAAATAAATGCTATAAATCAAAAATAAGGAGATTTTGCTGCTTTATAAAAGTAAAAATATCTATAGAACTTCAAAAATGTTTTATTTTGTATTTTAAAAAATTAAAAACTATTTAAAAAAAAAAATGTGGAAGCGCAGGGATTTGAACCATGGCATTTCAGTTCAAAACGCTGCAAGCTAACCAATTCGGCCACTATATTGTTCGATGAATGTTTTAGGCATATTGTTCGATGAATGTTTAATTATTAAAAGATTTTATAAAATGGTAAATAAAAGCTATAAATCAAAATTAAGTAGATGTTGCCACAATCCAATTTTTAAGTAAAAGTAAATCTGTAAAACTTGATATATGTTTTGACATAACATAATTTGAAGTTTATATAAGTTAAATATTTGCATAGACTTTCGTTCATATTTTCTTCAAAAATTCAAAAATTCTTGCTATTAACTTGGGTGTAATGCAGGGTTGGCAAAAACCCGGTTTTTTTTAAAAAAAACCGGCCCAGTGGTTTTTTTTGGGTTTTTTTGGGTTTTATTGGGTAAATTTGGGTTTTTTTGGGTTTAATTTTTATTTTGTCCCTGTAAAAATTTTTTTTGTGTTTTTGTTTAATGATATTGAAAATTAGTTTCATTTTCTACTTTAACTTTATTTAAAATATATTTTAAATATTGTTGTTTAATTATTTATAACAAGAATTTTTAAAATTATTTTGATTGGTTATAATAGTTAATAATAATAGTTAATAATAATTTAGTTAATAATAATAGTTAATAATTATTTTAGTTTATAATATTATAGTTATAATGTTAAAGTTTGTTATATCAGTTCATAAACTTATTAAATATCTTTAAAAAAATCCAATAAAACCCAGATTTTCCAGGGTTTTATTGGGTTTTTTTAGGCAGGTTTTTTTGGGTTTTATTGGGCGGGTTTTTTTTGGCGGGTTTTTTAATGCCAACCCTGGTGTAATGGCTACTGTAACTCTGTGCAAACATACACAAGTAAAAAAGAGTAGCAGTATTAAATTTAATATTAAAATAATATAGGATGTGCTTACTTACATGATTTAAAATCCAACTAATATGTTTAAAAAAATCATACATTAGTATTTGAGTTGAAGGAAAATGTAATTTTAAAACTCTTTGTGATTTGAGTAAATCAAAATGCAACTGTAATGTAAATTCTTTTATGATAATTCACATTCTGAATTGAAAAGAAAACATTCTTTAAAATGCACAAACAATGTTTTAAAAAACAGTATACTCACACTTTGAAATATTTTAAATCATGTGCATGCCTAACTTAATTCAAATCAGCTTATTTTTATTATGTTTCGTAAAATTGTATGATGCATTGTAGTATATTTTTTAAATGCAGTGTATAATTTGTGGTAGTGAAATTGTGATTTTTATTTTTGAATTCATTTGCTTTATTTAATTGTTTATTTCATTTTTGTTTAAACTGATTGATTTAGTTATTATGGCAGCAGAGTGTAAATCCATCGACTGACTGAAAAACAACATTTTTTAAAAATGTCTGCTCAACCCCTCAAAATGTGTTCTATATAATATAATAATATTTTATCATATAGAACACATTTTGTTCTATCGAAAAAAAATATTTTTAGGGGTAGCTCGAGAACCTTAAACATAAGGTGGGTCCCTAATATTATCAACAAAAAAAAAATTTATCATAATTTTTTTTTCAATGTTTTTTATAAAATGATGATTTTTTTTTAAATAATGGAAAGTTTTTAATTCCAATATTATTTCATTATATATTACACATTTTATTTGGTTAAGAAGACATTTCAAAAAATGTTGTTTTAAGAGTCACCCTAATATATATATATATATATATATATATATATATATATATATATATATATATATATATATATATATATATATATATATATATATATATATATATATATATATATATATATATATATATATATATATATGTATATATATATGTATATATATATATATGTATATATGTATATATGTATATATGTATATATATATAAACATGTAAAAAATTATTATTTCTTTTTATGCATTAAACTTGGGAAAAAAAAATAATTAAAAACCCAGAGTTTTTGTAGCTTTCCGCTAATTGATAAGCAGTTAACCCATCTTTATCAACCAATAAAACATCAGCATTGTTTTCAATTAAAAGCTCAACAATATCTTCATGGCCATCGATACATGCTGCCATTAATGGTGTTCTAACATATTAACAAATAAAATGTATCAAATGGTGATAAAAACTGAACAAATAAAATTACTAAATATTAGAGCTTAGCAACGTCAACTAAATAAAAACAATTTGAAATAAAAAAGTATATTCAAATTACATTTAGCTATGAAAATTATATTAAAGTATTATTTCTATAAGCAGTTTAGCAGTATGGCCAATAATGTACATAGTAAATTCTTGGCCATACTGTTAAACTGCTTATAGAAATGCAATTTACAATGAGGGTTTTTATGATCATGAATGTAGACAGGCGTGGTTGTGACACAAAATAAGAGGGAATAATCAGTAAAATTAAAATGAAATATTAAAAATCTATTATAAATAATAAAATGAATAATGACATAAGAAATCAATAAAATATGTAGAAAAAGATGTAAATTAAATCAATTAAATATTATAAGATTTACCTTCTTTGAGAGTCAATACAATTAACAGCTACATACTCAGTTAACAAAAAATCTACAAAATCTTTATTACCCAAGGCACAGCATAAGTGAAGTGGTGTAACTTGATTCTGAGAATTAAAAACAATTTAACACTTAAAATTTTCAGTATAAAAACTGATTACTCAAATATTTAATACCAAAAATATTTTTATTACTTTTGAGTCATTTCAATTCATTATATCAATATAGGGAAATTAACACTTTTTTTAACAGTTTCATATTTATAATACAAAATAATGCATTGCTGCAATCAAAATCTTCAGTAGAATACACAGCAAATTATTAAAAAATAAATAACAACTTGAACAATATTACTGTATATTAACTTATACTTTGTGCTTAAGTTTTAATGAAACATTACTGATGACATGGTACTGAAACAACAATAGAAAAGAACTTCAGCACATACACCACTGATTTGGTTGAAGTTGGTTTGGGCATTTTTATGCAGCATAATTATTTTTTATTTCCATTATGAAGTTTTGGTGCAAAAACTGCATGGCAGCATAAAAATTCTAGACCGTTCATAATTGAGCAAAGCTGTAAGTCAACAACAATCACTTCAAATAAAGATCTAAAAAACTTCAGACCTTTTTCTGGGTTTGAATAAATTTTTAAGCTATTGTCAACACTGCTGGGAATTGTAGATTGTAATATTTCAGTCTTGGGCCGCTTTGATTTAATTGCAAATAAAGTTATTGTTCCATTTTTACTTGTAAGTGACTTTGATTAAAACTAAATAAGTAAAAAAGAATTTTGGCCAAAAATCAATACCAAAGCTGATATCAAAGCAGAAAGTTTCTGTTCACAACTGACAACAATAAACATGAAGACAGGAAAAAACTCCAAAGGATGTGTGAGAAAAACGAATGCAACTTTGTTGGATAGTAATTGATGCAAGATTTAGTTTTGAAAAGAGATTTGTGTAGACATAAATGTACTAAAAAATGCTGTAGTTTCTTTACAATGACGAATAATTTAAAATATATATTTATATTATTAACAACAAATTACAAACTTTTTTACTGTTATAATACCTATTATTTTCAGAACTTATTCAAAAAATAGATTCAATCATCCATACCTTGTCTTTAACATCAAGTTTTGCATTATGGTCAGCTAACATCATACCAATTTCAATGTTACCTTGAGCAGCTGCAATATGCATTGCTGATACATGATTCATATCAAAAACATTTGTTTCAGCACCATTTTTTAAAAGACATTCTACAATTTTTGTATTGTTTTGTTCACAAGCCTGGTTAAAATAAAACAACCTATTATTTTCAAACTATAAATTTATATCATGATAACGATTTTTCATTAAATATAAACTTTTATTAAACTTTTACCTTCATTAATGGTGTTTTTCCTTCTGAATCACTCATGTTGACATTAGCACCGTTTGATATAATAAACTCAACAATCTCTGCAAACCCTTGTGCACATGCCAAATGAAGCACAGTTCTAAACAAATAACATTACAAGTTTACTATTAAATTTAACAGGATGTAAAATTCATTTTATGAAACCTAAAACACTGTAATCTAGGAAATGCAATCTAGAGAATGCAATCCAGTTATTGCTATCTAGAGAGTGGTAAAAGCATCATTCACACAAGCCGTAACTTAAAAAAAGCCTTTATTAAAGTCTGAATATAAATGTAGTCTGTCCAATCATCCTAAAGCAATATCAACTCAAAAAAGCAGTCCAGATTTTTAATAAGAATAAAGTCAAAGTTAGCTATAGTTGTATACCAAGTGTAAAATCTAACATCAATTTGAACATGAAATATTTTATAAGCAATAATACAAACTCTAATCAGGAAAACTGCCTTACTTTAACAAAAATCTCTGTCTATTGTTCAACAAATATTAAACAAGCAACATTCTATATCAAGCAAGTGTAACCTCTGCTAACTGCGATACCTCTCCTAATGAAAAATCCTACCTTGGTATAAGTGAGACTCTTTTTAAATTAAGATAAGCTAATCACGTTAGTATTTCACTTATTACTGATCATTCTATTCATTGATTTATATATATATATATATATATATATATATATATATATATATATATATATATATATATATATATATATATATATATATATATTTATATATATATATATATATATATATATATATATATATATATATATATATATATATATATATATATATATATATATATATATATATATAACATATATATCAAGGGCTATTCTAGACCGTTTTCGACAGTGTCGACCATATTTAAATTGGGTACAGCCCAAATTAAAATTTGAAGACTTTTTTTTTTTAAGTTTTTTACAGCAAATATAGTATTTTTTGCAAAAAAACACTAATTTTTTCGCTTCAGTTTTCCGGGACAGGGGAAACCCTTGCCCAAACTTTTTTTCTAGAATAGCCCATGTATATATATATATATATATATATATATATATATATATATATATATACACATATATATATATATATATATATATATATATATATCTATATTTTTTTTTTTTTTTTTTTTTTTTTTTTCATTTTAATTCACCTCCTCAAGGCCGAGAAGGCCACTACAGACGAGGAGGCTACTTATTTGTGGTTATAACCCTCTCTCAACTCTATAACTCCGAAACACAAACCTTGACGAGCAAGGCCGCTGCGCAGAGAAACGAGTTGAGCGCGGTACTACCAGGGACGTGGTGGGGATCGAACTCGGAACCACTCGTTTATGAAGCGAGTGCTCTACCACTACACCACTACCGCATATATATATATATATATATATATATATATATATATAGTTGTCAATTTAAATAAACACATTTTAGGTACATCTGACTTCAACAATAGACTTAAACCAATCTATTTAGATAAACTGTCTAAACTAAATATTGATATATTTGTCTCATGATTAGATCCTTCTAGGAATGGCAGACGCTTTTTTATAACAAATTTTATAAATAAATTAAAAAAAAAAAAAGAAAGAAAGAAAAAAGAATAAAAAAAGGAAATAAATAAAACAAAAATAAAGAGATTGAAGAAAAGAAAAACAAAGAAAGAAAAAAGCAGAAAACATTAATAAACATTAATAAAAACCAAATCAAACAAATAAACAAAAGAAAAAAAAACAATAAGACAAAAGAGAGAAAAAAAAAAAGAAAAAGGATAAAAACATTCGAAAATGGGAAGTAGTTAAAAAGAATTAAAATAAAATATAAAAATTGCTTCGTTTTTGAAGAAACAAAAAAATTAATTTTTAAATTAAAAAAAAATAACTTTTACATTTTATTAATTTTGAGGGACACTATGTGTTTGCTGAGTATTAGGAGATGATTTCCTTTTTTTATTTGTGTGTAGTTTGTGTGTGACAAATTTTTTTATTTGTGAGTGTTATTTAAAAAAAAAAATTGTTTATTTATTGTTATTTTTTAATGAAATATTTATATTACTTTTATTGTTTTTATTTGATTATTGATATTAGGATTATTATATTAAATCATTATTACTGTTTTTGCAGTAACTGTTTTAGTTACATGGTAGGTTGTTACGTTGTCAGTATATAACTGCTTGTAACTTTCCTGTCTATGCATGATATTCAATTGTTGTTTTAAAATTGATATTGGCTTATTATTATATAATTTTCTTATTATTCTTATAATTGTTAATTTACCATAATCATCATCATCATTATTATTTCTACTATTAATACTATTTCATGGTTTTTACTGAAGATTGGTTTTTTATCTATTTGTTAATGACCTCGATTGTAAGATCTTTTATCGAAATATATTGATTGATTAATTCTACAACAGAAAATGAGGTTTATTAAAATTATCATAAGTGCAATTAATTGCACTTATGATAATTTTAAAATTGAAAATACTGACTTTATAAAGTGTGAAAAATTTAAATTCAAGTTTAGTGGTTATTCCTCGTATTATATATCTGTATCTGTGGATTACTCCCAGTTAAAAAAACAGAGTTGCTTGCTTAATGTCTACTGAAGTTTAGCCTATAAGTCTACTGGTATGAAAATATTTTAAACCCAAAAATAGCCAATAGCAATGGTATATCTTTTTATTCATTCAAGTGTGGTTTTTTAAAAAAAAGTGTTTTTGCAATTAAAGATTTGTGTCATATATACATTTTTGATTTATTACAAGAGCATTGGTTATTACCCGATGAGCTTGAATTATTAAACAATGTGCATCCTGATAGTACTGGTATATCAGCAGCAAACATATCATCTGACATATTAATTTGCAGACCCTTTGGAGGGACTGTTATTCTTTATCAAAAAAGTATGACAAATAATGCTAGAACTGTTAAATCTTTAGAATCTAGAATCACTTATTTAAAAGTATGCTAATATAGAGCCAATTCTGCTAATAAATGTGTACATGCCAAAAAATTGTAATTCTATGGATATATGTTCAAAAGTAAAATCACTAATAGTGGAAACTAATGCCATGAACACAGTTATTGCTGGCATTTTTAACTGTTATAATGGGTCAAGATTTCGTGAAGAATTTTCTAATCTTTTTTTAGAAAATAAACAGATTAAATCTGATATCAATCACCTGAATAATGTCTGTACATATGTCAGCGATGATGGATCTTTTTCTTTGTGGTTAGACCACATTCTAAGCAGCCCAAATATTGATAATCTAACTACATCTATATCAGTTTTAAATAATGTAATTGTATCAGACCATAAACCATTAGCATGTTTGATTTCTTGCTTATTAGCAAACTCATAAATAACAGCAAACCTTATTTTAACATGTACACTAAAATTTCTAATTGGCAAATTAGTGACACCTTAACACTTTATGAAAAAAAAGCAGACTTTTTATTGAAATCCGTATATCTACCACTCTATCTACATATATATATATATATATATATATATATATATATATATATATATATATATATATATATATATATATAAGTAAATTAAAATGATTTAAATTAAAACAAAACTGTATTTATATATAAACAAATATATAAATAAAACTACATATTTTTGTTATTTTCTTGTAAAAAAAAAACATATTTTTGTTATTTTCTTGTAAAAAAAAAAAACATATTTTTTTCATGAGAAAAAAACATATTTACACTTGATGATTGCATTTAGCATGAAACTTATAGTAGTAAAAAATATGTAGTTTTATTTATGATATATATATATATATATATATATATATATATATATATATATATATATATATATATATATATATATATATATATATGTCAACTCTCTGCCAACCTAAAATTATCTGAGGTCCACAATTTTATGCTGACAACATATCTATGTTATCATGGTAAAAAAAAAATTGTTTTAAATTTTGTGCAGACCTGATGCTGACCGAAAATAGTTAAAGGATATGCAATTTATTGCAAATGACTTTATTTTTACTAACTCTAAGGGTTAATTATATATATATATATATATATATATATATATATATATATATACAGGCTTCGGCAGGAATAAAAACCGTACGGGCTATGAAAAGCCCGTCTTAAATAGACTTGGCGGGCTATGAGGGCCGCCCATCTATATGGTCTTGCACGGGCTTTTTTAAACTTTAAAAAAAATTTGAAAAAAAGTTTGAACTTTTTTTTTTTTAAATTTGTTAATTTCTCTTCTTCTTTTTGAATGAAAATGTCATTGAATATTAAACATTTTGTGAGTTGCACTAAAATAATATGTAAGAAAGCGATTAACTGTTTAAAATGCTTAATTACTTAAGTAACTAAAACACTGCAGTAAATGAGTTGGATAATACTTAAAACTAAGATTTTAATAATTGTTTTTCAAAGTTTTCACTTGCACAGATCTAATTTCGTTTCACGTGGGTTAGTTGTTTTATGGTTGCTTTTGTTTAGATTTCTTACTCGAAGGAACTTTATTCAGTTTTTTATGTTTTTTTTTTTAATCTTTATTCCAGATAATATCTGGCAGATATAGTCAAACGAATGAACGTGAAAACGACGGGAAAAATCCTCGAACAACCATGGCGTTTCATCACGTTTCCTTATTCAAGCATCCTAACGTGTTTTTTTACCGAAGTCTTTTTGAGTATATTTATATATTATTGTTTTATTCGAGTATTCGATTAAATTATATAGGTTTTTATCGTGCTTTTTTAGTTCATTCGTTTTTCTTATTCTTTGTGAATAAAAATATTACATAATATTTTCAAAATCTAATTTTTTTAATTATTCAGCAAATAGTTTGAAATCTTTTTTTTTTTTTAACCTTGAATCAATGAGCTCGATAGTTTTAGAATTGTTTGGTATTAGCTTGGTAATATGATACGTAACTATGTTATTTTTCAAATTCAATTATTTATATACCCTTGCATTCTATTGGGCGTGCAAATTAAAAACTTAAACTGTTATTTATATTTTTATAACTTTGCTTTACCTATGCCTATCCTGATCGGAAATAGTTATTCTGATACGTGAATAAAAAATTTGAAATCTAATTTCTTTTAATAAAATAAGTTTTTATTTAGAAGTACTAATAATTTCTTAAGATACCGGGGCTTCCGTTACTTTATATACAATATAAGCATGTATATAAGCGTATGTATGTTGCTAGCTTTAACGTTCGTAGTGCCCTCTATAAATGCTAATGCTTTTGATTTTGCCAGACCTTTTAACTCGCGAAGCAATTCTTTTTTATATTTTATACAAACCATACACCATATCTTCACAACAAAAATTGTTCCATTTATCACCTCAGTTTCTTTTCCACAGACTCCATCTTTACCCCAACTCAAAAATGTTGCTAATGTAACTCTTCTACCAGATGATGCCATTACTATCTTTACTGAAAAACTTGAATAACTTGAAAAACTTGAATGACTGGATAACTTGAATAACTTCATAACTATAAAGCAACACTATTTATATTATCTACAAAAATTGATTAGACGTTTGTTGATTTTTAATGAGATATTTCATTTTCAATAACGAGTTATATAATTGCATATTAAATAAACTGCCGTCTCTTTAAGAAAAAACGTGAAGTTAACGCGGAAGTTAATGCGCAAATATCACTTTAAATGTCTTGAGAGTAAGACAAACTAGTTTATCGGAAAAAAGCGAAATACATGGATAATTAGTTTATTATCGTTATTATTATAAACATTGAAAAACCAAAACAACATGATACTTCTTGTGCATCACATGTGTATATTTCCCTATTTAATATAATAGTTATTAAATTTTGAACATAATATGGTAGCTGTTTGGTATTATATCAAACAGTTATCGTCGTTTAAAAAACTGTAAGATTTAGTTATATTATTTTCTACATCATGTTATACAATAATGATTAAATTGTTTAATTTTTATATTTAAATATAAACAATTATAAGTTGGAGTTTGCTATCCATATTAAAATTATGTCATGAGAGAAGTTTTAAAAGAGTATCTTAATAAAAAGACATCAAAATATTCATCTTTTATTTTACACAAAACTTATGTTTCAGACGGGCTTTATTTCGCCCGTCTAAACTGACTTAGACGGGTGCGGAGACGGACACGGGCTATAGCCCGTCATTCCTGCCGAAGCCTATATATATATATATATATATATATATATATATATATATATATATATATATATATACATAATTATAAAAAAGTATAATAATGAATAAAATATTGTAGAAATAGTGACATTATTCATTTCTTGTTTTTATATTGTTTTTATATTGATTTATATAGTTGTTGTTTAAACTTATTGTTATTTCATTTAAAAAACTAACATTGTTTAAGATATAATTATAATTGAGAACAAGGACTAACTTTTGTTTATGTTATGGAATTTTAAAGAAACACTGGTATTTCAAAGATAAAAACTTCTTGTCAGTGGTTGAAATTGTAATTCACTTACATATTCATTTGAAGTTGTTAATGTACACACAAAAGGTAGGATTTTGCTAACCTTTTTCTTTCCTACATTACATCCACAATAAGCTTACCTTGCCAGGCCCCAGGATGCAATATCGTCATTGAAGGTCCCAGTGAAGCAATTGCAACTGCATTATTCAACAGTCACCAGCTTCACCATCCTTCAAACTCGATTGACACTCATTCAGCCTTCTCAAAACACAAGGCACCTAAAATGGATCGCCCCCACATCGGTCAGGATATCTCAGAAGAAGAGTGGGCAAACTTTATTAGTCAATGGACATTGTTTAAGAGATGTACAGACATCAGACAAGAAGAGATGACAGCACAGCTGTTTCAGTGTTGTGAGGACGACCTTGGAAATCAACTCCTAAAAGAAAATCCCATGATAATTAATGAAAACGATGAGGCATTTCTAAAAGCAATGAAAAAACTGGCGGTTATCCCAGTAGCCACTTCCGTCAGAAGAGCAGAACTCCTTCAAATGAGACAGGGACACAACGAAAGTATTCGGTCATTTTATGCAAAACTGAAAGGCAAGGCTGCTACTTGCAACTACACTGTTCAATGCCACTGCCACCCACAAACAACTGTTGATTTTACCGATGTTATCATACGAGACATTGTTGTTGCTGGGCTATCAGACACTGACATCCGCAAAGATGTACTTGGATGGGTCTCCCTTGACACAGCCTCAGTCACAGATATCATTGCTTTTATAGAGGGTAAGGAAATGGCACGAAATGCACTAGGCTGTAGTTCAACAACAGCAAGTGTATCAACTTTCAGGAAACAAAACAAGAGCAATACACAGAGTAGTAAAGGGACCAATATAATAGCCAAATGTCCAGATTGCTCAGAATCTTACAGTTTATTTACAGAAACATCCAGAGGATGGAACAAAAAACCCCACAAGCTGTGTCTAGACTGTTGGAAGAAGCTCAGATCTCGCACTTCTAAAATTAACAACAGAATCATCCCAAATGATAAGAAATTGAATGCAACCAAAGATGCTGAGGCAGGCGGACTTGTATTAAAGTTAAGTGCAATTGAGCATTCAAATAAAAAAATTAGATCACAAATGAAGACCAATGTGAAACAACCCTGCACAGGAATAAACCATCACATATTTACCCATGATGGATGGGCCACAGCTCAATTGCTTGTTCATCCTACAATTCAGCTGCATGTGACTACTAACAAATCAGACTATGTCGCATTTGGTATTCCATTTCCTCCCATTATACCAAAATATATACAAGTTATTACAGATACCGGCGCACAGTCCTGCTTATGGTCTAGGAAAGGGTTTGGCAGTGCAGGCTTTAATGCAAACAACTTAATACTTGTGAAACATAGCATGTCGGCCGCAAATAAAACCCAATTTCGTATAGATGGTGCAATTCTTTTACGTCTCGAAGGACGACAATCTGATGGCCACAAAGTTGAATGTGCAGTAATGGTTTACATAAGTCCAGACGCAAACAGATTCTACCTATCTAAAGAAGCAATGACCCAACTGGGTATCATCTCTAAGGACTTT
The DNA here is from genome assembly GCF_022113875.1 of Hydra vulgaris. Taxonomy (NCBI): domain Eukaryota; kingdom Metazoa; phylum Cnidaria; class Hydrozoa; order Anthoathecata; family Hydridae; genus Hydra; species Hydra vulgaris. The sequence goes on from NC_061168.1 coordinate 24,711,744, forward strand.
CCAGTAATAGGCAGTGTCCTCCACGGAGCTATTAACTCAGGCCCCCAAACTATAAGGACCAAAACATCCAGTGAAAATAATAGCTCACACGTGTGCAATTGCCCTAAAAGAAGTCTCCCAGCAGGTGCACCCACCAAACTTCCATTTGTCTGCTGTCCTGAAAACAACGAACGGATGAAAGCGTGGCTCCTTGAGAGATACTCTGCTTCAACATTCAACACATGTTCACACCAGATTTTACCTGATATAGAGGGACCTCCAATAAGTATTTTAATTCAAGAAAATGCCAAACCAGTTGCAGCATTTACTCCAGCCACCATATCAATCCATTGGCAAGACCAGGTGGAAAAGGATTTAACTCGTGATGAAACTCTTGGAGTTATTGAAAAGGTACCTCTAGGAGAACCTACAACATGGTGTCATAGAATGGTTATCACACCTAAGCATGACAGTGGGCCTCATCGCACTGTTGATCTATCTCCTTTAAACAAGTACTGCTACAGAGAAACTCATACAATGAAATCGCCTTTCCAACTAGCTCGTTCAGTCCCAAAAAATTCATGGAAAACTGTAACCGACGCATGGAATGGTTATCATAGCATCCCGATACGGGTTGAAGACAGGAATCTTACCACCTTCATTACTCCTTTTGAGCGCTACAGATACATCCGAGCTCCTCAAGGTTTTGTATCTAGTGGGGATGGCTACAACAGACGTTTCGACGAAATTTTAGCAGACTTTATTGGCAAACAAAGATGTGTAGATGACACCATCCACTACAATGACGACCTAGTCAAACATTGGTGGCAGACAATCGAATTTCTTGAGCTTGTTGGTAAAGCTGGGATCATTTTGAACCCAAAAAAATTCCAATTTGCTAAAAGAATAGTGGATTTTGCAGGTTTCAGAATATCTGAAAATGGAGTTGAACCACTACCTAAATATATCGACGCCATTAGATCATTTCCAACACCATCCTCAATAACAGACATCCGATCTTGGTTCGGCTTAGTGACCCAAGTATCACATTACGCTCAACTTCGAGAAACTATGGCCCCATTCAGAGTTCTGCTTAGCCCTAAATCAAAATTTTATTGGTCGGACGAACTCAACACTTTATACAACGTGTCAAAGGAAAACATCATCAACACAATTAAAGATGGAGTCCAAATATTTGACATTACCAAGAAGACCTGTTTAAGATGCGACTGGTCAAAATTGGGGATAGGATATTACCTAAGCCAAAAACATTGTGAATGTAAATCGGACTCCCCAGATTGCTGTATAGACGGATGGAAAATAACCCTAGCAGGGTCCAGATTCCTGTCATCTGCTGAACAACGATATGCACCAGTTGAGGGCGAAATGCTAGGAGTGACATGGAGCCTGGAGCAGACTAAATATTTTACACAAGGTTGTGATAACCTTATGGGAGTAACTGATCATAAACCACTTGTCAAATTATTAGGAGATAGGACCTTAGATGAATTGAAAAAAACACACGACTTTTCCAACTAAAACAGAGAACTTTGCCATGGAAATTTACCATCCAACATCAACCAGGAAAAACAAACCTGGAAGCAGATGCTACTTCTCGTTACCCTGCAGAGAACACAAAAGAATCTGATAATTCAGCCACTTGCAATCAAAACACCGATTTTGACAACACAGAATCACTAATAATAGCCTCGATACGAAACGACATAGATAAAATGATTGCAGTAACATGGGATAGTGTCAAAGCAGAGACAGAAAAGGATACCGATTTTAAAGCAATAATGTTAGCAATAGAAAACGGTTTCCCAAAAAATAAGAATAACTTCATACCAAATCTTTTACTATTCTGGGAATACCGCAATGACTTGATGGTGTCCGTCGGGGTTATAATATACAACGACAGAATTGTAATCCCACCTACTCTACGGAAAGAGATATTGGACGTACTACACTCAGCCCGCCAAGGAGTATCAGAGCTCAAGCCACTGTTTTCTGGCCAGGTATCACTCACAGCATACAAAGTAAGCGCGATAACTGATGCAGCTGTAGTCGAAATGCACCTTCTAATGCATAACTACCACCCATCCGACCTCACATCTCTGTGACACCATTTGAATGCATATTTGCTGACTATTTTGAATTCCGTGGCTGGGATTATCTGGTCATTGGAGATTTTCTGGATGGACCAAAGCCTACAGAATAAAATCAGGAACATCAGAAATGAGTGCAAAAGGTCTTATCACGTGCTTACATGAACTATTTACAACACTTGGAGTCCCAGAAGAAATTTCAACCGACGGTGGTCCTCAATTCACCTCTGGAGAAACAAAAGAGTTTCTACAACAATGGCGCATAACTCATCGCATTTCATCAGCCCACCACCCACAATCTAATGGAAGAGCTGAGCTTGCAGTTAAGTCAACAAAACGCCTCCTTGAAAATAATGTGGGACCAAATGGTGATCTCAATAATAACGCTTTTGTAAAGGCAATGCTTACAATAAGAAACACACCAGACCCTACTTGTCAGTTATCCCCTGCTCAAGTATTATTTGGCCATCCCATTCGCGACGCCATGCCCAGGATAAAATCCAGAATACCTATGTTTAATAACAACCAATTCTTGAAAACGTGGAGACATGCATGGTCTGCAAAAGAAGAAGCATTACGAACGAGATATGCAAAGACCCTTGAATCACTTCAAGAACACACATGTTTTCTCACACCACTACATGAAGGAGACAGTGTCTTCATACAAAATCAAGTAGGGAACCACCCTAAAAAATGGGATCGTAGTGGAAAAGTTGTTGAATGTAAGGAAAGTGACCAATACATCATTAAGGTTGAAGGAACAGGTCGACTAACATTGAGAAATAGAAAATATTTGCGCAAATTCCTCAATCCACTAAAGTCATACGAAACCGAAGTTGCATTGACCACACCACCAAAAACAAGTTCTAGTCACTATAACTCTGCCAATTTGCCAACACCATTTACAGAGTATGTCCCAGAAAGTAGCAACAAAGTCATACCATCCCAACTGGAACTAGCACCATCTACAGTATTGCTACCGCCTTCTACATTAGCACCAGCAGTACCACCACTACCTCTACCAACAACTCCAGTACCCTTACCGTTAATGCCAGCATCTTTATCAACAAGCTCGCCGCATCTAGTGATGCCACCCTTATTAAATACTGAAGTCGTAGAAGATCAACCATTGAAACGTTCATCCAGGCTACGTATCCCCAAAAAATTCTATCAACCAGAAACCGGGAAATCTTTGACATTAGATGACTTTAAGAAATGAACCCAGAAATTATGTTTATATTCATTGACACTTAAAAACATGGAAGGGGATGTAGAAATAGTGACATTATTCATTTCTTGTTTTTATATTGTTTTTATATTGTTGTTGTTTAAACTTATTGTTATTTCATTTAAAAAACTAACATTGTTTAAGATATAATTATAAGTGAGAACAACGACTAACTTTTGTTTAAATATAATAATAATAAAAAAGAACATTGAAAATTAGATGCATTAAACTAGGTATATAAAAACAAAAAAATTATAGCAAAAGTATAAAAAATTCGTAATAAATGCACAACTTTTGAATTAATTGCAAAACTAATAAGTTATTTAAACAGTACTGTATTATTATAAAATCTATTATTTTTACCACATTTCTAAAGCATTAAAAACAATAAAGTAACAAATTTTATAATGACAGCTCATAACATTTTTTTTTTATTGTTAGGTTAAATAAATTTGAAAATTCAAAATAAAACAGTGATTAATAAGACGCAGTCTTGTTTTATATATTACTACTGTTATAAAAAGGTTGATACAGTGATTATAAACCACTTTTTTGATAAATTTAATGCAACAGGTATCCATAAATACAAATAAGCACACCTGTTTTCTTTATCTGTTTCATTCCAGTTTACTTTCTTTTTATTATTTGCAACTTCTTTCAATTTTAGCAAATCACCTTGCCAAACTGCTTTTGAAACTTTAGATAAATCTTTGTTCTTTACAATATAACCATTTTTATTTTCTGATAAGCCTATAAGATCTATACTGCTTCCTGATTTACTTCTAAAGGACAAGTTACCTAAGGAAGCTTTTTGTAGCTCAGCTGTTTCTTCTTGTTTTTGGTTTTTTTGTGCAGATTTTTTTTTCCCTGATAATAACTTTTTTAATCCAGACATTTTGTTTCATTTTTTTCAAATAACGTACATTCTTTGAAAAATAAATCTTTAGACAGGTGCAGAGAAATCAACTTGCATTTTATAAATCAATTGAATAGTAAATTAAATTAAGATTTTCCGAGATTGTTTATGTTTTTTACCGGCCATTTTTAATTCGATTCGAGTGTATAATAAACCAAAAATTAATTTTTATAGAAAAAAAATCGTAAATTTAATATCGTGTGATAAATCACATGGAGAATATATTTGATTTTTTGGCGGTCGTTAAGGTCGTTAAGTAATTTTCATAAAAATTAGTTGTAAATATTTGCCGTTCTTGTCTAGCAGGTATTTACGGCAATGACGATTAAGTATATTGTGGGCCAAAAAAACCTCCAGGTTTTATGTCTTGTCACTGAAATGAAAACTTTTTAATTCAAGAGTTTTCAGTTGTTTTTTTTTAACTAATTACCTACTGTAAATACTTTTACAAGGTAAAAGTACAAAAAAAATATTGTAAAAATTTAAAAAGAAGAAAAAGAGATCATTTTGAAATATTTTTTTCAAGAGTTGCTTGTAAATGTTTTTCTATTTTTTTATATTCCACCATTCTATTAAAGATTTCAACGTTCTCTCAATACGTTTTAGGATTTTATCACTCAAAACCGCTAAGCGAATTCTCTTCATAACGTTTTAAAGAATTTAAAAATTATAAAGAGAACAAAACTTATTTCAATTACCAGCACATCACCTGTTTTACTGTGGGACTGTTCAATTGAGATCCAAGAAATGTCATACATTGATTTGTTTTCCAAAAGACGAATAAATAAAATCATTTTATGTTAGTATATACGTTTTGATAAACTTTGAATTTAAAATAATGAAAATAATTTTTACAATGTAAAAAACGGTTAAAAAGCGGTTTCAATGCACTCCTTTCGATTCTGTCTAATTTTTGCGCCCTCGCGTCTTTGTTTCTGCAAAGTACCACATCGTAAGTTATTGTAACTAACTTAATAATAACAGCCATGACCTTATAACAATAAAAAAAGAGCCAATTTTTAAATCTGAACAAAGTGACAAGAGTGATAAATGGGGTAAAAGAGTAAAATTGAGGAGGGTCTTAGCCCATTTAAGCATTTCAGATCCCCGTTACAACAAAGAATTTAAATTAAATTTCAAAGAATTTAAGCAAAATTTAAAACAACAAGAATATTTAAAAATGTATAAAATAATAATGTATTTATGGTACATTATCAAATTAAAAAACGTATGATTCTTCTTCTTGCATGAAATAATGAAATAATAATCATTTGAGAGAAGGTTTTTATTCAACGCATTTTAGTTCTTAAAATTTTGTCATATTAATCTTGTTTGACTCGCCTAATTTGTAAGAATTTGTTAGTTTTTTATGCACTATTTCAAAAATAATTTTTTTTTCTCTTTTATTTTTTTTCAAATAAATTTGGTATTATGTTTATATTATGTTCCAAATTTTATGTTAAAAAATTTGCTTATTTTAAAAAATTTGCTTATTTTAAGTTTTTAATTGGGTAATCGAAGCAAATATTTTGAAGTAAGAAAATATTTTTAAAAAATTTAATCATGTATTTTTCCTAAAAACGATGTTTTGCTATAATTCCGATAAATTTTGTTTATACTTCTTTAGGTGCCACCTTAATAAAAAAACTTTTATTGCAAAAAGCTGTATAAAAATAAATAATAAAAAAAGATCATCTCGGCCATTGAGTAGCAAGGTATTTATAAAACTACCACTACATAACTCTTGTTATATATATATATATATATATATATATATATATATATATATTTAATGCAGTATTGCCCCGTGTTTACTTTCAATATCCACAAAAACCTTTTTTAAATCATAAATAAATCAAAATTTTTTAAAACTTTTATATTCATTTCATGGTATAAAAGTTTGAAACAATTTTTATTCGACAAGCGACTGATGTTTTACTACTGCTAGATTACAATCAAAATCTCTATCAATCAAAACCTTTGGTTCCTTTTTGTCGTAACATATTATTCCTCTGTTGAAATCTTTCGTTTCATTATATTTTTTTTATGTAGTTCTGGATAGGCAATTCACTTAAAACTATGCCGTTTTTCTTGAGTATCAGCTGTCGCTGGCACTTCCTCCAGCAACGCACACGTGGATGAGTTGACTTGGCAAAAGAGTTAGGGTTTCTTGACGTTGTTCCTGGGAGATGCTCTTTTCCTCTCCTCCTTAACAAGGTTAACATTTGAATCTTCAATAAAAATGCTAAAACTTTTGTTTGAATAAGAAGAGAATGCCTAATATAACATAACTAGCTAGCCTAGAGCTAATAAGGCCTAATTAGGCCTTAACCTATCAGGGTTAAGCTAAGTCTAGATTGTTTAAATAGAGCTTAAGCTCTATGTAAATCTAGGGCTTACAAAATTTCTTTTGTAGGTCTAATTATTTTAAGACAAATTTGTATCATCAACTATATATATCTATATATATATATATCTATATCTATATCTATATATATATATATATATATATATATATATATATATATATATATATATATATATATATATATATATATATATATATATATATATATATATATATAATTTTTTTAAAATATTTTTGTGTTTGTATTACATAATAAAATCCTTTACAACATGTAAAATTCGTAGACTTTTAAATTCTAAGTCTAGATAACAAAAAAATATTTAAAATTAAAATACAAACATCTGATAGAAAATCCTAATGATCTTATCGCCAAACCTTTTTTAAAAAACAACACTTATTACACTACTAGAAAGAAAAACTTATATAAATATACACATTGTATCATAAAATTTCATTTTATATTGAATAGCTACGTTATCAAAAGTATTCAAAAAAATTTTCTATTGAAAAAAATGAAATTTTTAAATTTATTTTTAAAGACTGGAAAAGCGATCGACAAATCAAATGTTGGTAAATCAATTCTATTCCAGAGATGTGGTGCACGATTTGAAATACAAAATTGATTAAATCTTGTTTTACAAAGTGGTTTACTTACAAAACTGTCATTTCTTAAGATGTATTTGTTTATGGGTTTCCAAATAAATAAATCCACGTTAACTACGGGATTCTTCAATTTTCATTGAGAGCCATAACCTCAGAAAAGTAGGATCCGTGGTTCAAATAACAAGTTTTGTGATAACGGTTAGAAAAGAGGCGCAAACTTCCTTAATTTCATAATGCTCCTTATGCTCATCCGCGATGCTCTGTGATAAGACCGTAAGGACTTCTTGGGGCACCTAAAAAAAATTTTTTATAAAAGAATTTTGTTGATGGCATAAAATTAAAATGTTTTTTTTTATTTGTTGGAGACAAAAGGTTTAATGAGAAAGAACATCAACTGAATCAACGGAATTTCAACTGAAGAAAGTTCAAAATAAATGAAAAAAAATAGTTTTCCACAATTTTTGTTTTTAAACAAAAGTTTTATGATAATTATTAAAACGTATTTCTACACTATGTTAACTACTCATCTAATTAATTTCATTTAAGTTTTATAGTTTTACACTTTTAAATTTAAAAGTATACTTTTAAATTTAAAACTATAAAACTGTAAAAAAAACCATGTAATCACGTATACAAAGTCGTTGTTTTTTGTTAAATTAATTGCTTTTAGCATCGGAACTTGGCCTACTTATAATAGCAAATACAATATTTATTGCAGTAAAAAAACAGAGCCATTAGTTTCAACAATTTCTAGGATTTTTACAGAAGTACCGAAATGCGTAAAAAATACCAATATGCATCAATAAGTTTGTATAAAAAAATAAATTTTTCTTATTTTCTTAAGTAATACAACGACAAAAGATTTATTTTAAGCTGGTTCGTTTTATTGATAAAAAGTTTAAATTTTTCAGACACCCTCTTTTAGAATCTTAGATACTTTAGAATCTTTTAAAATCTTGTTTTTAAAAAATATCTGGAATCCATGGCCTACTTATACACGGCCTTCTATTCTGCTTAAATTGAAAAAAAAATAGTAGGCCAGTTAAAAAAACGTATATTATATTAAATGGGCAAATTTTCTCAAAATATTTTAATTATTGCGCTATAACTTTTAAGTAAGTAAATCTGGCGCTGGATAAAAACTTTCGCGTTGGATTAATAGCAATCTGTATTAAACTTCACCAAACTTTGTAATGTTATTTGTGGCTATTTATTTTGTTATTAGTTATAATAATGGTTAATAAATACTATGTTGTTGGTTTTATCTCTAATTATTATTAAGGTGAAGTAGTCCCAGTTTTTGGTTTTTCAAAAGATGATGTCATTACAAAAACTCTAGAATCCTTAAAAAGTACTTTTTAAGGATTCGCCCCCTCCCTCATTTTTTTCTTAGAGTTGCCTCTGCCCAGCCCCACCTACATATATATGGCCCAGCACTATCTACATATGTATAAAGTATAGTATTTGTTTATGTAAGTATTTATTATTTAAACTATTATTCTAAACTAATAAAAGTTTAATAAAAAAAAGTCTTTAAACTTGTTATAATTATAATTACTATGTTTAAAGATACTATAAATTATTTCAATTCATAAGTTTTTTTATAGATATTGTTGCATTATTTAATTAGCGATGACAGCTGATATTGTATCATTATTTCATTTCATAAGTGATGACTGGTGGGCCTAGTTTCCTATGTGATACTAGAATTTATTGAGCCTGCAAATGAAACAAAAAAGTACTGTAGGGTCTTTTTGAAACTGGCCCGAGTAGTGTATTTTACAGAACAATTTGCTAGTTTATAGTAGTCGGATTAACCATCCGGCCATTTTAAATTAGCTCAGTTAGTTAGTTAACTCAGTTAATTAGAGCGTCAAATGAAATGTTAAAACCCGGACCGTTGTTTACACGAGTTTAAAACCAGTCAGCGCTTGAGCAGTGCTTTGGTACACAAAAATGTTGGTCAATAACGGACGTTAATTTTTTTTTTTTTAATTTTTATATAGACTTTGGATTAGTCTTTATGGCTATTTCTGGCTGTTTCTAATGTCAAAACAGTGCTTTGAATATAAGGGCATTGTATAGCAAAATAAAGCATGAAGTTCAAAAGAATAAAAATAAATAAAAAAATATAAAAAAATTGCAGTTTTTCAAAATTGTAAAAACCGTGTCTTTGCAAAAAATCTAGTAAAAGTTGATATTCAACTAAATTTATAATACCATGCCAATGTGTCTTGATATCTGCATTGGCCAAAATTTAATCTTTTAGCCAGACAAAGTTTAAACTTTTTTAAATTTAACGATTTTTGCAATTCGATCACTAAGTTTGCAAAGCTGTTCAAAAATTTGGAACGCGATTTCTGTTATCGTGTTTCCAGTGAAAAGGAAAAAACAAAGAAAGTTCAATAGTGTCGCCTAATCACAAAAACATGCAACCTAGTTAAGGAACGCGAAAAGCAATTGCTACAATATTTTTTTAATTTAGTGAAATAATTTAGTTTTATTAACTGATCTTCTTGTTTAAAAGCTTTGAATTGCCTTAAATTAGATTTTATTAAAAAAAATGAAAAAATAATAAATCTAATGGAAAAAGAATTTTTACAAGTGTTAGAAGGCAAATTTTTTCACGACAAAAACAAAAATTACTGCAGAGATATAGGTTGTTTTGAACTGCTATACTTCTTTAGGTATTAATATATCAAAGTTGAGTGTTTAAAAATAAACAAAAAAAGGTGACACTAGACATTTGAGCCACCTCTAATTGAAATCTATCTTTTCTTTAAATGATATACCTCCTGAATTTTTCAAAATGAAAAAGCCAAAAATTTCCCGACATACTTCTTCTGTAAACATTAGAGAGTTTAAGCATACACCCGTTATCTCCAGGCGGTGTTAGTACAAACCCTAACAAGTTTGCTACCACGGCAAATTTCAAAAACGTTAAGCATAAAAATCTTTCAAGATGGACGTTTTAAGTCATTAATTTTCATGACTTGTTTTTAAGTTAAAGTATTTCCTAAAACAATTTCAAAAACAATTCCAAGAACATTTCCAAAAAAATCTGTTCTATAAACATCGAAGCAATCTTACTAAAAAATCTGCATCAAAGTTTACTTTAAATTGAATGATGAGATTGGGAGTTAGAGAGACGTTAACTTCAAAAATATTTTAGATTCTAGGCCTGATAATCAGGCAAATCATTGAAAACAAAAGTATGAGTTTTAAACTCATTAATTATTCATGTATTCAGCGTACCACTGTTGCTTGATGTCATGACCCATAAAAATTGTTTGAGATATGATTATGCTATCATTGGTGGTTACTGGGATATGAGTCCTTAAATCTGGTAACACCGCCCATGGAAGAAAATCGATTTTACGATTTGCATAAAATTGCATTAATAAAACTGCAATATATTTAATATTTAACAATATATTTAAAAGTAATAAAACTTAATTTTTTATATACTTTACTTTCATTCACTTCATAAATTTTGATAGGTAGTGTTAAATAAGTTGTCTTTGGAAGAAAAGAAAATTGGTTGCATTTTTTTGTTTAAAAAAAGAATAAGTTATCTCTACCAAAAACGTTTTAAAAAATCGAAATTTTTATTTTTTATAAACTATTATGACAAAATTCTAGGAAAAAGCTGGAGCATTAGTTGTTCAATCCATTTTTTTTATAGTTTTGGCATCTAAATTAATGCAAAATATGCTTAATCTAGCAAAAACCACGAGAAGAACAAGAAGACTGTTTGCTTATTGTGTCTTAGCAAGACTAGTTACTTTTTAACCAGCGTCATGAAAAAAAAGTGCAACAAATTCTGAAGCCGCCAATTTAATTTAAAGATCCAAAAGTCCCACCAGGCATTTGTGAGCGTTTCCGTTCCAACTTTAGGAGGCTTGAGGAGGGAAAGCATCAAACATAACCACAGCTGTTTGACTTCTCCACGATCAAAGTCTATCATGTTTCAAAAAATTCAATTTGCGATTGTTTGATTTGCTCATTTGGCAAAGCAAAGCACAATTATCCACATCCAGTCTTGGCAATCCAGAAACCTAAAGCCAACCAAAACTAAGTTGAAAGAAGATGTTCTCAATGCTTCTCAATTGTTGGCCAGGCTCTGCTACAAAACTTCACAAAGTCTACCTTGCGAAAGAATTTAGTAAAGGTTGTGTCAAAGGAGCCTGTGGCAGTTAAAAGAGTTGCAGCTCCAGTCATTGCCAACAAGGAAGCTTTACCCCATGGAACAGTTTTTGCAAGAATGTGCCCCGAGATGGAGATCTTAATTAAAACTATATTTACGTTATTGTAACTTTATGAAGGCATTATATAGAAAATAAGCGATAAGAAATGTTGTAGTTTATCATTAAATTGGCGACGAAGATAAAAGAAAAGAAATTAAAAAAAAAAAAAAAATTAACGAAGATTTTAGTAAAAAGCGTATTTATCCATGGCTATAAAAAACCTTAATTTACCAAACTTTCCACCGTTTTCATGTACTGAAGAAGCAAGTAAGTTATTTTCAAGCTGGAAACGATACATTAAACGATTTGAGCTACTTTGCGATTCATTTGTAATTACAGACGGTGAAGAAAAACTTTAGTTACTTCTAACTTTAATTGGAGATAACACTTACGAAATTTATGAAAACATTATACCTCAAGGTACACTAATCACATACCAACAAGCTGTCGAAGCTTTCAACGAACATTTCAAGCCCCAAGTAAACCTGAGCTATGAAATCTTTATTTTTCGCAAGATGGCTCAACGTATAGACGAAACCACTCAGCAGTTTTTCGTTTGATTAAACGAACAAGCTATCAAATGCGAGTTTGCTGATATCGATAAAAAAAATTAAACAACAAATTGAGCTTTGCACAAATATTTCAAAACTATGGAAATACAGTTTCCGAAATCCTAACAAAACTCTACAGGACTTGTTAACTACTGCCAAAACATTTGAGCTGATGGACCATCAAATAGAAGAACTTGAGAAAGAAACGATAAAATAAAAAGAAGTAAATACAGTAAAGAAAAAAAAATTCCCACAAACCAGTCAAGCGCCACATGAGACAGAAACCAAGTCGCTAAAAAGAACTTGCTACCGATGTGGAAACGAATTTCCACACACGAATATATGTTTAGCTTTGGGGAAATCTTGCCACTCCTGCGGGAAAATCGGACATTTTGCAACAGTCTGTAAAACTAGAAAACAAAACGAACAGAATACAAGAATACATCAAGAGAAATACAAAAGAAATAAACAAGGTTATACGAAACCATTAAATACAATTTACAAAGATATCAATGAATCCGAAAATCCTCAGTCAAAGTTAAACGAAGGAGAGTTGTACTCTGTCAATGCTAAACAGATATCTAACGACGGACTTAACAAATATACCAATAACCTTCTAATAGACACCGGAGCTTCGATAAACATTCTAAACTTTAAAACATTTGAAAAGATAAACAACTTCTTTAAAAGACCATTTCGACTACAAAAATCTAAAACACAGATTATTACTTACGGGAATAACAATCCAAAGCTTAAAATAGAAGGACAGATCAATGTCGTGATAGAAAGTCAAACCAAATTTTGTCAGTCCACATTCCACGTGGTTGAAACACACCACAAAAACCTATTATCTAGAAATGACGCTAAGTTACTCGGTTTAATACAACTAAATACTGACGTTATAAGAAACTTTTAAACAAAGGCCAAAGAGAACAAAATAACCATGACGACAGTAAACAACAAGTTTGTCATTCTTTGCAGAACTTAAGCAAATTAAACAATACTCTCTTTCCAAACGCTTCAAAACGATTAGAACCACTTATAAACTCATACAAAAATTCTGTTTTTAGCGATAAGTAGGAAAACTCTCCAACTACCAAGGAAAATTGAAAATTAATGAAAATATACTACAAGTCGCACAAAGAGAAAGAAGAATTCCTTTTGCACTTAGAGAAAAGGTTAAAGTTGAACTTGCAAAACTTGAAGCAGAAAGAATAATTGAAACGGTAACAGACGAAGCGACACCCTGAATAAGTCCAATGGTAATTGTGCCAAAAAATGACGGCAACCTAAGAATTTGCGTAGACATGCGAGCAGCTAACAAAGCTATTGGAAGAATGCTCCAACTCCAACCCTGGACGATGTTTTTATAAAACTAAAAGACTCCGCCGTTTTCTCGAAACTAGATTTAATGAAGGCATTTCACCAGCTCGAACTTGCACCGAAATCCAGATCAATAACTACTTTTCAATCCGAAACTTAAATTAAACGTTTTAAAGGACTTAATTTTGGAGTAAACTCCGTGCATGAGAAACTACAAAACGCTTTACGACAAGTTTTAAAAGATATAGAAGGTAATTTGAACATTGCCGACGATGTTCTAATTTTCGCTTCGAATACAAAAGAGCATAATACATAAAGTATTAGAAAGATTTAAACAGAGAGGTTTAACTCTAAATTTTGAAAAATGCTTATTTGGAAAAGAAAAAGTCAAATTCTATGGATTTGTATTTTCAAAAGAAGGAATGCAACCAGATCCGGAAAAACTTAATAATATCAAGAACATGCCAACACCAGGAAACACTAAAGCTCTCCAAATTTTTCTCGGGCTTATGAACTATTTTAAACGTTTCATTCTACACTACAGTACAATTACTTATCCATTGAGAAACCTTCTGCATAAAGCTTCCTTATGGAACTGGAACCTTGAGTGTCAGCATGTATTTGACAAACTAAAAAACGCTATGACAATGGACTCATGTGTCGGATACTTCTATCCCAACAAAGAGACTACTGTCTTCACCGATGCAAGTCTTGTAGGCATATCGGCAGTCATTGTTCAAAACACTCCAAATAAACAAGATTTTAAACTAATATCTTATAATTCGAAAGCGCTATCGCCTGTACAACAACGCTAATCTACGCTCGAAAGAGAATGTTTAGCTATAGTATACGCCTGCGAGCATAATAAAACATACCTATTCGGACACCTTTTTAAAATGTACAGCGACCATGAAGCTATTGAAAAGATTTTAAACAACCCAAACGCTACAGTACCACTTCGCATTGAGCGTATGACTTTACGATTACAGGAATATTTTTTTAATCTAAACTACGTAAAAGGAAAAAATAATATATCTGATTATTCTAGTCGACACCCTGTAGACCCTTGTAAGGACGAAGGGCTAGAAAAATATGTCAATTTTACAGCTGAATACGCATGTCCTAAAGCCCGTTCACTACTGGATATTCAAAGAGAAACTAAAGCCAATTCTATTCTACAAATACTTACAGAGTTAATTATTACTAATACCTGGCATAAACTATTACATCCGAATTGTCCGCCAGAACTAAAAAAATTTCAAAAAGACTTACTTGCTTACCGTAATATACGCCAAGAACTTACAATAAATCAGACTTCAGATCTTATTCTAAAAGCAAATCAAATTTTACTTCCACATTCTCTGGAAATTACGGTTATACAGCTTGCTCATAATAGTCACATGGGACTTGAGAAAACCAAATCATTACTTAGAGAAAAAGTTTACTTTCCTGGTCTAGACACTAAAGTAGAAGAATATATAAAACGATGTGCAATTTGTCAAGCCCTTGGTAAACAAAATGCACCAGCCGAACTATTAATCACACCAACACCAGAGAAAGATTGGGACACCGTTAATATAGATTACCTTGGCCCTTTACCTAATGGATTTTATTTGGTAGTCCTTATAGACCAAACATCAAAATTTCCGGTTGTCGGTATTATACATAATACATCTGCTGACCTCCTTATTGATTTTCTACAGAAAACGATTGCAGTATATGGAATATCGAAAACGATTGTCAGCGATAATGGACCACCTTTTACTTCATTCAAAATAAAGATGTTTTTGAACAAACTGAATGTTCAACATAAACGAATCACCCCGCTTTGGCCGCCAGCAAACTCATAAGCCGAATCCTTTATGAAACCACTGATTAAAACAATATCAGCAGCACACATTGAACGGAAAGACTGGAAAAAGCAATTATACAACTTCCTGTTTTCCTACCGTACCACACCTCATTGCACAACCCGAATACCACCATCTACACTCATGTTTAATCGCGTTACAGGTTTTACAATACCTTCATTCCAAACAAAGGTCAACGCAAATATCAATGATCAAGCCAAAAAGAGACAAGAAAATGCTAAGTTATACAGAAAAAAATATCACGATTTAAAATACCACGCAAAAAATCCAAGTTTACATATCGGGGATACAGTATTGATAAAACAAAAAAAATATAACAAAATTACGGCACCATTCGAGTTCAAACCCTACACAATTACTGCAAAGAATGGTTCAATGATCACTGCAAAATCTCCCGTCGACAATTCTCAAAAAACTCGAAATGCTTCACACATGAAGAAAGTACCAACGGATATACAATTTAATCCGATACCAAATAAAGAAGAGAAAGATGAAGAAAACCTCCAGAACGAATCAATTTTGCCAGAAAAGTAAATAACAGCTACTATGCCAACACAACTAAGAAGCTATCATCAAGAACCAATTCTGAAGATCTTAATTAAAACTATATTTACGTTATTGTAACTTTATGAAGGCATTATATAGAAAATAAGCGATAAGAAATGTTGAAGTTTATCATTAAAGTTTGTTTTAGTAGATCTAAGGGAAGAGATGGTCACCCTATTCCAGTTCTTGCAGGTAACATTGTATTAGATATATAAAGTTTTAGATTCAAATTTTAAGTCTAGGTAACACATAATAATGTATTGTAATGTAATGTATAAAATCTCTCATTTCTAACGTTCATCTTCATAAACAAGAAGACTTTTCAATAAAGAACCAGAAATGACAGCAAAAGGTCTTGTATATGTGCAACACAGCAAAGGGCTGTCTAATTCTGTTGTGAAAAAGCTGGTTTCAACACTAAATCAAGTTGTTTCAAGACGGATTTTTGATAAGAATGTTATTCAAGATATTATTTGATGTTATTCGAAAGATGTTATTCAAGTTTGATCAGTTGAGTAAAAAACTTAAAAGTCATTTTAACAAAACTTGGATCAAAGTTGCAACTAACAAGGGCGCAAATCAGGTGGATAAACTTGTCATTCACTGCAAAGATTTAAAAGTTCTTTATTAAAAACCATTTTTGACTTTTTTCTCAATAATAAACAATTAGAATTGAAACTTTACTTTATCAGAGTTGACGAAAATTGTTATTTATCTGTGAATAGACTGCATAATTATTTTTGTTATGCTTTTGGGATGAATAAAAATTCTTGAAACCGACTTTGTTAATTACTTATCAACTATGTATTTTGTTCAATTTTATGCAAAATTTGAAAATGGATTTTCTTCCACGGACGGTATAACCAGATTTAGGAACTTATATCCCAGTAACCACCAATGATAGTACAATCATACCCAAAAAAAAAATGCCACTAAAGGATTTTTCTGGGTCATAATATTGAGCAACATTTCATTTTTTTACAACAGTGGTACGTTTTAAACGCGATGCGTTAGAAAGCAAATTTGCCTATGACTTATTAATTATTTTCGAGAAATTCTTTTGTATTTCTACCCTTGTCTCGACATAATGCTTGTGTGCTTTAACTCTCTCTTTTATTGATTGCACAAAGGCTATAGGCTCGAACGAGGTTTAGGCTTGCGCACGAGGTTTAGGCTTGCGCACGAGGTTTAAGCTTGCGTACGAGGTTTAGGCTTGCGCACGAGTTTTAGGCTCGCGCACGAGGTTTAGGCTTGCGCACGAAGTTTAGCTCGCACAAAGCGCAAAGTCTAAAAAATAAACTTTTTAAAATAATCTTAGTCTTAAAATAATAAAGGAAACAAATATTTATACTTAATTAGTATTTTCGTAGAAAACCTAAAATTAATTTTAATTAATTTGCAATTGTAAAAAATTGTAGAGGGAGTCAAGCCCTAATACACAAATACATTTTCCATGCTTTTTTGGCGGCAAAATTTAAAATTTAGTTAGTTACATATTTTGTCAGTTTTATTTGTACTTAAACTAAAATGACTTTAATAGAGGAAGGTTAATCCATTCTTTGCAACATCTCAATCCAGTGATGCAATCTATAAGCCGGTAAACATGTATGCTGTCATAGATAGCAGATTCAATCATAATGAATGAAGAACGAATACCAGAATTAATTATCCATCCAAAATTAAAGAAAGTTTGAATCAAAAACAATGAAAAAAAAAATTGGTCTGGAATTATAGGAGAACAAAAACCGACAGCAGCGGTAGCTGGCTAAAAATAGAAATAGCGCAAGTGCAAATTCAGCAGATGAAGCAGCCATGTTTAAAATTGATTAATTTCATTTTACATTGTCTCATGACACTAGCATTATTACTTAATAACCTTCATGGTTTTTCACTGTTGAAGAATGCGAAGAATTGAAATAAACACTGTTTTCTCAGCAAGCGCAGCGAACGTTTTTTAGTGTAGCAGAGCAAATGTTTATGCCAAACCGCACAAGAATGGCAGACGAAAATTTTTAACAGTCGTTGATATAAACAAATTTACAGATGGATTTAGTTTTGTTCAAAGATTATTTAAAAACTTATTTACTTTATGGTAATGTTAAAAGTTTTTTGCAAAGCGGAAGGTACTTTTACTTTGTAAATAAAATGTGTAATACAAATACTATAGCCCCTCCCCCCTCTTTTATTCCGGATTTACGTTTTTAATGATGTATAATTAATTAGTTCAAATTCAAAATTTGTTTCACAGCATATACTCCAAGTTTTTGTGAAGAAGATTTTAAATTTTGTGTTTGTGTTTAAGCTCATCCAATTATAATTTTAGTTTTTCAAAAATTTCATTCAAACTTCGAATATTGAAATGATAGTTCTAGATATTGAGAAGCTTAACACATTACAGATATTAATTTTTATGTATAAATATAAAAACAACCTCCTACCAAGCGTTTTTCCAGATACTTTCTTGATATCGTTTTCTGAAAAATATAATTTGCGTTCAAATACCAGGTACAACTATCACTTAGGGAAAATTAATTCACATCAGTCAAATTTTTTAATTACAAACCGTGGCCCATCAACATGGAATCATTTCCAAAATAAAAATATTAAAGACCTAAAAAGCATTTCATCGTTTAAACGGGAAACTAAAATGCATCTTCTTAATTCCTGACATATATACTTTTTTAATTTACAGTATTTGTTTTTACTTTTTTTTTTTTTTTTCCGCCTTCTTCTTATTTTTCTTGTTTTTAATATTTTATGTTTTTGAATTTGTTACACCAAAAAAATATGAGCTTTATTTTTATTGAATTTTTATTTTATTTTTAAAAATTAAATTGTCTTTATAATGAGTGACTATAGGGGCTCTATGAAAAGGTTGTGATGTTAAACACATCATCCTTACCTTCTTTGAGTCCCTGACTGATTAGAACAGAATATACATAATATAAAATAAAAAAATATGAAAATATCGTTTTTTATCATGTTTATCTTTACGACGTGTATTTTATGTATTTTTTACATGACTGTTTTTAACGACGTGTATTTTATGTATTTTTTACATGTAACTGTTTAATCAGCAGAATAAAAGTATATATATATATATATATATATATATATATATATATATATATATATATATATATATATATATATATATATATATATATATATATATATATATATATATATATATATATATACTTTAGAATAGAATAAAGTAAAGTATGAATTTTACTATTCATAGTAACAATTAATAACAGTTTCAAATTTGAATGATTTTAATTTATTTTTTGTAATTAAACATGATTGTGTTCTTTTTTTTTTTAGTTGCCTTTGTCATCACTTGATTATTTTGCTTACTGTTGAAAAATGGTTTTAATTTTGTAAATTTAATATGATGTGAAATTTACTATATTAATCATTAGTCAACAGTTAGAGAGAAGCTGGAACTTTATTAAGAAATGCTGTAAATTAACTTTTGGTTAAGGTAAAATTAATTTTGTTTATTGGAAGCATAATTAAACCAGTTGCTGCTATTTATTGCATGTCTTTTTTACTTTTTTTAACATGCTGCTTTTGAAACACTTCCTCTTTGTCTCTTAGATGACACTTAAATGAAAATTAGTACTGAGAGAATTGATAAAACTTATGCAATTACTGAGCTTTTGCGTATTTTTTCATACCACAATTGATAATGACCATTTGTAAGAAATATTTTATTTAAAGATATAATTCTTTAAATTGTTTAACTATAATTGTCCCTCGGTTGTTCAAATATTGTAAAAAATAAAAAATTAAATATATTATATTAAATATTGTAAAAAGTAAAAAATTATATATATATATATATATATATATATATATATATATATATATATATATATATATATATATATATATATATATATATATATATATATATATAAATATAATATTTAAAATAAAAAGTGATTTTATTTTGTCAACACTATTCTGAATATTCAGAAACTGAGAAGTACTAATAGTACTTCTCCGAATGTCATGACTTTCTATCATTTTTGATTTAAACAAATAGAGTTGATAACATTATTATCAAGGATTATTTTATCAAAAGATTTAATTATTAATTGTTCCTTTATTTTTAAAGCAGTAAATTTATAATAAGACAATTAAAATAAAATTATACAAGTTACTCAAAATTTCGACTTTATGTTTCTCAAAATTTTAGAAAGATAAAGTTGACTCAATTACCGAGAACAATCGTGATAAAAAAAAGTTATATCACTATTGTTCATGGGTTACTTTTTTAGGTCATTTTTAACACTTAAGTTAGGTCATTTTTAACACTTAAGATCACAGTTTGGGTCATTTTTAACACTCAACACTATGTAACTGATTTTCACTTTTGTTCTATTCCTGAATTAAACGTGTGTTTTTTTTTTACCCGCTAGGTCTAGAACAGAAAAAAAATTGCTTTTATTCCAGAAAAACCTTCTGAAATTTCCTGTCCTCAAATTATTATAATTCTTATGCATTATTATGTGCTGTGTTACAGATTGGTACAGATGAGAGAACCGAGCCATGAGGTTTGCTATCCCGCGGATTGGCAAGGGTCGATGGACAACTCAAGCAACTGCTACTATTACATGGTATACCCTAAAATATCGTTGCACCGGCAAAAATGCTCCTCTGATTGTTTATCCGGACTAGGTAACTCCTCCTAGACGGCATCGATCATCTTCAGGAGACAGCAGAAAATCAGATAGCGAAGCAGATACTGGAGATATGGACTACGATTCCGCAGTTGGGGATAGAAAGCTGTACTTCTCTAACCAGAAAGACACGAACGGATTTAATTAGGGACCTTGAGCTTACAAAACCAAGTGCTGATGAAAGCCGTGTTGATTCACAATGGAAACAACAAACCATCTCTCCCGATGGCCCATTCTGTGCATCTCAAGGAGGACTTCACAAGTGTCAAAATGTTGCTGAGTGCATTAAAGTTTGATAACTACGGATGCAAGGTCATCGGTGACTTTAAAATAGTACCATTCCTCATGTGTCTATTTTTTTTTTTTTCAAATTTAGGTGCCCCAAGAAGACCAAACGGTCTTGTCACAAAGCACCGCGGAAGTGAATTTAACCAGGAAGTTCACGCCTCCTTCCTTACCGTGACGCGAAAATATGTCCAGAGCTCGTCTCGAACCTGAATTTCCTGTTTATAAAGCAAGCGCTGTTACCGCTGCGTCACGGCTGCACTGAGAGGTTTCATAAAATTTCCTTGTTTCCTCTGTCTTTTGGACCGCTGTGACACTAAGACACATTATCGCACAAAAGACTCGTCACAACGGACCACGTTTTCTGTTGGAAAGAGCAACGTGAAGTGGGGTGCTGATAGAACCTCATAAAGTGCTTATGCCACCGCTGCAAATCATGTAAGGCCTCACTAAGCAATTTATCACTGCTCTTGACAAGGAGATAGCAGCATTTTAATGCCTCTAAGATCTTTTTACAAAGCTGTCTGAAACTAAGGTTAGGGTTGTTATATTTATTGGACCACAGATCAAGGAGATCATAGAATGTGAGGATTTTGCAAAGCTGTTGAATAGGACAGAGAGAGCGGCTTGAAACAATTTCGTTGCAGTTGTTCAGGGCTTCCTAGGTAATCACAAAGCTGAAAACTATTTGGAGTTGGTGCAGACTCTTATAATGAATTATACCAAAATGGGATGCAAAATGTCTCTGAAAAGTCAAATCCTTGATTTGCATCTCGAAAAATTCAAGGAGAACATGGGCGCTTAGTCCTAGGAACAAGGCGAGCGCTTTCATTACGATATATTGTTCTTTGAATGTCGTTACGAAGGAAAGTATAACAAAAACTTGATTTTAGACTACATTTGGGGACAACTTCGTGAGAGCGATTCACAGTGCCATCGAAAATCTAGAAAATCCAAGCATTTCTGAACCTTGTTGAGTGGTTTCTGACTGTGTTTGTCTATTACTTGTTCAGTTTTTGATTTTGACTGATCATAATGACAAAAATGAAAAAAAAAATTCTAAAAAAAAAAGAGTTTTCTTCATGTTGTTGTCGTGTAAGCAAAGCTTGTGTTTAATGAAGTCATTTTTTCACATGCTTTAGACATCATCTTCATCTTCATTCTTTTATTTTTTCCCATGCTTTAGACATAAGCAATTGAAATATAAAATTTAGAAGCCAGGTACAAAAGTTGTGTTACAAAGTGTATTATATCTTCAAAAACCTTTTTTTTAAATCTACCTAGCTTTTAACTTGTTAATTCTTTAATATCTTAGTCTACTCCTACCAATATATCATTAAATGTTTTCAAGTTTTACTTTTAATATCAATACAAACTTTTTTCTTTTGTTTTAGGGTCAATTCAAATTACTACCGGGGTGGCCTAAGCCCCCAAAAAATTATTAAATTATAATTATTAGGAAAAAGCATATTTTTTAAACAAATATTTTATTTCCTGGGTACCTAAAAAAATGGGTATCTAAAAAAAAAAAAGTTCTTTAATATGTAATATGGGCCCTCCTAATATGAAAATGTGGTTACGGCTCTGATAACTGTTTGCTTTTTTTAGATGCATATAGTTGTAAATGTGTGTTAAGCGTGCTACCATAAATACGAATTGGAATAAGTGCGTCAACAGAATGACACAAGTGCAAACTTACATAAGTGTAGGGATGTACCGGATTGGAAATTTTGAATTCCGGCCGGAACCGGATTTGCCGGAATTGTTGAAAAAACCCGGCCGGAACGAGATTTATATTCATGTAGTTTTTTTACCATCAAGATTGAAAGTGAAAACCTACACCTCAGCATTATGGCTAAATAACCTATTATATAATATAATAAATATATATATATATATATATATATATATATATATATATATATATATATATATATATATATATATATATATATATATATATATATATATATATATATATATATATATATATATATATATATATATATATATATATATTATTAAGATCTTTATTAACACCAAAAAATAAAACAAAACTATCAAGTAACAGCCAGCCTGGAACCTATATAACAAAATGCAACCGCTACAAAGTTTACATAGGTGAAATAAATATGCAAGTAAATACGCGGATGCATCAACATCAGAAGAGCATTAATGAAAACAAACCTAATCAATCTGCATTAGCATTTCATAAAACCTTTTGTAAAGAAGATATTAAAGGTAGAAATAAAAAGTTTAAAAGAAAAATTAGAGAGACACTAGAAATACAAAACAACATATGCTCTGCATGAATCGGCGGAATTAATCTTGATGAAGGCCAATATGTCAAAACTATGTTTTAACATATTTAAAATTTAAAAATCAAGACGCCATTTTTAAAATTTAAAAATCAAAAGAAGCCATTCAACCGCTGACGTCAATAGTAACAATTTTATATAAACTATAATGATTAAAACTATTGTAATATTTTACAAGCTGATGATGCTGGTATCCATAACCCAGCAAAAATTTCTTCTATAATTAAATTATTTGTATTGAGAGAAACTGCATTTTTTGATGTTTTAAAATAATATATAATATACTCTCATACATAATGTCATCTTTCAAATATATATAAGATGACATCTTGTTGCGCTTATATAAACATTAAGAATATTTATTGGCTTTAGTAAATATATCGGCTATCTTATAGCCTGCTGCTATAAAGGAATTCCCTACATAAGTGAAAAATAGTTGAAAAAACTGGCATAATTGCGAATCGGGATAAGTACGACTTGGCATAAGTGAACCAAAAGAATTTGAAAACATTCGCACAAGTGCGAACTGGCATAAGCGCAAAGCAGTTTCAAAAATGGCATAAATACGAATTGGCATAAATGCGCCAAACGAATTTACAAATATTGGCATATATGCAAATGGGCATAAACGTAAACTGGTATAAGTGCAAAGCAGTTTCAAAAAGTGCAAACTGCCATATGTGCGAACTGTTATAAGTGTGAAGTATAAATTGGCAGATTTGCAAAATGGCATATGCGCGTCAAAAAAGTTTGTAAAAAGTGACATAAGTGCACCAAAAGAACTTGAAAAGATTGGAATAAAATTTGCACTTATGCCAGTTTTTACAAGTGCTTTGCACTTACAACTGATCGCACATATGCTAATTTCACTTATGCTAATTGTTTTGGCATACTCATGCCAGTTCGCATTTATGCCAGTTTTTAAAAATATTTTGAATTTATACCAATACGCATTATAAAGATTCGCTGTAATGAAATTCATACTTAATCATTTGCCTCAAAAATCAATAGTCTTTATGGAGCATATATACAGGCCCGTAGCAACGGGGAGGGTGGGGCAGCAAGGACATTTGCCCTCCCCTCTCCCAACAATTTTTCAAATTATTAATTTTGAAGAAATCGACTGAAAAAATGACAAAATAACAAAACAAATAAAAGCAAGGTCCTTAAAACTATTTCGAGGTAGTACTGCATCCCAAATATAATTTTTGTTCCTACAAACCTGATATATATTTGACCAGCGCGATAGGAGGGTGTGCTCCTCTTTCCCCATTAATGAATTTTTCGTTCGTTTAGTAGACAAATTTGACTTTTTTTGACAAGTCAATCGGCAAATGTAGACGTTTGTTGGCAAATTTAGACAGTCAGTCGGCAACTGTCGATTAGTAAGTCGGAAAATTTTGAAAAACAAGGATCGTTTTTTCAAAATTTTCCGACTTACTAATCAATTTTTTTGTCAGATTTTCATCTTAATATATTTTATTGTATAAGTTTTGCTTTTAATTAGCAATATGTTTTTTTCTTATTTTGTTTTCTTTTTTTTATTAATTTATTTTAATTTCATGCTATATTTTGCAATACAATGCACTTATATGGGAAGATATTGTTGGCTTAGCATAGAAACAGCCAGAAATAGTCATTAATCCAAAGTAACGTCCATTATTGACCAACATTTTTGCGTATTCAAGCGCTGAGTTTGCGGAGGCTGGATTTGAACAACAGTCCGAGTTTTAACCAACTGACCTATCTAGCCAACTAACTTATTTTGCTATATCCTACTTTAATATCCGGATGTTTTATGGCTTATTTATATTTACTTTGATATTTTTATAAATCTGGCAACTATTAAGTGCTATTTTAGTTTTCTTCTTGTTTGACTTTTTGCATCTGAAAAAATTCTCTGTAAGCATGCTTAAGTTTTTGGAGTAAAGAGTTTGGGTAAACATGCTTAAGTTTGGAGTTTGAAAAACGCTTGAACATGTTATATTTAAAAAATCTAAAAAATCCTGTGGACGGCCTATGTGTTAATTAGAAAAACTATTTTTTTTAAGCTAAAATAGTACTTGAGACACCCCGTCAAAAAAGCAAAAAAGCATATTTTTAACTTATAGTCGGTATTTTAAGGAATATTATAGGGTATTCGGCATTTGACACCTTTCATTCGGCAGATTTTTAGTTTTAAGGAATTTTTTTTTAAGAAAGTAATCGGCAGTTTTAAAGGATTTGCTCGTCTCATTTTATTCATAGATGCTCTTGTGCTAGCAATCACATTTGAAATAACACTAATTAACCACATTAAAATTTAAATAAGCCAAAAAAATGCATGCAAATTGTTTTCTCTATTGTTAATCTAAACTGTTGATATAAATTCTGGCCTACTGTGGTATGAGTAGTTCTTTTTTTCTTTTAGCTTTTTAGCTCTAGATTTGTGTTGGTATGCCATTGGTATAGGGGCATATAAGGACACTTAAGAAATAAATGTTGTGGATAAACTAATCATAGTTAACCGAGTAAATTTTGACATTTTTAGTTGTTTTTAAAAGGCAATAAATTTAAAATATGTATAAGGTGATTTAACAATGGCGAAATTCATTTAACTTTGCCGATTAAAGTTAAACGAAGTCGAATATTAAACATTCGTCAAACCACCGAAGTTTAACAAATTACTATTCGCTATTCGTTTAATGAAAACACTTCGCCGGTGCTTATGCGTGATTTAGGGATGCGTGTTAACAACTTTTTCGAGTTAAAAAAATAGCGAAAGCTATTTTACAGTTGCACCTTTAAATGGAAACTTTAAAGTAATATTTAAATACTCAATTTTAATTTATCAGTTTTGCTTAAAAATAGTTCTCGAATGTCCTACTTTTTTTTGTTTAAATAGTCTTTAAGTTAAAATTAAGATTAACAATATAAAAAGTTTTTTTGTTTGTCTTTTTTTTGTTAATCTGTAAAATAAAGTTTAAAACTTAACGTAAGTCTTTTAAGAACATTTTTATAAACAATTTTTTTTTTAATTTAATTTAGGTGCCCTAAGAAGTCCTTACGGTCTTATCACAGAGCACCGCGGATGAGCATTTAATTGGAAGTTCACGCCTCTTTCCTAACCGATATCGCAAAACTTGCCTAGAGGTGGGGTTTGAACCACGGATCCTTTGTTTCTGTGGCAAGTGCGCTACATAATAAAGTCAATTTCTTTTAAATAAAAATATAAAACTGATTAAAACGTTTATTGCACGAAAAACTCAATGAATATAATTAGGGTAGAGCAGGGCATATCGGAATAGTGGGGCATAACGGGACAGTTATGCCTAAAGTCTTATATCTCAGCTAAAAAATACTTTTTTATAAATATTTTTTTTATAAAACATTTAAATTATTGTGCTTTGTTATTGTAAAAAAAATTTAATTTTAGAAATATCAAAATGCGTTATAAGTACTTAAATGCATCAGTAAGTTTGCAAAAAACAAAATTTGCGTATTTTCTTAAGCGGTACAACGACAAAAGATTTATCTTAAACTATTGCGAATTAACTTTCTTTATAAAAAGTTTATATTTTTCAGACAGTATTTTTTATCCTCTTTTAGAATCTGGTTTTAAAAATAATTTGGAATTGAACTTTTTGAATAGTATTATTTTCAGTCAAATGACTTTTGTCGGGCATATTGAGACAACAAGCTATTTATATGATTATATAATTGAATTACTACCATTTGGTGACGATGTTTACAGTTGAACGATTTTTATTTTTAATCTAAAATATTACTTTTCTAATTTAGAAAACCAATTTTAGTAATAAATTCAAAAAAATTCTGATTGTTATAATTTAACTTCGATTATTAATAGTGCTTAATGTAAACAAAGAAGGTAAAAAATTAAATAAAAAGATCAATCATTCAAAATGGAATGAAATGCAGTTTTAGCTGCGAGTGAAAACAAACTTAAAACTAGAAAAGCTGTTGATACATATGGCATATTTAAGTTTGCTCTACATAACCATATTGCTAATAAGACAGCTCATCAAAAATGTTGCCAAATAGTTTCAGGATATTTTTTGTCTGATTTGATCCATAAATTTTTATAGTATATAGGTTAGAGTAGAGCGGAGATTTTATAATAAAACACAAAAAATGCCTTAACTTATTAATAAAAATTTTTGTTTTTGTTTTTTTATATTCTTATATCAATAAATTTTAGGAAATTTATAACAGTGTTAACTATGATTAGTTCATCCACAACTAGCAAAAAATATCAATGTTATATATTTATAAATTGATATAGCAAATTATAACAGTATTGTTGTATTTCTTATTGATGGCCGAGTAAAAGTAAAAGCTAAAAAGCAAATGCTCAAGACAAAAGCAATTGCTCGAAGGCGCCTAAATAAAGTTATAAATAAGCAAAGTTTACTTAATAGCAATTGCATCCGCTGAAGAGAAAATGCTTTATGCCGCAACTAAAAATTGCTGCTTTTAGTGTAAATTAGACTGATACTAATGCTAACCAAATTAAAATAATGATAACAAACGCGAAGATGAAGTATTTATTAATATTTTATTTGAAATACCAATTCTCCTTAATAAAAAAAGTCAAGTTCCCTATATTAAAATAAAGAAGAAAGCATTTTAAGGATGTAAGAAAATGAGAAGCAAATACTCGCTGTTTTTGAAGTTAAATTATTTGTTTACGCTTTTTTCTCATATGTAAGCAATTGCTCAGAGTAAAAACAATCGTGAAAAAAAGCAACCCAGACGGCATGCGTAGTCCGGTGGACGTCCGTTAGGCGTCTAGACGTCCTCGAGACGTCTAACTGACGTTTCCCGGATGACGCGTGCTTACTGGGAACTGCTTAAAATTTTTATTTAAGTAAAGTTAAGCCATTACTGCAAAAACGCTGAGTAAAATCAAATACTGTTTTTTTATTTACCCGGCCTAATATGATAAAACAACTTTGATAAATGCAGAAATCCGGATAAAATGGGAAATAAAACATAAGTGTATATATATAACGATATAAGACATTTAAAATTTATATACATTTTCATAATACCAAAAACTCATCTGAACTATGAACAAGCATAGTTATAAAAATGTTGACCTGAAGAAAATTTTTTATAATTTTTTTACTCCAACACATAAAAATGAATTTTATATTGAAAATTAACTAAAAGTACAAAATAATCAAATTAAAAAAGAAATTCACAAAGAAATTAAAAAGCTGTATCAAAATTAAAGGAAGAATTATTGTTTACATCATCAATGTCTTTTTCTGTTTTAACAACTCCATCTGATTCATCTTTTAGTTCGTTTTTAAGTAAGGACTGTTCGTTGGTTATTTCGACATCCACATCTGCCTTTATTTGGTATTTTTCTGATTCTTGAAAACCATTTTTGAAGGAATCAACAGTATGTTCAGGGTTTATCTCTGTAACTATCTGATGTGACGGTAACTCATTTACAGAATCAGACTGTAATACAAAAGGTTTGTCAGATGTTTCGTATATTTTTACAGCATTTTCCAACTCTTCTTTTGAATTAGGATGGTCATTTGTTTGATCCAAAGAAAAATCACTTTCTAACGGACTGTTCGAAAAAAGATTTGTTTCAAGAAGTGCAGAAATTTCTTGCGTTAAATTCATTTCGGATTTTATTTCCAATAATGGATCAGATAATCTGGTAACAGGATCATCTAATCGATTAGATGACTCTAGATCAATTATTGGTGACTCAACTAAATTCTCTTCTAGTTCATTTTTATTGAGAAAAACAGTCTCTTGATTATATAATGGGGACACTTCTTCGACTACTGCATTTGTTAAGGACGCTTCTTTGTCTACTAATACATGTGTAGGGGGTACCTCATCTTTTACAGCAGCATTGGTTAAAGATAGCTCTTCTACATTACAAGATTCAACTCTATTAAAATCAATAGCTGATATATCTGTACTTAAATCATCTAAGTGGGATTCCTTTGATTCAATATGTTCAGTAGGCAAGTTAGGTATTCCAACAGTTTGATCAGTTTTACTATTAGAATTTGCTAAATCAGTAACACTTTTTTCATTGTCCTTTTGTAAATTAATTAACTCTACAGAGTTATCAACTGTTTCATATAAAAATTCAACAGAATCAGCTTTAACATCTTGGGCATTTAGTTCATCAGAAACCTTTGAAAACTGGATTTCATTACTGGCTTGATTAGGTTTTGACAAAGATAACGCTACAGAGTCAGGTGGTAATTCACCACTAACCTCATCTTGTACTTTTTTGCCATCTTGCTGAATAGCATCAGATTCTAAAATAACTTGACTATGAATTTTTTCATTTTCTACTTTTTCAAAAAACAATCCTCCTTTTTTAGAATCAAGCTCAAAGCTCATCTTTTCTAGCTCTTCTATAGTTTCATTTAATTGACGCTGTCCGTTAACTATTTCATTATTTTCACAGACAAAAACGTCGTCCGTAGCTTTTGTTTCTGGTTGAGTTTCTTTTTCGCTTGTGTCCGGTGTTAGTTTTGTAAAATGCTCTTCTGAAATAATCAAGTCATTGTTATCCAAAGATCCAAAACTCTTATTCTTATGATAAAAAGACTCTTCGGTAGTGATTGACGGAGAAGGCATTGTCTCCGAACGATTTTTGGAAAATGCGCTACGTTTGTTTTCAACACTCCCTCTTGACGGTTTTGGAAGAACTTTTGGAGGTTCCATTTTATCTAAACCATATTTTTGAAGTTGTTCGTTTGATCGAAGTTCTGATGGTAACACGCCATGCTCTTTCAAAGATCGCTGAATACGATATGCTTCATATTTTTCAGAATAAATTGAATTAGTGGTAGTGTTGGGATTCTCCAAATTAGCTTGCAATCTCGCAAAAGCACCTAAAATATAAAAATGTGGTATATAAATATTATTTATATATATATAGTACAAGGCCGACGGTGCCGTTTTTTGGCGTTAGAAATAACTAACTTCCAGAAATTGTGCAAACTCCAAACATTTTTATGTTTATACTTATGTAAAATAAGGATGCTTTACAAAAAATTGCGATGATTGGAGCTTGGGAACAAAAAAGCCCAAAAATTTGTGCCCCCCCCCAGCCCCAAACGTGAGAGCAACCAGTTGATAAAATATGTTTTGTACTATTCTTAACTAGACTAATATTAATCGATAATTTTTAAACCTCATAGTAAAATAATTTTGCGTTCAAAAATTATGACAATATAAAGTTTTAACCCTCCTATTTTAGGGGGTTACAAACTTTATATGGACATAATTTTTGAAAGGTAAGAGATTATACTATAAAACTTAAAATTTATCGATGAGTATAAGTCTAGTTAAGAATAGTGCATAAAATATTTTATCAACTGGTTGCTCTTCCGTTTGGGGCAGGGGGGCACAAGTTAAGAGTTTTTTTTTGTTCCCAGTCTCCAATCATCGCAATTTTTTGCAAAAGCATCTTTACTTGACATAAGTATAAACATATAAATGTTTGGAGTTTGCACAATGTCTGGAAGTTAGGTATTTCTAAAGCCAAAAACGGCACCGTCGGCCCTATAGTATATAAATAAACAGTGGCTACGGGTAGACGTATTCCTAACAAAATAAATAAAAAAGATTTTCGGACGTAGTAGAAGCTAATACTAAAGCAACTTTATAATGTTAATTTACGACAATAATAGTTGACTTAGATGTGGTTTTTCTTATGTAATATGAACTCAGAGATGCGGTATCAAATTACGCACTTGGAAGTTTTTTTTATACTTATGAAGTTTTATATTTTATTTCGAATCTATTATTGTTGTTTATTGATAATTATGTTATTAGTAACTAATTATTATGATTATTTGACATTTTCTAAAAAAAAAAAACAGCAAAATAGGCAGCTCTTTTGTAGTTTTAACCGGACGACGATAAGTCCTAATGCTCGAGAAACAATCAGTGAATTGCAACTGATTTTTCCTGACGAGAATATTTTCAAAAACAATAATTTTATTTGGCCTTCTCGGTAGTTAAATTTAACAGCTCCAGACTTAACTCCTATGGGGTAGCTGATGTTTAAATTATAAATTTTTTTGAATTTAAAGTCAAATAATGACAAAAATTAAACTTTCATGGGATTTAGGTGATTTTGTAGTTACTTACAGTGACATGGCATTGCAAGGTTATTTGGGAGTTACCTTGCATCAAAAGTATATTCTGGCAGTGGTAACCAGTAGCTTCTACCTTCTATTTGGGTTGGCGACCGCTAAAAACTTTGCAATTTAGTTATTGCAGATAAAGCTAGAATTAACCAACGTCAATTTTTTTTATCGATGTTTTTGTCATTCTGAAACTATATCAATTGTATTTAAGTTTAAAATTATTTTTAGATTTGCATGTGTGGAACGAAGCGGACTTTCACATTGACTCAGATAAAGCAGAAATTTCATCGATTAAACTTCTTTTTTTCTTCAAAACTTAAACAGGTATTTTAAAAAATTAAAACGGGTATTTTAAAGAACTATAAAAAAAAAAATCCTATTAAAAGCTATTGAAAAAAAATAAATAAAAAATAAAAGATAAATACGAGAATTTATGAATTTGTTTTTAAATCTTAAAATGCATATTTTTAAATGCTCAATTGATTACCTTAGAGTCACTTTCTAAACTTTTAACAGAAGTTTTTTTTTGAAAAATAAAATAAAAACATAATTATTCAAAAAATAACTTAAACAAAATAATTATATTTTAAAATGAAAAAAATTTTTAGAAAATTGAATTTATTAGAAGGTCATTACAAGAAAGAACACATGTTTTTGGATATTAACAAATCGCAACCAAAAACTTGCTTGAAACATTTCATTTTTAATTGTGTTTAAATGACAATTTAAAAAAAATTACGCTGTGGTTACTTGTTTATTTCAAAACTACGCATTTAATGGATAAATCAAATCACGTTGGAGCCGTACTCTCATCTCATCGATGAGCGTTATCTAAAACTTCTTTTAAACTTTGTTTAAAAATTTGTAAAAGTTCTTTTAAAACAAATGACTACTTTGGCTTTTATTTAATTTGAATAAAGTTTCTAACATTTCCTTACTAAAAAAGCTGGAAAATGATATTTAAGACTGATGCACCTTTGATATTAACGGAGAGATGTGAATATAGTTCCAGATCACGCGAATAAAGTTTACAAACTGAATTTATTTTGTTGTTTACATTATTTTGATTATTCAAGCATAAACTTTTCATATATTTTTTACGATAAATTTCTGATTAAATCAGATAGAATCTGATAATTTTGCAAAAAAGGTTGAATATTTAGGTTTTAGTGTTAAAATATTTTTTATTTGAAGACAATAAAATAAGCACATTTTAATACTTTTACGCGAAAACTCATAAAAGCCACACCCTTGGTTCTGCAATTGTAAACTATTCTTTTTTATCACAACATTTTTATTTTATATAAAAAAGGCGAGACGCTGTAAAATTAAACTCTATTGAATGCACCTTTAATGTCTCTTTTTTAAATCATTTGTTAACTTCAATTATTTTATATAGTTTAATGTTATTAATTGCAACAACAACAAAAAAATCAACCATACCTCCCATTTTTGGTCCAGCTGATGCCTCACTGTCAAAAGAAAAAGATCGTGATCCAGCATTTCGAAATGCGGCTGATTTTGAAGCTCCACTTAAATTTTGGGCTGCTTTTGTTTGATCTGTGTTGTCCTGTTTAGGCTTTGGAGCAACAATGGGTGGAATTCTTTCTGCCGTTACATGATCTAGGTTTGGAGATACTGGGGTATCCCAGCCCGTCGGAAGCGTTTTTCGACGTTGTCTTTCTTCTGTCGGTGACTTTTGCTGTTGTAACGCTTTTGAAAAAACGTACGACATTTTTTAAAACAAAACCAGTTCTATTTTTGGTTCAACAAAAAACCAACTTCGATTTAAAAATACTTTTTGTTGTTTTCTTTAATCTTGTCTTTTAACAAATTTAATTATTTTGAAAAGTTAACTATTATTTTAGTTAATGACTTGCGGACAAAAATATATAAAAATTTATAAAATTTCTTTTAACCAAACCAAATGCGTCTTATGTTTTTTAAAAACTTTCTAAAACTGTCTCATCAAAAAAGCAAGCTGCGGTTCATGCGCTTATTGACCTTACGAAACAAATAACTGTGAAAAAACAACAACATAAAGAGACTAGATTTATTGTAAATTGCTGATATTGTCGCAAATTAATTTGTACTATTTATTTTTAATTAACGCATAAATTAAATAAATTACACGAATTTAGTTAATTGCTAGTCTTATCATACTATTTAAAAAAAATAATAATAAAAAAAAAAAATAAAACTGTTTTTCTAGTTTTTACTTAAAAAGTTTATAAATTCTTAAGCATTTTTACATGTAAACCATGGCGACTAGATTATCAAATACAGCGAGACAAATATGTAAATTAGCCTTTTCTCAACAATTACATAATAATGGCTCTTTTAAAAAAAACACCAAACACAGCTATTTAAACTTAATTTTGAGAAAATTTCCCATAAGAAAAACACCCTGCTTTCAATCATAACAACATTATTAAGTGGTCAACAGAGTTTACCTTAAGACCTCCTATGCAAAGTAAACACGAACACTTTCAAGTTTAAATGATTTTAATAAAAAGTAAATAAAAGTAGCAACGATATAATGGAAGAGCGTGTTTTTGACTTTTAAAATGACTTCCTTTTCACTCGTAATTGACAAACTGATAACCTATTAACTGATCAACGGATCAGCTAATTAAATTTTATTGATTTATTTTTCTTTAATCTTGATACGTTTGAAAGATTTATTAAAATTATGCAACTAACAAAATTGATCTCATACAAAAATAAAACAAAAACAATTTTAAAATCTTAAGCTCGTTTTAAATAAAAGCTTGATAAATTCCGCATGAACGAACTGAAGTAATAAAAATTTGATAAACTCTGCATGAACGAACTGAAGTAAAAAGCATCTGTCTCTAGAATTTTTTCTTTTCAAAATTGAAATGTATATTTTGGGAACCGGTTGCTGTAAAGCACTAAAAAGTAAATTGTCTTAAAGACAACTTTTTTATATAAATTCAATTTTTACATGAAAATATACCGAACACTTACATTTCTAACTTTTTATTCACGCGCTAATTAAAAATAAGCTTTAAGTATACCTTTTAATAATTACATTTCATAAGTAGAATCGCACTACATAATAAAATATTAATCTTAGCACGTTATTAAAACAATAGATCTTTCCAACGCTCAAACGGAGTAAAAAAATAAACGGAGTCAAGCGAAACAGATATTTAAAAAGTAAACAAACTGGCGTTATAAAAACTTACACGGGGGTTAATTTTTATTTTAACTTATTAATAACTAGCTAAAATTTTATTTTGATCCAAATTTTCGTTGAATATTTTATTTGTTGATACACTAGTAAAATAATTTTTATACAAACTAAATTTTTAAATGACTGAAGCTAGTGGTTAACCCTCTTCCTTCATTCACTTAACCCTTTGAGCAATTACAAGAAGAGTTAAACCCAGTAAAGAGACTTAATCTGTTAGTATTTAACCTTATGTTATAGAATCTTTAAAGTCAAGCAATGAGTTTTAGTTTAAATAGATCAGATTTACAATTTATTATGCACGTTTTGGCTCAACTTAAAATTGACAATATGTTCTAGAACTTAATTTTTAAATGACTGCATTTAAGGAATTACTAAATAATTCAACGGTTAAACATTCCCGCTTTAAAAAAAGTTATTGCAACAATTAACTTTCAGAAAAAACAGTTTAAAAGTTTTCGGTATAAAAATAGCAAAAGATCACTATCTTTTTTTGCGGGATTAAAATAATAGAGGGGTCACAACAAACATCTTCTGTAAAACATTCTTTTAAATAAAATTTACAAGTTCGAGTTTAGAGGTTTTTAAAACTTAAAAATTGGGGAGTTAGTGTTAATTCAAGTTCTGGAACAAGTTTTGTTCTTTTCACTAAAATGAATTGAACAAAAATCAAAAACAACAATAATATTGGGGTGAATTATACTTTAACCACACTACTTTAAAAAAAAGGAATTAAGTACTTAAGTTTGTCTATAAAGTTTAACATAAAAGTAAAAATTTACACTTAATTATCTTTTCTGGGAAAAACTCTGTCAATAAGAGTCTCTAAAAGGAACTTCAAGTAACTTTTCACCAAAAGGCCGCAACAAGGCATTAGTTTTGGTCGAGGGCGTGCTATATATCAGAAAAATGCATATGCATGATCAGGGCCGTCGAGAGCTTTCATGAGACCGGAGAATAGAAGCAAAGAGGCGCCTTTATAAGCATGCATATTTTTAAATCTAAAGCATGTACAATTATACAAGTTAATGACTGTTTTTTTATTTCAAATACTGTTAACTTACCTCTATATTTTTAGGAAAATCTGGATCTAATCTGGATTAAATAACACAGAATCTTTGAAATTAATATCAAAAACTCTTTTTTATTGCTTTTTTTTTAGCAAAAATTGTTAATATTATTATTATGTCATCTTACGACAGAGTGGTATCCAATTCCAAAATCATTCGTTTTATAGTGGCCCTACAATCATTTTTAAATCAATTTTAGTGTACCTAAAGGTCGTTCATCTTCTGTGACAGGTACTGACATTCCGTTAAAAAATTCGAATTAGAATGCATACAGATTAGAAAATAGGCTATAGAACCTTTGAGTATATTTGGTTGAGAAAGTATTAATTATTTCCAGAAGTGAAAAATAAAGACTACTTTACACTATTAAGATGCAAAATAACTTTCATAAAGTTGTCTTTAGATATATAAGATAGATATATAATCTTTTTCGTCAAAATAATTTTTTACAAAATTGTTAACGTAACAAATTTTTTTATTACAAAATTGTTAACGTAACAAATTGACTGGAACAAGCAGAAAACAATGGTCTTATCATCTTGCCCAGTTAATTTCAATTTATTTTACAATAAACATCAATTAAATATGAGATAAACACAAGTTAAAATATATTTAAATATATATAAATATAAACACTCGTATGATTAAAAAAGCCAAATAAATATATCTTTATAAATATAAATACAATTAAATGCATTTTTTATAAATATAACCATAAGCATCTCCAGCATCTGTGGAATATAACCATGCATCTCCAGCATCTCCAGCTATTGTGGCAGTGGCGGAACTTCAAAATTTGCCCCCCCCCCCCCCGCAAAAGAATGTTTTTTTTGCGGAAAAGAGTTTTATAGTATAAATATTATTGAGAGTATAACTTTTTTTATATGAGGGCCCCCTATAGCTGGTAGGACCCCTGCAACGCAGGGTCCTGCGTCCAGTAGTTCCGCCACTGTATTGTGGAAATAAATAACAAATTCAAGCGCAAGAGTTTTAAAAAAATTAATGCTGAGGTCAAGTAACTGTTGTTTAACAACGCATTTAAGGTGGTAGTATCGTCAGAAATTTCAAATTTTTTGATTTTTTGAATATAACTTTTCCTGGCATTTTCATTCATGCTGAAAACGATGGAACTATTATTTTTTCAATATAATTTATATAAAGCCTTTTATTTTTCATTTTAAAAAAGGTACTATGAATTATTGCTCCTTAGCAACTCCATAGCAACAAAAGTAAACATCATGTATGAGCTGCCTTAAACAAGTATTTTCTTCAGTACTGAAGAAAATACTTGTTTAAGGCAGCTCATACATGATGTTTACTTTTGTTGCTATGGAGTTCTAAACACTTACTGCAGTAAGTGTTTAGAAAATACTAAGTGATATTTGGCTTCTTTTTTTGCCTTAAAAATTAATAAACCAGCATTTATAATCACTTTATTTTTTGGCGTGATTGTAAAGTGGCTTTAAAGCAAATATTATTTCAGTTATTAATGTTGAATATAGCCTGAGTTTAATTGCTTAGTATTGTTATTTTTAGTTATTTAGTGTATATTAAAATAAATAAATTACTTCTAATCGTTAAAATGAAAACTGATGCTTTGAGGAGAAGAAGTATTGGTGCTTCCAGAGTTTTTAAAAAAAGAAGAAGAACTTCAAGAACATCAAGTTCGTCTATTTTTCCCCAAACTGAAAATACTTTTGCAAGCAGAGAATTGCCATTAATTGAGAGTAATGATTTAAGCATTTTACCTAATTTTACAAGATCAACCAGCAATGTTGTTGCTAATAATGAAGCTGTTCCACAACCTCAAAGTAATAAAAACGAGTCTAACTATATTTTAATTGATCTTGATATTATTGTACAAATTATTACCTTAGTTGGAACATGCCCTGACTGTGAGAGCAAGTCTATCAACTTAAATATAGATCATAAAAATAAAAAAGGTTCAAGTTCATTGTTGATATTGAACTGCAGTGAGTGTTTATGGAAAACAAAGTTCTATACCAGTAAAAAAGTTTCAAGTAAAACTTTTGAAAAACCTTTTGATATAAATTTACGTTCTGTAATTGCAATGTTTATAAAGAAAAACCAGGTCTGCCTACTGTTATTAGGGACATAATCAAACCAAAATTTATTGACTTATCTGATGAAAACCTGTTAAAAAGGTGCCTTCATGGAAAAACTTAAAACAACAATGAAGCCTTGAATGCAATAATTTGGAAACGGTGTCCAAAAGATATTTATGTGAAGCAAACTGCTTTGGAGATAGGTGCAGCATCTGCTGTTATTAATTTCAATGAAGGATTAGCTGGTATACTAAATGTTTATTTAGAGCTTGGTATGAATCCTGGTAAAAACTGTATTACATTTTGCAATCAAAGAGATAATCAAAAAAATTAAAAATATAGCAAAAAAATCGACTGATAAGGTAAAGAACGTCGGAAACAAATTATGGTCCTAGAAGTTTTTAGTTGTTTTGCATTATTTCAATTGATATAACTATTTAATTGATATAACTAATTTTAATTTAAAATTATAAATATGGTTGTCATAATTTTGACTTTTATATTTTTTTTATTTTATTTTATATTTTTCATTTTTTCATTACAAGGATATAACCTTCTATATGGTACTTAAAAAAGTAATTAAAATTAAAGATAAACTTAGTTTATTGCTTTTAATACATTGAGGAGTGATTACAAAGTATTTAGAAATATAACAAGAACTTATTTGATATTTTAACTTGTTTTTTCGATGTTAATTTTATTAAATTGCTGTTTCCTCAGATTGCCATTTTTTAGCACGGGGCGATAAATAACTTGGGAACCACTTGTTATGGTGCTTTAAAATTTTATACAGTTGTAATAACATATATGATGAGCTCATTGAAGCAGTATATTTTTTTAATATTATTTTTTTGCAGAGTTATGGGCTCCTAAAGGGGGCTGTTCTGGGGTAAATTTTGACCCACTAGTTATATATGCTGTATCTCCTTATTGATTTAAGCTAACTTTACAATTTTGCTTTCATGAGTTCATTAATATATTATAAGTAAACACTGAAAGTTTTACTTTTGACTTTTTTAGGTTTCGCGACCTAAAACTTGGGTCCAAATGTAAAATTAATTTTTTTTTTTTTGTTACTTCATTATTTATGCAATTTTTTAATACTATCCAAAAAAATCAATAGTCTTTGTTCAAAATTAAAGATTTTAGAATTCTGAGGATACTACCACCTTAAATTGTTAAAAAGAGTTTATCATTTTAATATTATTTGTGAGAAATGAGTTCCACAATTGTGGTCCTCTTCTAGATATTGATACTAGATACTATATCCAGCTAATATATTCTTTCCAGCTAATATGTTCATCTAGATTGACTCCTAAAAACTTAACAAAAAATACTCTTTTTAATTTTGTTTTGTCAACTAAAATATCTGGGAGTTTTGATGGTAACGTGTCTGACTTTGATGGTTTTGTGAAAAGAATATATTTTCTTTTTTCAATGCTCAAGGAAAGTTTGTTGGCCTTCAACCAATCTCTTAGCTCTTTAAGATCCTGATTTACTGAGTTAAAAATAGTTTTAATATTTGAGTGGGTGCAGATAGCTTGGGTGTCATCAGCAAAAAGAATAAAATTCAGTTTACGAAAAGATAAAAATATGTCGTTAATATAGACAAGAAAAAGCAAAGGGCCTAGAATAGATCCCTGGAGAATGCCACAAGTCAGGATTTCAAGGGAAGTGTAAGTCTTTTAATTCAAACTTTGATTTTAATCAGTACTTGATGCTTTAACCAGATGAACGATAATCTTAACGAAACAGTTTTTACAACCCCAATTTTAAATTGAATTTGTTGAATCGTGTAATAAAGCTCAAAGTTAAAGAAATTCACTTTAAAAAAATTATATTTATCGTCATGACAAGTGATCTGCACATCATGAGTCGATGTTATGGTTGAAGGTAAAGCAATAGCTTTAGAGCAGCAATAGTTTTCCGTGGTTGTTTTGCAATTAGTTTTATAGATAAACGTCTAGTGTCCGAAAGCTTGAAAAGATAGATCTTCCATCTAGCGGGACTGCAGCTGAAAATTTAAAAATCTTAGACTTTTATCTATTTATTTATTGCAATAATCAATAAAACTTATACATAAAAAGTTTAATATTGATGAAGCAAAGCAACACCGGGCTTTCATATGCTGATGGTTAACATTGCAACAGCCGAAATAGTATCATAAAAATACTTTTAAAAGAGTTTACTGCATATACATCAATTACATCATGCGCTAATTTATTCCAACGGTTTGTAACATTCTTTTTTAAGAACCAACGTTCTAAATGTTATTTAGAACATCTACACATCACCAAGTAAATTTATTTTATGCCTCATTAATAAAAAATAATTTTTTACTTTTTTGTAAATAAAAATCTCTGATTTTTTTTTTCTTTCCTCTTCTGGCGCCCCTAATACTTTGGTGACCGAGGTACGTATGTATTTATATATATATATATATATATATATATATATATATATATATATATATATATATATATATATATATATATATATATATATATATATATATATATTATATATATATATATATATATATATATATATATATATATATATATATATATATATATATATATATATATATATATATATATATATATATATATATATATATATATATATATATATATATATATATATATATATATATATATATATATATATATATATATATATATATATATATATATATATATATATATATATATATATATATATACTTATATGAATAAATCCAATAGCGTTAAATTATTTGAAAAATTACAACTTTGTGATGGTACTTAAAGCTTCGGCAATCGTCAGCAATATTTATTCTTTAAATCTAGACAAAACCGTTAAAAAAAAATACAAAATACAGAAAATAACGGAAAAAACAACATCAAAACGATGGAATGAGTTCTGACGTCAAAAATAAACAATTTTTAATTAGAAAATTGCTTAATCACCCGTGTCGAATTGGGCGAGAAGATACTTGTTTCTATGTATGCACTTAGATACTATTTCACTTTTTTTGTTTAACAAATTTTGATTTTTGGAGAATAAAATTTAATATTTTTCGTTTATGCATAGTTTACAGAATTTCGTGGTAAGGTTGTAAGCATTGTACTGTTTAATTATTTTCCATTTAGCAACTGGATTTAAATTTGCATTTTTTAATTTCCGAAATTCATTTTATAGTTCAGTGTCATTTTTATATTCAACAATGTTAAATGGTTGGCATATATAATTTCGAATGGTTTTTCACTTATACTGATGTAAAATTTATTGACAGGAGTGTTAGTTTTTACAAAGATAATATTAAGTAACACGTTTTTCATTTTTTTATTTTTTGTTTTAGGTGCCCATAGAAGAACTAAAGGTAATGTCGCGGAGCACCGCGGAAGTGCATTTAACTACTGATTTATATTATAACTATTATGTCATGTTACTATATAGATCAGTGGCATTTATCTAGTAAATTATATATTATAACTTATAGCTATATATATAAATATTATAACTATTATAAATATTATGTTATAATATAGATCATTGGCATTTAACTAGAAAATTCACGTCTTCTTCCCTGCCAATGGCGCGAAATATGCCCAGAACTTGTTTCGAACCCTGGATCTCCTGCTTCTAAAGCAAGCTCCTTAAATACTGCGCCATGGCCGCCATTAATTCTAACATTTTTTATTTTTTGATGCTTTTCATATTGTTATTATAATATTATTCATTTAACCTAATTTTAACTTTTTCCTTTATATCTCGCACAATGGTTTGATCAAACATTTGAACAAACCTTTGATTGTTTAATTCAATTAAAATACTCTTTACTGATCACTTTACTTTAATAGTTATAAGTTAATTAAAACTTATTTTAATTAACCGGGTGAACAACAAAAACAAGAATAAACTACATTTAATATAAATAATATGTTTTATTAGGATTTAAACTTACATAAAAATAAAAAACAAATAACTTATGTCATACAATCGTATGATAAATAGGTCAGTACTTTCAGGCATTATTAGTTAAATAAAGTTCTACATCGTTAGGCTTTTGACTTTCTCAAAAGTTTCTTTTTCGAGATGCATTTAAAGAGTTCCAATATTATATACAATACTATAAATGCTTATACAATAAGTGCTTTTGTGCTTAGATCTTTTGATGTTAACATCAGTTTATTAATAAGACTAAGTTCAAAAGAGTGGTTTACTATTAGACACTTTGTTAGTTAAAATAGATTTATAACTGCGATCACAAGAAGCGTAAAATTCTTAAATGGATTTTAGAGCTGTTATCCAATTTTGACGAATCTCTAAAAAAAAATTAACCTTTTATGAACAGTGGAACTAACGTTTAATTTACTAAACTTAAATCCCTAAAAATTAATACATTTTTTAGCAAATAACTGCGCACAGTTTAACTAAAATTCTCATAATAGTTTTTATATATTATTATATATTTTTAATCATCCTGTAATAAAGTCTTTGGTAAAATAATATGCTTTTATCATAGAAACAATTGTTATTGGTAAGTAATAAAAGGTTATTAAAAAATAACTTTTTTTTACTTACCCT
The DNA here is from genome assembly GCF_022113875.1 of Hydra vulgaris. NCBI lineage: Eukaryota > Metazoa > Cnidaria > Hydrozoa > Anthoathecata > Hydridae > Hydra > Hydra vulgaris. Next base: position 24,753,844 of record NC_061168.1, read on the forward strand.
AACCCCACCACCCCCAATATAGTTTTAGTTCCTAAGGGGCTGCAACATGACACTGTATTTGCTTGTAGCTCTTTAACAGACTGTGTGTGCTTAAATATATTATGTGTATACTTAAATTGCAATATCTTTTTTATTTGATGTATACACTGAACCAAACAAGTTTTTACGAATAAACCTTTTTTTTAAACACTAATTCAATCCCCTTAGGTTTCCTGCCAATTATAACTAAGTATATATATTTTTGCATTTAGAGAAACTGTGCCCTTGGGATAAGGTGGGACAAATGTGAGTAGAAGTGGGACAAATAAATTTATAACAACATTTTAACACAAATTATTAAATAGAAACTGATAAAATCATAAAATCGCATAATCGACATAAAAATGTTCAAGAGCATCCACCAATCGAAATAATCAATTTAAATTATTTTGATCTTTAAATTTTTTTTTTGTCAATTAATGATTGAAATTAATCTTGATTCATTGAAATGTTAAAAAAGATCACGCGCAAAGGATTTTTATTAAATTGCCTGATAACACAGGTCAACAAAATTTTTTTTTTCTGTTGCCGAGCAAACAATTAGTTTTTTTTTATAGCATTTCTTATTTTGATTTCAAATATGCAATTCATTTTTCACCATCACGTCAAGTTTTAAAGATATTTTGGTTCAAATCTTTAGTATTTGGGATAAAATCCAATTGAAAATAAAGTTATTCAAAAGTATGTCAACCTGGGTCTCAAAAGAAGCGTATTTGAAATCAAAAATGCTATAAAAAAAACTAATTGTTTGCTTGGCAACAGAAAAAAATGTTTTTTTGTTGACCTGTGTAATTTATATTGAACTCCTTTAATAATTTATATTGAACTCCCTTAATAATTATAGAGTTGTATATTGAACTCCCTTAATAATTATAGTTTTGTATATAAAAATTTTATATGCACTAGAGTGTATATGTATAAAGGTGTTTTATATTTTATAGATTTTTGAATTTGAACTTACACCTAGATTTTTAAATTGAAAATTTTTATAAAAATGAGTTTGATCCAATCAAAATTTTTTTTGATAATTTTTTATGAACTTCTCCGGACCAATTTTGGGCTGAATATACTGGGTGTTTCTAACGTCTGTCGGACTTTACATTTATTCTATGAATTTTTAAGTCCTCAAACATACTATAAAAACTAAGAAATTAGTCTACATGATCTTATAAATTGGTGAAAAGGCAAGATTTTTGCTGATTTTTGTTTACTAAATGAATTTTGTTATTTGATGGTTAACAAAAAACGTTTTTGGTTTCCTAATTAAATGATTCCAAATGCGCAACAAAGGACTACCTAGAAAGTTTTTATAATAGTTTCAAATGAGGTAAAAACAACCTTTGATCTTTGGGGTAATCTGTCCTTGATACTAACCTTAATGTCCCCTACTTAATAAACATTAAAGCTTAATAAGTTTAAAATCCGGAAATTTAGACGGCAAAATGCCCTCTAGTTAAAGGGGCGGCAAAAAACATTATTTAAAAATGTTTAAGTCAAAGTAATAACTACTCCAAGAAAAAAAGTTAACAAGAGTCTGTTAAAAGTTAACAACTACACTTTCCAATGCTAAGAGAAAGTATTTAAAACTATAAATAAGTTTTATAAGTTTTATTCAAAATGTCTAAAGTTACAAAACTAAAAGCCTTAGTTAGACAGGGATTACAAAAACCTTGGTAGACGGAGGTTAAAAAGATACTCATGTACAAATCTATAAGAAAGGTATTACAATTTCTGCATTTTTTTTTCAATATATTCACTTCCAATAAGGCTGCAAGCAACTACTATTAGAGTTGGAAGTTACTGGAAGAGAATAAATAAAGTTTATAGAGCAAGATAACAATTAACAGGTGACTTGCAAACTATATGAATCAGGAAAACTATATGAATCAGGAAAACAAGATGAAGAGATCAAATTCCAAAGAACTAATGTTTGAGGAAATCACTCGTTTAATCGTTGGTAGACATTAAAGAAAAGTAGGAGTAAGGGCCCTCAGAAGACATCAGAGAAATCTAAGACATCAGAGAAATCTAAGACATCAGAGAAATCTAACACATCAGAGAAATCTGAGACATCAGAGAAATCTAAGACATCAGAGAAATCTAAGACATCAGAGAAATCTAACACATCAGAGAAATCTAAGAAAAAATTTTAGAAGAAGGAGAAGCAGGTTTTTTTTTGGTTTGGTAAAAATAATATTAAAAAATCTTGAAAAAAGACTTCTTTTATTAAATTTTATTTCATGTAAGGAATCTTTAAATTTTTAAAGGATCATAAGACAAGTCGCCTTGTGATCTTTGGCAACAAAGACATCATGTTTAAGGCGGAAAGTAAAGAAAAGAAACAATTGAAAACTTTGAATATTAAACAATTAAATAAAGTAGGCAAATCAACGACAGAGAGTTTTTCTTAGACATAAGTGAGTTGATTTTTTAATACTTTAGAACTTAATAATACTTAAAGATTTCACTCGTATTTTTGCTTTTTTTTCTACGACAATACAATAAGAATAAATCAAAACTTAAAGAGCTTCAAAATACATGATGATCTTGTAACAAAAAAAACTAATAACAACAAATAAAAAATTGTTATTAAATTATGAAGATTAGCATCAGGGTTAGATTACCCCCAAGGAACAAAGGTAATTTTTTTAAAGACCAAAATAAGATCTTATTTGACACAAAGATTTTTTTTTTTTACTTTTTTAGTTATTTAAGTCCAAAAAGTTTTTTTAGTATTATCATAGAACGGACAAACATTTAACCAGGAAGTTTACGTCTCCTTCCTTACCAATGATGCATATATGACCAGAGCCGGCTTTGAACCACGGACATCAAGTTCTAAAGCAAGAACTCTAACCATTACACCACGACTGTTATACACTACTATAAAAACTGTCAAGGTAAAAAGTTTGTTGCGCATAAGGAAACAGTTTATATACCTTTTTGTGAGCAAAAATTAGCAAACATCTAGCTTTTTTCGCAAATTTCTTTAGATCATGCAGACTAATTTCTTAATTTTAACTACATGTTCCTTTTCTTATATTCAATCCAATATATAACATTTGAAAGAATAAAAAAAAAATTATAGAACAGATTTTAAGGTCCAAAACGTTTGAAACAGCCAACATATTTGGTCCAAAATATGTTGAAAGGCCTTAAAGGGACCTTTAAATTTATCCAACATCAAAATTAACTTTTTTATTGGCTCAAACTCATTTTTATATATATGGGCAGTTTATAAAAAAAAAAACACTCTAATACGTATAATTGTGGAAATATGTTTTTTGTTTTTTTTAATATTTTTACTTTCATTTGGTATTTTTTCATTTTAATTGGCATTTTTTTAAATTTTAATTTGGCCAATTTTTATTTTAATTTGGCACAAAAACTTTATAAGTCAAATAAACTTTCATGTTAAATTAAAATTGCTCAAATTAAAATGAAAATTGAAAAATTAAAATGGAAAAATGTCAATTAAAGTGAAAAGTGCCAAATTAAAATGAAAAAAAAAAAAAAAAAATGCTAAATTTAAGTGAAAATTTAACTTAAACGCAAAAAGGTGTTTCTTAAATTAGATACGCATTTGGTATTCATGTTCAATGGTTTTCAGTTTTAATTGCTGGGTAAATATTTTAAGAAGAGTTAAAAATATTTTAAGAATTTAAACGCAAAGAAAAAACTTGAAAACCGGAACAAAGTATTATATCTAGTTCAAAGCAGCATCAAGTAAATGCGATAACTTCTGAAGCTTCGTTAAGTGAACTGAGTTGTGTGCACCAGAAAAAATTTATTAGAAGTTTTTATTTTTTTGAATAAAAAAAAAAGCCAATAATAGTAAGAGCATCAGTCTAAATCTTCACGTCATATGGAAAAAAATATCGAATTTTCCAATTGCACCAAACCATTTATGCTAAACTAAACTTCTGAATGAATATGGGCGCTGTAGAAATAAACAAAACTTGAATGGATTGAGCGAACTGTCTTTTCCTTTGGATAAATATTCGTAACACTCTCATTAGACAACCATTAATGGTTGCAAAAATATTTCCTTTGAGACAAATTCTGCACAAAGATATTGGACATAAATTGAATAAAAAGGTTCTTTGTTTTTTTCGCCGTTTAATAACTCTTACAATTTAAAAGTATGTAAATAAAAACACTGGCTGGATAAGTAGAGGACATTATTTTATCTTATCGCCGAGCCCTAATCATACGTATTTACAATAACCGTATAATATATTTATACTTTACAAATTATTTATTGAAAGATATAAATCTAAAATAAATAATAATTAGTTTAAAAAATACTTCAAAAATAATAATCATGTTAAAAGTAATAATCAAATAAACAAGAAAAATGAAAAAATAAAAAAATAAAAAAAACGAAAAATAATTTATTTATTTATTAAAAATAAATAAAAAAGATGTCGGAAAAACGCGCGAAAAAAAGTCGAAAAAATGCGCAAAACTGATGATAGTTGAGATACGATAAACTCTGAACAGTTTAACAGTATATAATTAATTGTAATATATTTAATTTATAAACGTGAACAAAAGCTAAACAAATATTCACATGAACTTCTTATCTTTATTAACAACTATAAAAAAATTACAAAGACTACGAAAGCAACTCCAGTCAGTTCACACTTACCAGTTGACACAACTAGTGAGGAAATTCGTTTAGATCTATGCAAAAAAACCCAGTGAACTTCCAGCGAACGTTCGCTGGAAATTTATCGAGTTCGAGTCGGTTGACTCGAGTCTCTAGAGCTGGAGACTCGAGTCAACACCGACTCGAACTCGAGTCCGACTTAAGTCACACAAGTGACTCGACTCGAGACTCGACTTGGGTTTTACCCTGAGACTTGCGACTTGACTCGAGACTTGTTAATTTCGGCTTAGCGACTTTAAAATTGTTTTTTTCCGTCTCTTCAAAAATGGAGCAATTTATCTTTTAATTTAATTCAACTGTTTTTTAACTATTTTTTATTTTCGAACGTTTTTATTTTAACTTACGTTTAACTGGTTTGTAATCTATGCGAGATCCAAAGAAAAATACCTCATTTAGGCTCTTTCGTTTTCAAAAAATTCCAACTTTTTTGTGTGCTTTCTGATTGGTTCATTTTTTCTTTAACTCATGAAGTTTATTGTTTATAAATGTTTGGTGGTTTTAATTTCTTATTTAAATTTTTTGTAATTCTTTCTTTTTCTTTCCTTAACAATCTTCATTTTTCTCTTATTTATTTTTACTTTCAAAATTATCTTTTATCATTATTATTTTTTCATGTAATTTATTTATAAAATTCATTATAAAAAAGCGTCCGCCACTCCGGAAGTCTTTGCCCAAGTTGTACTTGCATCTAATTTCAATACCCTAGACATAGATTGTCTCCAATTTTGAAAAATGCATGGGCAAAAATTACCAATTCTCCAAGGTGCTGCCATGTATACTTTTGTGGTACCTGCAAGCAGTGCTCCTGTTGAAAGGGTATTCAGTCAGGGTGGCCTGATTATGAACCCTAAGCGTGCAAGTTTAAATTCTGACACTGTTTGTCAGTTAGTGTTTTTAAAATGTAACACGAATATATTACTATAATTTTTTATGAAAATCAGCATTTGTAATCTTTTTTTCAAAAGAATGATAGAATAAAAACATTAGTAAATTGGCTAAATAGCTTATGAAGTGTTATGTCACTATATTGTGTATTATGGCTCCTTAGCTATTTTATTACAGATGGTTTATTTTACTTTTAAAGCTACGTTAGTAAATAAAGTAAAATTATAACTATTATCATGCTGTATTTTATAATTGTAAGGTGACTGTTTGAATATAGCTACCAGAGCCATTGCAAGGTTCCCCCATGCCCCTCTTGTAAGAGGAATTTCGTGGTTTTTATGATTAGGTTTTGGAAGGGGCCTCCGAACTCCTAGCCGCGTCACTGATAGCCACCACATGCACGGGAATCTTTTATTGTAATATGACTTGACTAGAGACTTGACTTGACATGTCACTATATGACTTGAGACTTGACTTGAGACTTGACCTCAGTGACTTGAGACTTAACTTGAGACTTGCTCCAAAGCGACTTGAAAACAGCTCTGCTAAGATCACTTGGTTTTCAGCAAAGTTCGCTGGATTTCCATGGAAACAAAAGACTTCGCTAGAAGTTTGCTGGAAATCCAACAAAAAACTTCCAGTGGATCTTAAAGTTCGCTTGAAGTTTACTGGGTTTCTTGCGAAATATTTCGCCGTTTTTCCAGTGATTTAAAAAGCGTTGCTGTTACAACTTCTGTGAGCTGTTAAAACTTAGAAAATTGATAATATATCTTCTTAAAGTAATATTTCAAATTTTTGTATAAAAGTAATCCTTTTTGTTTTATTTTTTGCATCTAATAGATGATCTATAGTGCGAGTTGCAATTATTATTAATTCTACTCAAGGCCGTTTTCCACAAGACGAAAAATTCGCGCGAAGCGAATTTTTTCGTCGTTAAGCATGCGCAGATTAAACATTTTTAGCGATTATTTATTTCTACATTAATTCTTAAAGTTTTTTTCTACATAAATTGGAATGGAATAGTTGCAGTTCTGCATTTGTTTGATATCAATAGATCCTCAAACTGATATTTGATATTAATAGATTGATATCAAATATCAGTTTAAGGATAAAATATCAGTATCAAAGTCTGATATCAAATTATGATTACAAAATTATCAATATCAAAGGTTGATATCAATAGATCCTCAAACTACAACACCTGAAAAAAATATTTTATAACAAACAAAAATATTTTGACTTTTCTAACAGATTTTCTATTCTTAAAAATTAAAAACGTTTTGATCTTAAGAGGTTAATTTATTTCAAAATTCAGAACCTGACGCAAATTTAAATTCTTTACAAACCAATATTATATTACAATGAAAATTTTTCCATTAACATCTTAAAGAAAACAGGCATGAAATTTTTATAAACCAATTTTACTGATGGGGTTAAGCCGATAATAATAACAAATTGTTAATTGCCAAACAAAAATGTTTAATTAATTAATCATTTTTGCTAAATATAAAAAAATTAAAATTGTACTTGTCCCTGGCCGGTAAGCCCTTCGGCCTCCAGTCCAACCCTTGTTTACGTATGCCTATAAAAAAATACATGTTTTACATTAATATTAGTAAATTACCTTTTTAGTTTCTTGTTAAAAATTGTATTCTGTATTAAAGTTTATTTCTGAGAATTTGTAAGATAATCTAATCCTACATTGTATTTTGCTTTATATAATTCGATGTTTTTAAATAAATATATTACTTTTTTATCGCGCTTAGCTTGTCTTATTTCGTGTATTTTGGTTAAAAAAGTTTTAAATGTTTATAAAATTTTGAAACATTTATAGCAAAAAAAAAAACGTTTTAAAAAAACTTCCAGCGAATCAATTTTTTTACATAAACATGAAAGTTTGCAAAAAAAGATCACTGGAAATTCGCTGGAAAAGTTCACTGGAAGTTCGCTGGAAAAGTTTGCTGGGTTTTGAAACAAGTTCGCTGGAAATTTCCAGTGAACTTTAGAGATCACTGGAAGTTCACTGGAAAAGATCACTGGAAATTCGCTCGGTTTTGGAACATTTTTTCACTGGAAGATCGCTGGGTTTTTTTGTAAGGGGAGAAGCGTTCAATATCAGCTCGTTGCACCATGTGCAGAATGCGTTCTTTGCCTTGTCACGGAGGATAAGCTCCATGGGTTGAAAAGATCTCAAAATATTGTTTCTTTGCGCAAAGTTTAGTAAGCAGCTATGATAAATTAAAAGTTTCTTCTGCAATGGTAAAATTAAGACAAAGGAAACAGGTAGTTGGTGAGACGACATGAAGTTTCTCAACTTACTTGTACTTTCCGGATCACTCAAAATGATAAGATCCCATTGTAAAGTTTCAAAAGATTCCAAACATCAGTTATGCACGCAAGAACTCTTGAGCCAATTAAGGTAGGATGAGGACTGGCAGAAGCCAGTTTAGAAATTTATGCGTTTATTATGATTCCCGAAACTCGTACGCAGTGGACACGGACGTAAAAAAGACGTCTTTTAAACGTCTTATACATGTTTTGGACGTCTTTTGAATGTCTTTTGAACGTTTCGGACGTCTTTTAAACGTTCAAAAGACGTCTTTTTTTGGTCCGGTGCCCACTGGGTAATAGGTTGTGTAATATCTACTTATTCATTAATAGTCTTATATCTTAATTGTCTCATTTGCTTAAAATACAACTGGAAAACTCTTTAATTAATGTTGTCTGCAACAATCATCGATGTGAGCGTATAATTAGAGTTTTGCTATTTTCTGGAAAATCAATCAAGCATCAGCAAGAAAAACCTCCCTGTGAGATTCACCTCGTCTATAACATTATAGTGAATTTAAAAAAAAAACGCCTGATAATTTTCTTGTGTGTTTAGTGACCCTTATGATGTTGCGTGAATGCTACTCAAAAAATGAGCTAAAAAACTGATTAAACATTTAAAGTGCGAGGTTTTTTTTTATCACATTATTTTTTATTAGATCATCGAGTTATTTTGTGCGTAAGACTGTTTTTATTAAATTAACTTGAAAATAAGATTATTTTTTTTTAATGAAAGCTAATCAAGTTACGATACAGGGAAACGAGGTTGTATAAAAGTCATTACCCCAGTAAACATATCGTCAGTGAAAAGTCATTACCACGAATCTCAAAAAATTGAGGTTTTCAGAAAAGGTAAACATCTGAGCTGATGCTATGACTGTAAACTCAATTTAAAATTTAAATATTTAATTAAACTAAATTAAATGAAACGTTGAGACATAATGTCTTGACCTTCATGAATTGATTTGCGAGTTTTGAATCCTGCGAAATGCATTTCTATTGGCATTTGATTTACAGGGTTTTAACAGAAGATGCATATGGTAAATTACAGTTCAAAAGCATTGAAACCCCAAAATTGCATTTTTTTAAGATAGGTGGTAATGACTTTTCATCAACAATATGTATGTATCGATGTACTAAAGTTATCACTTATGAACACAAGAAAAAAACAAATCCTAACTCTCCAAGGTTTAACTAGTAAAATTATCACCGTTATCGATTTTTCATTTTTTTATTTTTTTCTCATCAAACTCACCAAAGATTCATTATAAGTGCAAATTTCTGAAGTTTAACATTTTTAAATGCGTTTGAATTTTTGTAAATGATTACGGCTTATATTTTAAATATATATATATATATATATATATATATATATATATATATATATATATATATATATATATATATATATATATATATATATATATAAATATATATATATATATATATATATATATATATATATATATATATATATATATATATATATATATATATATATATATATATATATATATATATATATATATGTGTGTGTGTGTGTGTGTGTGTGTGTGTGTCATTTTTTTTGTTAAGCTTCTACGTCTGCTAGTATCCTTTTGGATATTCAGTACAATACTTTTAAAAACGATAACAAACGTGTTTTGTTTTATACCAGTTTTTACGAAACAAAAGTTATTTTTTATAAAATTAAACTCTTCAAAACAAAATAGAAAATTATATTAAAAACAGATAAACAATATTTTTTTTTTTAATTAAATAAATCAAATAAAGAAAAATAAACAAAGTCAACAAAGTTTTTATAAAAGAAACGATTTAATTTTTTTTGTTTCCTTAACAATTTTAACGGTTAAGTTTTTAAGTGCACATAAATTATCAAGCACTTAAATTGTTATCTTATCCATTAAGATTAGATAAGCTAACAGCGTCTTTAATTATTTGTAGCATGCTTAAGTTAGATTTACAGATTAATTTCTCGCTAGGCTAATTAACCCTAGTCATAAAAGAACTCATGTTTATAACTATGAATTAATTTCTCTTTAAAGAAATTAAAGTGAAAAAGTTCACTTTAATTACTCTCAAGTCCATCCGTTTTTAAATAACTTTTAACAGTAGTTAAAATTAAAGTTTTTTCCACCTGTCTAATTTAATCATTTTTGAAACTGATTCAATCAATACTCAAAATGACTTACTTTTTCAAAACGAAAACTGTCATTGCTTCATAAAAGTTCATGGACACTGTGTAAAAGTTAATTTAAAAAAAGGTTTTAATAGGATCTAGAGTTGATTCACTGATAGAGTTGATCTGGAAATATATATCAGTGAATCACTACATAATTCAAACACTTTACTATATTCATGACGGGTTCGAAATAAAACACATGTGCTCACAAATGAAACACATCAAAGTAATTTTTTTTTTATCTAGAGGTTTATTTAAAAGTTACGCTTCGTAAAAAATAAATTCTTCCTCGTAATATGGTTTTGTTTCTTTTAAAGATGTATTATTTTCTCTGAACAGAATTTTTTCTAGCAAGATTTAGTAATTTATGGTAAAAACTATTAATTTACTTTTATTTTTGTTGTTTCAGGCTGTTTAGGAAATAATCCAATATTATCCGTAGTTGGCCGCTGCGTTTACAAATAAAGGGATTACTGTGGTCTTCTGCGGTTATAGAAATTATTAAAGAATTTAATAAAGAATTTAATAAAACCATTTTTTAATGTATTTTATACCAAAACATTTAAAAATGACAGGAAACTTCAATTTGAATTTTTTACTTGTATAATTGTTTTAATACATTAATTATATAATTATCTATATATTAATTAATAATTAATATATACTGTTTTAATATATTAATTTTAATATAAAAGTATATAAAGACACGTTCCTTTGTCATTACATACTATTTTAAAATTTTTAAAAACGTTTATTGTCAATTTTGAAGATAATTTATTATATATAGCTTTACTCAGCAACATCAGTATTGTTTGCAATATAAAAGTAACATAATTTACTTAAATATTAATAAAATATTATTACAGGAAACCTCATTTGATAATCGTTATAGCAAAATAACATAAAATGTTAAACAGTGTAAAATGAACTAAAAAAAATAAAAAGTAATAAAAAATGTTTTGATATGTTAAAGATTTTATTATATTAGTGATTCTTAAAAACTATAACAATAAAAAGGTTTTATCTCAAATAAGGGGCTGTCCATTAATTACGTCAACAATTTTTTTAAGCAATTTTTACCTCCCCCTCCCCCTTGTCAACAACTTGTCAAACTTTCAATGACCCCCAATAAAATTACGTTAATATTTGATACCCCCCTCCTCCCAAAAAAAAAAATTAAGATGGAAAAAAAAATGTTTTAAATTGACAAGTTTACGACTGAAACAAAAAAGTGGTTCAAAGTAAAATGCTTAGAAAAAAAATGTATTCCGTATTTTTAAATAAACGTATTTTTAAATGAATATAATCATTTAAAATTACAAATGCTTGCTCTGAACAAAAAGTGAACTAAAGTAAAAGGTATAAAAAAAATTAAAACTTTTTAACTTATAAACATAATAACGACTGAAACAAAAAAGTGGTTCAAAGTAAAATGCTTAGAAAAAAAATGTATTCCGTATTTTTAAATAAACGTACTTTTAAATGAATATAATCATTTAAAATTACAAATGCTTGCTCTGAACAAAAAGTGAACTAAAGTAAAAGGTATAAAAAAAATTAAAACTTTTTAACTTATAAACATAATTTTTTTTTTTTTTATTTGCATTCACTCCCAACAAGGCTGCAAGCAACCACTATTAAGTTGGGAGTTACTAGGAAAAAAAAAGAACAGAGTTATAGAGCAAGGAAACGGTTGACAGAAGACTTGAAAAGTTGAAGGTTGTATGAGTCAGGAAAACTTGAAGATGGGAGAGAGTTCCAAAGGATTGAAGTCTCGGGAAAAAAACTAGATGAATAAAAGTTTTTAGAGCATGCAGGGACAGATACAGTAAACGAATGAGACTTAGCTGAATTCGTCATTCAGCTTTTTCAGCGTCATTCGTCAGACGAGTAAAACGAGAATGAATTTTAGTTGATGGAACTAGAGATGATAACTCCTTTGAGCAGTGACCATGATAGTATCTGTAGAAAAGAGAAAGAGATGCAACTTTACGACGATGGGAAAGAGGTTCAAGCTTAACAGATAGTCCAGGTCCAACAACATTTACAATGCGTTTTTGGACCTTGTCAAGAAGAGAAAGTGAATCGTTAGAAGAACCAGCCCAAATATGACAACAGTATTCCATACAGGGACGAATAAGAGATTTGTAGAGGTAGAGAATGGAATCAGAAGTAAGGAAATGGCGAGCACGATAAAGAGAAGCAACCTTAGCAGAAGCTAATTTAGCAATCGATTGTATATATGGTTTCCATGAAAGGTCAGTAGTAAGCGATAACCCAAGAAGACGTAAAGAGGAGGACTCAGTAAGAGGATTGCCATTCATTAATATAGGAATGTTGACCATATTACGGTAGTTGTTTGCAGTAAGCAACTCGGTTTTTTTAGAGTTGAAATTCACAAGCCACTGGGAACCCCAATCTATTACTGAAGTGAGATCGGATTCAAGATCAGCTGCTTGTTCTAGGCGATCAAGAAGAGAAGACTTTTTGTCAAGACAGGAGTATAAAGTTGAGTCATCAGCAAAAAGAGCTACTTTAGATGAAAGGTTGTCAGGAAAATCGTTTATGTAGATAAGAAACAAAACAGGGCCCAGGATGGAACCTTGGGAGCCCCAGAAGTTACTGGAAATAAAGAAGAGTGTTGGCCTTCAAGGATGACTTTAATAAATTGGTTAGAAAGAAATGATTTGATAATCTCAAAAACTTTCCCTGAAACACCATATGAAGCAAGCTTATGGAGAAGACCAGCATGCCAAACTTTGTCGAAAGCTTTAGATATGTCGAGAGCAATAGCCCTAGCCTCACCACCTCCATCTAATGCACGATAAAATCTTTTAGTTACAGCAGTTAGCAAGTCGGCCGTAGAGCGAGAGGATCGAAAACCGTATTGATTGTCTGACAGTAGTTTATTTGACTCAAGATGAGATGCGAGGAATTTGTTGATCAAAGACTCAAAGACCTTGCTAATAACAGAAAGAAGACTGATCGGACGATAATTGGAGGGGGCAGAATTTTCTCCAGAGTTTTTGAATATTGGAACCACAGATGCCATTTTCCAACAAGCAGGAAAACAAGACTCAGTCAAACACTTGTTAAATAGTTTAGAGAGAATTGAAGAAAGTTCTAGAGAACAATTCTGCAAGACTGTGACAGGAATGTTGTCTGGACCACAAGCTGTAGACGAGTTTAATTGAGATATGACTTTAGCAACAGAAGCCGGAGTGATTTGAATGTCTAACAATGGGTCAACCTGTTTGACTGGAATGGAAGGAAGAGAATGTCCATAAGATTCAAAAGTGGAACTAGAAGAAAAGTTCTTTGCAAATAGTTCTGCCTTATCCTTGGGAGAGGTAATAAGATCAGTCCCATGAATGAGAGATGGAATGTTAGATCTACCCTTGTTAATAATGCTGTTAAAGATTTTCCAAAAGTCTTTAGAGCCTAACTTCTGTGATAAGATGCGAGATTTAGTGAACTGAGAATAATAGAGTTTAGCATCAGAAAGCACCTTTTTACATCGATTTCTTGCAATCATAAATAGCCGTTTGTTCTCAAGAGAGTTGTTCTTTTGAAAAAGATGAAAAAAATGATTACGATTGGATATAGCAGCCGCACAAGAAGGAGAAAACCATGGAGTAGAATGAGGCTTGACTTGAAACCGACGAGAAGGACTAAAAACTTCCATTCCAGCCTGAATCCAGGAGGTTACGTAGGAGGCGCATTTGTCAGCTGAGAGAGAAAAAACATAAGCCCAAGGACCATCACGAAGAAAATCACGAAAGGAATCCCAGTCAGCTTTAGGGTAGTAGTAGGTGGTGCGATGATAAGGTGAGCCCAAAAAAGAAGTACGAGAAGAAAGATTTATAGAGATCATTGCATGGTCAGAACCACCTAAGGGAGAAAAGGGAGAAACTGAACATAAGCTAGGGTCAGAGATAAGACATAAGTCAAGGAGTGAAGGTAAATGATTAGGGTTGTTAGGAAAACGAGTCACAAAGTTAACTATCTGAGTAAGAGATTGAGAAACGCAGAAGTTAAAGGCTTCAGTGCCAGCAGGATCAGTGGTGTTAGAGTCAAGCCATTCAGTGTGATGGGCATTAAAATCACCAACAACAACAATATTGGCAGAGGGGTAAAGAGAGAGGGCATGGTCAATTTGATCAGAGATAACATCTAAAAGACTGCAATCATGGGAAGAAGGAGAACGATAAAGAACAAAGAGAAAGGTGATAGAGTGAAGAGGTGCTAGGCGAAAGCACATAAAAGAATGGTCAAAGGATTCGAACCTGATTTCACGACAAATAGGGGAATTAATGCGTATGTATACCCCTAAACCTAGCATGTGACTATTGGAGTCTTTACAAATCAAAGGATAGTACCCATCAACACTGACATCTGAAGAAGGAATTGCAGAACTTAAATTTGTTTCACTGAGTGCAAGCAAGTCTGGTGAATTTTGCAGGAGGTAAGACTCAACTGATGAAAAGTTGCTTCGTAGACCGCGAATATTTGTAAAAGATATATTAAAATATTTAGGTGGTGGAGATGGTTTTTTAGGTTTTAAATTTTTGGTTACTTTGGTCATGATTTGGGTTTAATGAGAACTAGACTCATTCATAGATAGAGCACAGCCTCCTAATCAATGAGCTATGCAGTTGTCTCAGTCCTGTTAATTAACCCTAAGCCGTGACATAGGGCTCCTTATGTGGCCTTGACAATGCACACCAAAAGCATTAACAGGGACACCATCCATGCGCAACATGGCACTGTTAATAGTGTGATATTTTGCAGCTGTTGATGGAATCAGCCTCTCTGAGAGCTACCACAGAGTTCGGGAAACCTTACTACCAGCCGGCCTCAGAACCATTAAACTGAGTTTTAGAGCTGTACCCTCATATGGAGATAACAGGAAGAGGTGCATAGCCATTATCAAGAAGGCATAAGCAAAATTCTATGAGTAGAGTCAAGGAGATCCAGCATTCATCATCCTAGGCAGGAAACAATGTAACACAGGTTACATCTACGCCAGCCTAATAGATGAAGAAGGGGTTCGAGGCTGGTTAGCAGAATTTTTCTGCTTACCCCTAAAGTCTTTGCCTAGGAGGCCTTCTACAAGACAGTAGCAGGATGCAGTTAACATCTGCCCAAGATGAGTATTTTTATCGAGACACCATCTCTAGCCTTTACTCAACCAAGAGACCCAAGGCAGGGGATGTTTAGCTGGATGCAGTTAACATCTGCCCAAGATGAGTGTTTTTATCGAGACACCATCTCTAGCCTTTACTCAACCAAGAGCCCGAAGGCAGGGGAATTTTTAGTCGGAGTTTATTTCTCCTAGCCTTTGCATTAGAAGAGCACACTCTGCAAGGCAGCAGGGCTTGTGGCAGGTGGTACTGGGTTACGTGATACCAGTAGCAAGATTAATCTCGATTATCCTGACCTGACCTGAGATTCCAGTATAAAAATAAAAAGAATTATTTTTAAGAAAAAAAAGACTAAAGGGTTCAGAAAAATGTTTACAAGTTTAAATTATAATCATATTTCAAAATAATAAAATTCTCCTCACTCTAACATTAGACCTAATACAAATTAACAGAAAAAGCCAATTATTTTTAATAGAGTCTAGAATAACAAAAAAGGCAAATTGTATAAACCAGGAGTTGGCAACCTTTTGAGATGGAAGAGCCTTATGTTACAATATGAAAAGTTTTTCAGTTTTTAAAGAGCTACCAAAATCTTTATTTTAATATTATATTTAGGAATGCGGAATCCCGAAAATTAGAGGAACTAATCGTTAGGAGTTTTTAAACCCGAAGTCCTTAGGTATGATTGTGGCTAGGACTCTGGGCTAGGACTACGGGCTTAAAAACAATATGTTTCAAATCATTAAATTTCATGAGTTTTTTTATTTAGCAGATCATAAATAAACCAACATGTTTAGAGTTTTTGGACACCAGAGACCAGTAAAAAATAGAGATATAAAACCAGAGTCCTTTTGGGACTACGCATCCTTGATTATACCAGTATTTGTGGGTATATGTCAAGATAATAATATTTCGTTGTCAAGATGCATTTTATAATAATATTTCACAGATAATGCATATAATAATATTTTGATGTCAAGAGCATCATCTTGACATTAAAAGAACCACAAGAGGCTTGCGAGCTGCATGTTGTACCCCTTGTATAAACGTTTAAACAATATAATGTAGACAATGTACTTACATGAATCTTTTTTGTTTGCACAGCAGACTGAAACAACAATAACTTTGGAAAAATAATAGCGTTACGAGTAAACATTTTGTGTGTAGTTATTTAGTTCTGTATGTTGGGTTGTTTAAAGCACAAAACGGTTTTTAAAAAGTAGGAATATAAATTATAGGATAGGAATTAAAATACTGAAGGTTAAGCGACTATGTAACACAGGACTGAAAACACTACCTAATTTTCCTTTTTTTTAAATAGTCAAAATAACCTTAATTTATTCAAAGACCAACTATCCTTACTCCATTGGAATAATATTAACATAAACAATAATGCAAACGACATATATGAAACTTTCTTCAAAACTTTCTATTCTGTATACGACGCTAACTTTCCCGTAGTTGAAATAATAGCAAAACCTAAGAGTTTGAATTCTCCTTGGATTACCAAGGGGTTTAAAAAATCTTCCAAAATCAAACAAAAGTTATATATAAATTTTATAAAAACAAAAACAACTGCAAACGAAAAAAATTACAAAAACTATAAATATTTATTTGAGAAAATTCGTAAAAATTTAAAAAAAAATTATTACTCGGAATTACTTAACAAATTCAAATATAACACCAAGCGAATTTGGGAAATAATGAAGGAAATTATAGGAAAACAAAAATCATGCTTTGGTTTTCTGCCACAAATGATTAAAATAGAAAACACTAGCATATTTGGACCAAACGCTATATCACATGAATTTAATAAATTTTTTACTGAAATAGGTCCTAGACTATCAAATAAGATTCCTATCACAAGAACTTTGTTTAGTGACTTTTTATTATCCTTGGAGAAGTGCATATGCTCTGATGAGCTATCCTCTGATTTATCAATTGAAGAACTTGAAAAGGCGCTCAAATCTATTTAAAAAAATAAATCATGTGGACCAGACGAAATAGATGGAAATGTGATAATAGATTGCTTTAAGCAACTAAAAGATGTTCTTTTTAAAGTTTTCAATGCCTCAATTAAACAAGGAATCTTTCCAGAACAATTAAAAATTGCCAAAATTACACCTATTTATAAAAATAGTGACAAATGCCGAATAACTAATTATCGCCCCATCTCTGTGCTCTCTGTATTTTCAAAAATCCTAGAAAGAATTATGTACAACAGAATATATAAACACTTTGACAAAAATAACCTACTCTATGTTAATCAATTTGGTTTTAAAAAGGATAGCTCAACAGAGCATGTAATTATCCAACTTGTAAATGAAATTTCAAAATTGTTTGAACAATCAAAATATACATTAGGTATTTTTATCGACCTATCGAAGGCCTTCGATACGGTTGACCATCACATTCTACTCAAAAAACTGAAATACTATGGAGTAAATAACCAAGCGTTAAGGTGGTTCAGAAGTTACTTAACAAATAGAAAACAATTTGTTGTTGGTAATGACAACTATCACAACAATTGTTTAAGTATAACCTGTGGAGTTCCACAAGGTTCAATCCTCGGACCTCTCCTTTTTTTAATTTATATAAACGATTTAAATAAAGCAACTAATCTGATGAGCATCATGTTTGCTGATGATACTAACTTATTCATCTCTAAGAGTGATATTAGCGAACTTTTTGCCACAGTAAATAAAGAACTTAAACTTTTATCCCACTGGTTCAAATCCAACAAATTAACTTTAAACACTGACAAAACTAAATGGACTCTTTTTCATTCTAATAGGAAAAAAAAAATTTTACCCTAAAACTTGCCTCCAATCTTTATTGATGAAGTTGAAATAAAAAGAAACTCCGTTATTAAATTTTTAGGTGTTTATCTCGATGAGAACATTAATTGGAATCAACATATTAACTATATATGGACTAAAGTCTCTAAAAACATTGGAGTTTTGTACAAAGCTCAAACTTATCTCAATAAGAAACACTTAAGGCAACTTTATTTCTCATTTATTCACTGCTACATAAATTACGCTAATATTGCCTGGGGAAGTACTGAAGAAAGTAAATTACTTCGTCTTTATCGCTGTCAGAAACGAGCAATTTGCATAACTAACTTTGCTGATCGTTTTTCTCATTGTAAACTTTATTTTATTGAGATGAAAATTTTAAATATATTTGAACTCAACGTTTTAAAAATTTTATGCTTTGTTTATATGTGGAAAAACATCTATCCCCCCAGTCCTTAAACATTTTTTTAGTTTAAAACCTAGCAACAAATACACTCTTAAAAGAAAAATTTTTTTTAACGAACCTTTTTGTTAAAAAAATTTTAATCAATTTTGTCTTGCCTATCGTGCACCGCACCTATGGAATAAACTTGTTTTACCTAATGTTGATTTTGATCGACCAAATTTTTTTTGTCTTTTTAAAAACAAAATTAAAAATCTAATTTTTTCCCTCGATAACATTATAGAGTACTATTAATTAATTTATCTATTATTTAACTTTTTATTATTTTTTCTTTAAAGTTTTGTTGTTAAAAACCATTTATATTTAAGATTTGCTAATGTAAAAGTTCTATATATATATTTTACTTTACTGTAACGTATACTTTACAAGGTATTCGTAAATTATATTGTTTATAAATGTTTTTTAAGGTTCCGATGATAAGATCTTAGTGATCTTCTTTCGGAAACCTAGTTTACACTGTTATCACGATTTGTATATATATATTTGTAAAGTAATTTTAATAGTTTATTGTATTGTAAAACGACTAACTTTGTAAGCTGAATAAAAAAAAAAAAAAATTTATATAAAAAAAATAACATGTTTAAAAGAAAAAAGTGTTGATGTCAACTTTTTTGACCCCCCCCTCCTCCCCCTTGTCAATAATTCTCAAAAAAATTTGGACCCCCTCCCCCCTATTTTGTTGACGTAATTAATGGACAGCCCCTAAACATGAATTAGAAGTGGATAAATGATGATAAACATGAATTAGAAGAGGATAAATTACGATTATGGAAGGATTTAATTAACAAAATAAAAAAATAAAAAATAAAAACACGAAGAAATTGAGAAAGAAAACTTAAACAAGGATCCAAAACTTTAACTAAACTTATTTTTTACGCGTTTAATAAAAACTTAGCGCGTATTGTACGCGTTAAAGCTCGGCGTCAAAAATATTTTTAATAACTAACTTAAAATATTTGACAAACTATTATTTCCACATACAACATGTTTATTTGCGATGCATACAACATTATTGAGTTTTTGCGATGCATACAACATTATTGAGTTTTTGCGATGCATACAACATTATTGAGTTTTTGCGATGCATACAACATTATTGAGTTTTTGCGATGCATACAACATTATTGAGTTTTTTGCAATGCATACAACATTATTGAGTTTTTGTCGTTTTTTGATTATACTGAGTTAATGTGCACCAAAAAAAGTGCTTACGGCACTAGCCCTCAATATTTCAACTGCATTAATCTGTACTGAGAGAGCTTTTAATGTCATTAGTGGAACTAATAGGAGTAATAAACAAAACCTTTCCATTCATTCAGCCAAGCTATTGACCTTGATGAAAGACATTCCCCATCTTTAAATGAGTTATAAATGATGGCGAAAAAAATTCTTAATTACCCAGAACCAACATCAGTGAGAATACCTATGATGTGATGATCTCAAACCCAAATCTACACAACAGACTTTTATTTGTTATTGAAATAAATATCTGTCAGTATTTCATTTTCATGTACCGTCACAATAACAATATCTCTCCTGCAAGCTTTAACAACAAGTTTGAAATAAATAAAAATGAAATCTAAGTGCAAACACGATGAGCACAAATAACCCAGTGGGCACAGGACCAAAAAAAGACGTCTTTTGAACGTTCAAAAGACGTCCAAAACGTGTATAAGACGTTTAAAAATTACGTCCGTGCCCACTGGGAAACTGCTTCGTATACTTAATAAATATTTAGAATGTAGCATTTCATATCGAGTACCAAAAGTATGGAATACCTTTCAAAAAGGATTCAGGGGTATGGTAAATTCGTTAAGTTAATTCAAATTTATATCAATAAAACTTTTTAAAACTTGAGAAACATTTTTGGTTAAACTTTTAAACTTATTCTGAATAATTACAATACTCTTTTGTAATTTTGTTAAAGGAGTCGGATGTACACGGAAAAATCTGGTCAAATTTATATTGAGATTTCACAAAAAGCACAAATGCTTTTTATTCCTTTTTTTTTTTTTTTAATTAAACATTACTTCCTTACCTTTGATTGTGTCGATAAACTTTTATTTACAAATCAATGATTTGCAAAATGTTTCGAAAACAAATTGAGGTGCGTAAATTTTTTTTGCAAAAATCCATTGACTTTACATCACTTGGTTGCTAAACGTACAAATGTCCTAAAGGGTATATTATAAATAAGTTCAAGACTACTTAAGCTTAAAAAGAAAACCTGGAAGTGGAACAAAGAAAACTTTCCATAAACCTAAAAAGGTAAAGTCTATTCTCAGTCCAATAGCAAGAAATCTGAACCAATCACAGTAGATTCTTGAGATCTAGCAAGAAAATTCAAGACGTACGCGTTCTCACATCAAAAAAGTATTCAAAAATACTGGAGATTAGTCATTTCATAAGAAAAATTCACCTAAAAGAAACTTAAATTGTAATATTTTAAAGAAATTCGACTCGCAAAGAAGTTGGCTAAGATAATGGCGATAAAGGTATATGCATAATTGAAATATATTGTAAGGATGATTCACAACCTCCTGGTAAACAATTTTTCTATGAGAACAAATATAAACATGTCGATGATCAATTTTAAGCATCTGCGTATCAAAACGGTACAAGACGAAACGAGACAAAACGATAAAAAAAAATATTATTTTGATAAAACCGGTACAAAACGAAACAATTTTTACACAACTTCGCAAAAAAACGGTACAAAACGAAACAAACTTTTATTGTTCCGTAAAATATAATTTACAAATCAAAACAATAATAATCTTGTTTTGAAAAATCCGTACGAAACGAAATAAGGTTAAACTTTTTCCAAAATAAAACGGTAAAAAACGAGACAAACATGAAATTCCAGTTTTTATAATAACTTTGTAAACAATTTTCGGAAAATAATTTTTAAAGTTATTAAAAAAGTAGGATATTTTTAAGAAAAACCAAATTTTTAAACAATAAATTAATTAGTTTTGCGGAATATTGAAAGTTAAAATGATCTTTTATTTAGTAGGTTGTCTCCTTTATATAATAGAATTTAAAATATTTAAAAGATGCGATCTTGATGCGAGTTTATATACATATAAATATATAATTTATGTCTAGATGAACTCAAAGTCAACAAATTTTTACAGTAAAACCAACCTACAATTGACAACTTCTTTGTTATCGTTTTTTATTTAATTATAACGTCGTATAAGTTTGTACATTTTCTTAGATGCGTTAAATCTTATGAAATGATGCTGTTGCTTTTTGCTTCTCACCATTCTAAAAAAGTTCTACAGTGTTGCAAAGATAACAACGTGAAAATTGTTCCTAAAGATGCGAATCCATCAAGTTGTGCTGAAGAGCCCAAGATTGACGATTTTTGGGCAATACATCAAACAGTTCATCAAGCTCTTTAAAGTTAAGTTAAAACCCCAATTGATGTAAACACATTTAATATTAAAAAAATTTGAAGTAAAAAGCATGTACGGTTTTAGAGAAATTTCAATTTAAAGTTGACCGGATTTTAAAGTGTCTAGCCCGAGGGCTCTATGAAAAGATTGCGATGACGCAAAGATTGCGATGATGTATAACCCTTTTGACATTGTCTGTTTTAATTATTTTTATGTTTTATGTTATGAAGTCGTAAAAGTTTTATTTTATGTTAAAACAAAGAAAAGAAAAAAAAAAAAAAAGTAAAACTATATCCATGATAACTTTCCATCGCCACCATAAAAAAAAAAAAAAAAAAAAATCGAACATAAATCGAACAAAAATCTGGAAGGAAAGTCAAAAGCTTATACAGCGTTGCCATGGTGCCGATAAAGCTTTTATCAACATATAGTTTGTTTTGAACCTTGACAATACAAATTTCATTTTGAAATTTGTATTATCAAATAAAATCAAAAAAATTTGATGTTTCAAAATTAAAAAAATTGACGTTTCAAAATTTGTATTGTCAAATAAGATTAAAAAAATAACCGAATCATTATTACTTTTTTTTTCGTAAAAATAGATAACTTATTGTAAAAGTCTAGATTTAATGTAAAAGATGTTTATTTATTACAACATGAATACTAATATAAAAATTTAGCATTAAAGTAGTAAATAGTCATAAAAAATAGTAAATATATATATATATATAAAAAAAGTAAACTTAAAAAAATGTTAACATAAATATTAACTCGTAAAAATTGCAAAAATTGCAAATATTGAAAGTATCGAAAATATCTTGATAAATTAATAGAAACGCACCCTAAATGTATTACAACTTGAAATTAATTTCAAAAACTAACTCACTTAGATATAAGGTACTAAGCATTTTATATAGAAATTTTTATAACATCTTTAAACTTTAAAAATTACATATCTTTTAAATAAAATATCACATACAAATTTTTGAAAAACAATATTAAAATGGTTCCCATACAAAGTATATAAAAAATGATAGAGACATCAATCTGCTTTAATGAAGATAGTTATTAGTATCAATGTAAAGGACTTTTTATTGATGCTAATATTTATTGTATCGGTTTTATCAAAAAATTTGCAGGTTCGTCTGAGACAGTTTGGTAAATCGTTGGTTTAATATGATGATTATTTTCAGAACCTACGCAGATAAATGCAGGATCATGTAAAAACATTTAACTTTGTGAATACGTTTTGGAATTCAGAACCGTCCAGAATAAAAATTTTTATAACAAATCAGATTGCATAGAGAGCAGTCAGGTATAGGAATGGCTCTTTTACTGACATTTTTTTTACTTACACGAGTTAATGTTTTTTGAAAAATTAAATTACATAAGTAATTTCATGCGTTTAATGTAAATTTTTATTTTAGTTATTAATTTTTTTGAAACGGCTTTTACTTTATAATGTTTTTTTTACTTTCAAAAGTAAATTATGTAAAAGAAGATTACATCAAAATGTAATTTACTTTTATATGCAAAAAAAAAAATGTAAAAGTTAATTACTTTTTAAATTTAAATAATATAATAAATAGTTCCTCAAATTGTAATTTACAATTACATATAAAAATAACTAGTTAAAAAAAAAATTATAAACCGTAATTGTAAAAAAAAACTTGCATATGAAAATGAATTACATAAAAGTAGTATGCTACCAAATATAAATTTAATTTACAAAATAAATAATATTTTTTAAGTACAGGTATTTGCACCTTAAGACGTAATGGAGATTCAATAAGATCTATATGCATTTTAAAGTTTTTTTCTGTAATATTTACAAAAACCTGTTCTAACATCGTGAGGTGATGAAATAATTCGGAATTTTTGTACAGAGCATCGTTTTAGGGTCTGAGAAGACTGAATAGTTGCTATACATCTTGATGCTTGTTTAAATTTATCATTTTGCATCCAGTTAACATTTAGATCTGACTCTGCAAGACCAACCACTTTATCTGCTTTGATTAAAGATTCTTTTGTTGTCCATGATGAACATATCTCTCCTAATATTCCCATAAACCCAGAACGATCAATTGTTATCATACTTGAAAACAGTTTAGATTTAAGTTGGCGATAATGATGGTGTAAACTATGATTTACTTGATCCAACATTTGTGTTACACCTGTTGAGTCTGGCGGACCAACAAAAATATGAATTTGTTTTTCGTGACAACAATGAAGGACACTTAAGTCAAACCTTGAAGAGTGACCATCCGTTAGTACCACCACAGGTCACTCTTTATTTTTTTTTGTTAACTTGCAATCAAAGAATTTATAGAAATCGAGCAGAGAATTGTGATTTTTTACTCCATGTTCTGTAGTTGATATAAACAAATTTGGAATCTTTTCCACAGTGGATTTCGGTCCAATTTTGCTAGTTATTACTTTTCTTGATAATAATATATAACAAATAACTACATCCCCAGCACATGTCACGAGTGGGTGAATAGTAATACAATCTATGTTCTCGCGGATCATTTGATAGCAACTGTAACCCTTTCCAGCAAACAACCGTTAAATCCAAAGTTTATAAACTGTGGAGTTTCATCATGATTAAACATGCATTTAGTATCTATTATAACGTACCACACTCCTACCGAAGTTTTTTCACTGTTCATCATTATACCTGTAACTTTAAGTTCTTCGGCTAGTTCATTTAATTAACTTTCAACCATTTTCCTGGTGCAGTTTAAAGCACAGTTCATAGAAACTCTCCCTTGCCTATTTAGAATCAGACTAGGATGCTTTGCCATGAATCTTGACCAGAAAAAATACAATAGTTTATTTGCAAGTACTGCTTTTTCTGCATTAAATGAAAGCATGCAATATAAACAATGATTTTTCAGGTTTTTAGCATGCATGCGATACTTTATTATATTTAAAATGACTGTGGACAGCTCTTTTTTTGTAATACCTTCTAGACATCTGTTTATATTTTTTGCATGCAATACTACTGCATTCTCCTCGTCCGTTGTCAAAATTGAAAGATTTTTATTTTCAGCACCATCTAAAATTCAATTTATAGTTCTAGGATCAACATTATAACCTCCTTGTTTAACAGATTTGTAGCCTCGACAGTTTTTTTTTTTTTACAATAATCTAAAGCATTTGTTACAATATTTTTGTTTAATTCTATTTCGTCTCTGTAAGAAGCTGCTTGATTTTTGTTTTAGGTCTTAAACTAAGATTGAACTTTAGTCTCATTTTAATATACTTTAACTGTAAAAACAAAATTAAAAGGTTTCGTAAATAATTTAAAATAAAACTTTTTAGTTCTTTAAAAATCTTACCTGCATTTTAAGGTACAAAAAACCTACATTAAAGTAGGCTAAAGTACATGAGGTTGAAAATCTGAAAGTCATTTATACAATCTACTTACTTGAATTAAACATAAAACAATTAAGAAATTATTACACAAAATTTCAACAGAAATAAAAAAATTGTTCTAAAGTGATTGCCGTAAAATAAAACCTAGATTTTAAGGTTCACATGGTAAAACAGGCCTTATTTAGTGGATTCATATTGCCGATTCATTAAAGAGTGTAAGTGCAACAAGTAACCCAAGGGAGTTTAAATAATTATAAGGTATGTTCATATTCTGAAGATTAGTTTTCAGCTATTGTAACAAAAATTTTTATAGTTATTAAAAAAATCGTCTACCTTTTAAGGTACAATTACGTGTAAAAGTTTTCATTATTTAAAAACTAAGAAGGGAAAGTTTAAACCAGTCCCAGATTATGGGAGCTATAACCCAATGTCCCGCTGATTTAGGAGCCCCAATTTTTTTAAGTGGATGCTTTTCCGCCACTTGAATAAGAAAAATGCCCACCTGCTCAGAAATATCCTCAGACCCTAAAAGTCTTAATAAGGCTCTGGTTTAAAGAACTTTGTATTTTTAATATCTTGATAAAATAATTTTTAGTTTTGTTCTTTACAATGATAGTGAGTTAATATTAGTTTTTAGAAATAATTGTTTCCTTTTTTTTTATAGGAAATCTGAAGATATCGCTATCAATGGCCATAACTTTAAAAACAAAAGATATTGCTCTGTACCTGGGTGGAAATTATGCAGTAGTTGTTACAAAAGGGTACGGTATTTTAAATGGACATGAAAACTTTAGAACTATTTATGTAAATATCTTTACATTACAGTGGCCTAACTACAGCATAACCAGTATAAGTAAAGCTTACGGTTCCTCAAGCAACTAGGCCCAGGGCCGCGAGATTTAGTAGCCTCAAGATATATTTAAATAATTTTTTTAAAATTTTTTTAGTAAAAGTTATTATTAAAGAATTTGGGCACCCAGGCCACGTATGTCTACTGGCAAAAATTATTTTGTTACACCACTGTGTAATATACGTATAACCTAAGCCGTAGCTAAGCAACAGTTTCAAAGTAGATTGAGAAATGAAACTCGTGGTGATTGGAGCCTGGAAACATAAACACCCTAGAACATTTACCATCCCTACCCCAAATATAAGGGCAACAAATTAGTAATTTTTACTTTTTTTATTTTCTTACTCTAAATTTAAGTTGACAGGTTTTAAAATTCAAAATTCAGAAGTTATAGTGATATAAAGTTTACACCTTAACCAATTGTGGTGGTTGTTTCAATCTTTTTCTAAACATTCTGTGATAAAAATAAGAACATGCCTAAGTTTGGCACTTAAGTATGTTATGTTTACCAAAAGAATATTTTTTAACCAAAATTACTGTTTTTTTATAATTTTATAAATATCCCGGTGGGAAGTCGGCTAGCGAATAGCTAGCTATAATCGTTACGATAAAGACAGCGATTTGGCCACGAGGATCACTAGCTTTTTTAAGTTAGCGAAAAGCTATCGATTTTTGTAAAGATAAAGACAGCGATTTAGCAACGAGGACAGCTAGCTTAACAAGCTGAAGATCCACTGGCTATTGTACCTAGCGACATATCGTAATAAAACCGTTGTCTAAAAATTTTTGATATGTAGCTATCAACCAGGTATAGATTTGTAGATATTTTGTAGCTAGCTACAAAGCTACGATATGTAGCTAGCGACACATTGCTACAAAATCGCAATGTTTAAAGTTCAATTATTTTCATAGTTATAATAGACTCAACACTAAAAATCAAATTTTTAAAGATGTTAAAGACATTTGCAAAAAATAAAATAAGAAAAAAAAAATCGCTAGAAAATCGCTATAGAGTTAGCTAGTCGCTAGCTAGTCGCTAGCTCATTTCCCACCGGGATTATTATTTCAAAATTTAGGCAAGTAGACATCATAATATTATTGGTTATTCATAAAGTCTTTAAATGAGTTTAATATGGTTTTTAGCAACGCATTAAAAGACTTCATTTGTACGTGTTTAATAATACGTTGATTAAGTAATTCTTATTGGTTTGGTGATAAAAGTAATCGCCGCAATTTTAAATTATAAAACCTTTTTGCATTGCTTTTGACTTGGTATAATACCACGCAATACCACTCGTAATTAAATCAATTTAAAATTAAATCTTGTATTTTGTTTAATTTATATGGTTACGGATATTATTTTTTAAAACCATTATTTTTATATGTTAAAAAAAAAAATTATTCAAAATTTCTGTTATTTATGCAACATTTCTGTTTTAGTATATTTTAGAAAAAGATTTTTCTTTTTCTAAAATAACATAATAAAACAGGAGAATTTTGTATTTCAACCACTTATGTATTAATTTTTCAGATTTCCAAAAGTTACATAAAATTGTGAACTAAAACAAACTTTGTAAACTCAAACTTCAGAAAACTTCAAAAAAATAATTAACATTAATTTTTAATGACTTTATTATGTACGGATATTTAGGGGCTTGGCGATAAGACTATTTTTGTCTTTTTCTTGCCCCTGCCATTTGTATATTTTACAAAAGAAAAGTAATCATTTGTAATGGCAAATTTGGAAAAAGAAATCATAAAAGTTAAAAATCATCCACTGCATTAAATAATGTCTAATGCAATAAATAATAAAAACGATCAATGACCAAATTAACTTTGAAAAAAAAATTAATTTGACAATATTGTTTGAAAAATACGAATGATCTTATAGACTAAAATCACTTATAAAAACTCTTTCTTCGCTATTCTTCGACCACTTGGAGTATAATATTTTTATAAACTTAATGAGCATGTCATATTCTGATGAAGTTTTGTAAATAATTAAGAAAATTTAGTTTCATTATGTTTCTAGAAAAAACATCATGACCCATTAGAAAAGCCGAGTTAAAAGCTGTTGATCACATAACAAATACGCCTAGAAATTCTTTACTGGTAATTCGAAGTAAAATTTTCTGCTTTGTCTTAAAATAATAAGTTATGTTCAAAGAAGTAATAAAGATATGAGGTAAAGATTGACACATTTTTAGAAAAAATGTGTCAAATTTTATAGCATACGACAAAAAAAAAATTGGCATCCAATATTTTTAAGTGTTTACTAATGATATTACTGCCATAAACTGTTAAAATTTTTAGCTTTTGTGTAATATTATTATTAGATAATAATTTTTTGTTGCTGTAGTCCCACTGTCAATTTTAGTCTCTATCTGGGGTAAGTTTCTTTAGTCTCTATCTGGGGTAAGTTTCTTTAGTCTCTATCTGGGGTAAGTTTAACAGTAGAATGTTTTATGCTTTAAATGTTACAAATACCTTATAAGGGTAACATAATAATTAGAATTTCGACAAATAAAATAGAGAAAACATTCGAAATATATTCTAGCACCAACGTACCGTTTTCTTTTTAAAAATAACCACTTTAGAAAAAATGTAAAATAGCGCTGAAAACATAACAACAAAATTGTTATTAAAAAAGATAACAAAAAGATTCAGTTATGATATTGTCTACTTGAATATATAAAAAGTAAGTTTCCTTAATTTAGATTTGCTTATTTTGGTTGATTCCGTTTCATTTAATCTTACACAAGATTCATCAAGGTTCTGAAAGAGAACAGTTGCAACATGCATTGTCCCAGGTGCCGTAAAGATGATCTTTATAAACAATGTATGATGATAAAAATTGACCGGTTGCAGAACAGCATACCTGAACTGTGAACATTATTTTAGTTGAAGTATTGACGTTTGCAGAAAATTTTTTGCTTGCCTATGTCGGTTTGAAATCGTGTTTCATCTACATTGAACATATTTTGTGGCTTATTCTGTAGATAAAATTTCTCAATAACAACTGTTAGTTTTTCAAAAAAGTCATCAACTATGTTAACATTCCATGTATACGCACGGTTAGCAGAAAGAGATTGTCTAATCCGAAGGTTGAGTTCGTTTTCCCAACTCTCCTCAAAACCACGCATCCAATCAATTCCAAGCTTGTTATTCTTAAAGGTATTGGCTCTATCACTACTGTTTATGTAATCTTGCACAATACTCACAACATTGAAACAATCTATCCCAAAGCCCCAGTCTCCAAGTTTCTGAATTGTATGAACAATCAACGTTTCCTCTTTTCTTGTCAAAATTGTTAGGCATCCAACTTGTTTACAATTTACTTTCTTGAGATGAATAATTAATGTTGTTCTATTGATATTGCACATGAATGCCGCTTTATTTATGCTGATATTGTTTTTACTCACATCATTAATGGCTTTTTTCATGGCTTCCCAATCATACGATTCCCATGTTTAACCTAGTTTTTTTATGTAGTTGCGAGGCATATCATAAACTTTAAAAATAAAAAATCAATCATTTATTAAATTAAGTAATGACTATAATCACACATTATTTATTTAATTTAAACGTAATGACAATAATCACACATTATGAGTAAACTTTGTCAAAAAAATAAGAACAAGTTTAATTTGTGTCGTTGTTTGTATTTACAATTATGTGAATAAATATAACAATATTTGTTCATTCAACAGATTACTATCGCGTCAGTTGAACTAATTTAAACAAAAGTCAACAGGTGACTGGTAAAAACATTTAGTATAACACGTGTCAATCCTGCGTTACCTACATATCACGTAAATAAAGCTATATTGATAAAATTAGCAAAACATCAAAATGTTTAAAAAACTATATTGATAAAACTACATTAACTAAAAAGGTCTGCATTTGTTTTAATCGTGATTTGTTAATAAATATTTCAATTACAAAGTTTCTTCAGATTTGCACAGATTTTTGGTCGAAGGAATACTCAAAACTTCGCGAATGAACGAATGAATACTAAACCAAAACTTCGCGAATGAATGAACGAATACTAAACCAAAACTCCGCGAATGAATGAATGAATACTAAACCAAAACTTCGCGAATGAATGAATACTAAACCAAAACTTCGCGAATGAATAAATGAATACTAAACCAAAACTTCGCGAATGCATTGGATAATTTTTAAAGGCTTTC
The DNA here is from genome assembly GCF_022113875.1 of Hydra vulgaris. NCBI lineage: Eukaryota > Metazoa > Cnidaria > Hydrozoa > Anthoathecata > Hydridae > Hydra > Hydra vulgaris. Next base: position 24,784,177 of record NC_061168.1, read on the forward strand.
TCCAAATCTGTATCACGCCACTTTTTTTCTCAGTGTTAACATTTGTAGCATCTGTCACGATCATTTTTATAGATCTCCATAAATCATATTTATTCTCGAAGTCCTTCTAAAATTGTCTCTGACTTTCCATTCTTCAATACCATTAGCTTTAGCCTAACCTCTTTTTTATTATTCTTTATTATGACTACTTGATGTTCCGCCCCAGCTATTTTTTTTTCATCAAAATGCAAACACCAATTGTCAACCTTTAGTTCTTTTCTTAATTTATTGACAATTCCATAGGAGTTATAATTCATTTTGAGCGTGAGTGTTTTTAAAAGGATGTACCTTAAAATTATTGTCATTTTTTAAAAATATAAAACTCATATCTAGGTGACATGCTCAATTGAAAATCTTAAAATTATTTTTTATTTTATACCTCTAATGCCCACGTCATTTGATTACTATTTTGCTTTTTAAATAGGTCTGGAAAAATGTTGTTTGAAATAGCGTAGTGAGAATCTTTACATATAAAATCAGAAATAATAATGTTATCGTTGATTACTCTAGTCGATATATCGCCCTTTTATTGTGCTTTAGATTTATTTAGTTTAGAAGTGTAGTTACCTTTTTGACGGTTGTATGTTGAAAAGAAAAGAGTATTGGATTTATTATTAAATTTCTTATCGCAATAATGCTTGGATGTAATCTGTATTTAAATATTGAAATTTCTATGGGGTCATGGATGAATGTTTCGATAGTTTCAGGGATAGGTGTGATGCGCAACAGCAATATAGTGTCTTTATAATATGCATTAAAAGTATCGGCCACGATTTTATCATCTAATATAATAGAATCATTTTCCACTAAAACAATTTAGATCTAAAAGTTAAAATCCTCTAACAATAATAATAAGATTTTATATATTTATATAAATATAGGTATATATTTATATAAATATAGATATATGAATAAGTATTTTGTAGAAGGTAAATGTATAGTTTATAAATATGATAGTTTGAAGGTAAATATAATAGTTTGAAAAAGAGAAAAATAGTAAGAAAAGGAAAGAAAAGTATTGTACTAGAAATATTACAAAAGAAAACTTAACTGTGAAAGAAAAAAAAAACAAGAAAATGTATATATATAAAAATGCAGAAAACTCTAAAACTAACGACCAAAAAACAAAACGTGCCTTATCTATTCAGAAATCCACCGTGATATTAATAAATCTACATTGTAAAATATATACTTTGATATCGCCCTTTTATTGTGCTTTAGATTTATTTAGTTTAGAAGTGTAGTTACCTTTTTGACGGTTGTATGTTGAAAAGAAAAGGGTATTGGATTTATTATTAAATTTCTTATCGCAATAATGCTATCGAATATCAAATAATGCTATCGAATATCAAATAATCTATCGAATATCAAATATCAAATATCGAATATCAAAATATCGAATATCAAATAATGCTATCGAATATCAAATAATGATACCGGTCTTTGAAACAGGTCAAATTTTTTAAAACAATTTTGCCAATATAACATATTTTGTCCCACTTCGCAGCATTTTCATAAAATTATCACCGTTTAGCACCTTATCAATCTTAAAAATAGTTTTGTAAAAAAAAATACTTATAAAATCCTTATCTTGAAATTTTTTTTTTTTTTTAAATTAAGATTGAATATAGTTAAATTACTTTATATAATATCCATGGTAACAAAAGCAGTCGAAAAGACTATATTTTAAGTTTGGTTACATTAATCATTTTTTGTTTGTTTTTTCAGCCGATCACGTAATTCTTTTAATTGTTGGAAAAATACAAGTTTGTCTTCTTTACGAGGATACTGTGTAACTAAACCGGAAGTAGAAGGCATTACGTACACAGCCTAAAAATAAAAAAAATCTCAATTGATGTATGTTGTAAATAAAATAAACATTTATTATTCAAAATAAATTGCTTAAGAAAGTTTACAAATGTTGAACTCTGATTTTCTAAATTTTATAAAAATTAAAGGTAGCATTAAGGTAGCATTAAGGTAGCATTAAGACCCTAAGGTTATAGCTTAGTCATAATTTTGAACTTTATTCTAAAAAAAAAACACGAAAAGAATCAGACCTCTCAGTCTATTTGTGAATGAAAAAGAAATAAGATTAAAAATTTAAATGAAAACAAGCTACGTTGATGATAAAATTGACAATATTGATAAAAACATTCGAACTACCGAATTAAAAATATTCTCTTGTTGTCCAATTTCACATTTCTTTTTTCCAGAAAAAACTTCATAAATACCTATTAAAATTATATTTATTAATTCTTTAAAATAAATATTAAAAGTAATTTAAACAAAAAAATTGTAAATTACTAATTTGTCATAAAAGAACTAAAAAAGTTTAAAGACAAATCTATTTATTATATATATTATTATTTATTGTAAATTACTAATTTGTCATAAAAGAACTAAAAAAGTTTAAAGACAAATTTAATGAAAAATATAGTTGAATAAAAAAGTAGAAGACAAAAATATATGTAAGTAAAAAAAAGAATTAATACATAATGTACCAAAACTATATAATTAATAAACTAAAAAGATAATTTTTCTTTAAAATATTGTGTTCAAGCAAAGTATTTAATGTTTTACTTTTTAAATCCAATTATTATTGTTAATAAATAATAATTTAACAAATAATTTTTTTAACATTTTCTATACACTTATAGCATAAAAAATGTGAGAAAAATAACAATAAAACTCCATTTAGTAATGTCCAATGATTTAATGATATACGTTGATTTAAGAAAGTCTGATGATTTAAGGATGTTCGATAAATTAGTGATGTCTGATGATTTAGTGACGTCCGATAATTTAGTGATCTACGATGATTTAGTAATGTCTAATAATAATAATAATAAAAAAAAATTAAACTGTCTTCATTTAGTGATGTCCGATGATTTAGTAATGTCTGTTTTACTACAAACTTATTAAAAACAAGTTGAAATCTCAAAACAGTTGTTACGGTTTTTAATGATCTGTTCAACTTTTTTTTTCTTTCCATATTCCAGCTGTGCAACTTCAAAATTTCTTTCACAAATTTAGAAAAAAATCTTCTCTCTTTACTTTAAACATTTATTAGGTTTCTAACTTCTAACATTTTTTTCTTGTATAGGGTTTAGTGTTTTCACACCTCTGTTATAAAAAAAATTAATAAAAAAAGAAAACACAAAAAAAGTAAAAACATCTTTAAAAGTTTAGAAAAAATAAAATCATTTTGCAAACATTTCAAACAACAGCTTAATTTGCATGGAAACTGTAATTAAATTTAAAGTTTATTTAGCTCAAGCTACTTGAAGTTGTGAGTGTGTATTAAAGTGAGTCTTGAAGTTGTTTTCAAACATAATTATAATAATGGAGTTATTAACTAAGTTATTATTGGGATTCGGTGACCATATTTAAAAATAAAATATTTGGATCTAACCTAGATTAAAACCCACATATCCTATTGGATTTTTAGGTTTCAAGTCAAGTGGTTAAACTACTAACTTAACCATTGGGTTTAAAAAATATTTTTTCAAATGCTATTCACCTCTCTAAGGCTGAGAGAGCTACTACAATCAAGGAGGCTACTTTTTTATTTTAAATTGTGCAACCGTCTCTTAACTCTTTAACTCTGAAACAAAATTATATAAACACAGTTGCAAAGACTAGGTGTGCCACTTACCACTGTGGCCTTTCCATTTAGTTTTGATAACGACAAAATTTGTACATATATAAACTTTTATTTAACAATTTCTCAATTTAAAAATAATTACTTAACTATTACCTATTACATTTTATAAGTTTATTTAATATTAGAATTTATCAAAGAAGAAATATTACGTTAAAAAACTATAGAAAGTAACATTAAAACAAAAACAAATGAAATATTTTATTTTTATTGATAATTTTTATATATTTATTTAAGAATGTTTATGTAGTAAACACTGCTGTTCAAATAGATTTAAAAGATGCTATAGTTAAAATCTTTTAAGATTTTTACACAAAACAATAAAATTGCAAATAATTGTAAGTAGTAACAATACAATAGCAAAAAATTGTAAGTAGTAACAATACAATTGAAAATAATTGTAAGTAGTAACAATACAATTGAAAATAATTATAAGCAATAAGTCACCATACAATTAGAAGTAATTGTAAGCAAAAAGTCACCATACAATTAGAAGTAATTATAAGCAAAAAGACACCATACAATTAGAAGTAATTGTAAGTAATAAGTCACCATAAAATTAGAAGTAATTGTAAGTAATAAGTAACCATACAATTTGAAATAATTATAAGTAGTAAGTCACCATACAATTACAAATAATACACAGATTAACTATACTACCTTTGCCATTAAAACACACAACCAGGGGGTTCAGTTTTTTTATCATCTCAACAATAGAACTTTTACCACTTCTGATTTCAGATCTAAATATGCATTTTAATAATTTTTATTAAAAAAATTAACGATAAAATAATAATTAAAATTAAAGTAAAACTTATAGTTACAACCCCACCATCCCCTCCTTTCCTGAAAAAAAAAAAAATTTACAAACTTTGTTAACTCGGCTGCAGACCTTGTTGTTCGGGAAACAATATTAGTCATACCAATTTTGTACTGTAAACATTTATAATCATTTTGCCAAGTTAATGGTTCGCTTATCAACCCGCTTTCAAACAACAATGGCCCTGAAGAGAGTAGAGATGATGAATAAAATGAAGTATCATTGAAGAATTTTTAAATACTTGAAGAATTTCAAAAATGATTCCGTTATCGAATGAAAAATTACTGTAGAAAAATTTATAAAACTATAAAAAAAACCTGTTTAACTTTTATAGAACACTTTGTTTCTGGTAAAAAAAAATACAGTAAAAAGACTCACAAAAATGGTTGTTATTTCCAGAGTAATGATGACCTCGATATGCAGAAACTAAACCTGGATTAATACCAACCTATGTATAAAAGAGCATAAAAAATGTAAAAACATGTTAGTTTATAATGATTATTTAAAGCTTAATAGGTTTTTTGAAGTTTTTTTATTTAGATAAAACAAAAAATATTTGACCAAAAACAACCTGATTCAAGCAACTTGAGGTTTAAAAGTTGCTTCTCCTAACTAAAATATGAAAACTAAAACCAAAACTAAAACCAAACTAAAATATGAAAACTAAAACCAAAACTAAAACCAAACTAAAATATGAAAACTAAAACCAAAACTAAAACCAAACTAAAATATGAAAACTATGCTGCACATTAAAATAAAAAAAAATATGGAAAATTTTTTAGACTTATCGATAATAATCTTGAAATAAATTCTTTTGAAAATAAAACTGTATACTAATAAACATTAAATCTTTACACCACTTTCTATCATCTGGTTTAGAGGTTCTTCTAGCAACCTTTTTATACACAGAACACTCTATCAGTAATAAAATTTAACAAGCCCTGAACAAGTTCTACAATTATCATTTGCCAAAGAAAAAAATAAAAGCATTTAGATTTTGGTAATGACTGATAACATGTTTAAACATAAATATATTCTTGCAGTTCTTAACTATAAACACAAACTACTGTTGTATATACTACTAACCATTAATGTTTTATATATCAACCACTATTATTGTATATATTAACCATTAATGTTTTTTATATTAACCATTAATTTTGTATATATTACCCAGTATTGTTGTATATATTAATCATTAATGCTGAATATATTAACCAGTATTGTTGTATATATTATTAATTAATGTTGTATATATTAACCACTATTGTTGTATATATTAACCATTAATGTTGTATATATTAATCACTATTGTTGTATTTATTAACCATTGTTGTATATATTACCACTATTTTTGTATATATTAAACATTAATGTTGTATGTTAACCACTATCAGGTATTTAAAAAAAAAAAAAAAAAAAAAAAACTTACAAAGATAATATCTAAATGTTCTTCAAGAAGGTCTGGTACCATTAACTTCATAACCTCTACTTCAGACAAACCACCAAGTTTTTTATCTGGAGCATAGAGTCTTTCTTTTTTTGACTGCCTTATCTTTTTACGCTTAGTAGCACTTGTGTCATCTTGCAATTTCTCACCTTCCTTTCTTTTTGAACTTTAAAAAAAAACTATATGTAAATTAAAAATGTATGCAATTAATAAAATTTTTTATTAATTACATAACCAATAAGTAAGCAGCGAGTGACTTTCTGTGAGAATCAGGGTAAGATAAAAACTTTAAATAATGATAAAATTGATAATTTTTTAATGTTGTTTCAAACAAATTCATACTAAAAGGTTTTTGTAAACAAAAGCATTATAAAGGGTCAAATTTTTTCTGAAATTTATTATTTGAATTAACTTGAGATATTTCAAAAGCAATGAAGTATAACTAATTGAGAAATTATTTGTGAAGTTTTATAATTCAATTACGTAGTAATATTTTAAAACCATGGGAAAGGCTAAGGAAGTTTCAGATGAAATAAAGAAATTAATTATAAAAGCTGAGGGGAAAAAATGACTTACAAAAGGATTTCTGAACTTTACAATGTTTCTAAATCAGGAACATGTCACATTATGAAAAGGTTTTGTCAGTGCAAAACAATTGAAAGCAAGCCTTGCTCTGGAAGACCTAAAGTTACAACTGAAAAGGCTGATAGATTATTAGTAAGGTATTGCAAAAATAATCCTCACATGACTGCTGTCGAACTTAATTCAATTATGCATCAGTTTCATGGCACAAACTGTAGCGTTGATACAACTAAACATTGATTACAACAAAATAATCTGTATGGTCGCCGTCCAGTTAAGAAACTTCTTATATCTGCAAGAAATTTAAGAATCAATAAAATTTGCGAGAGATCATCTCAGTTGGACAGTTAATGATTGGTCAAAAGTCCTTTTCTCCAATGAATCAAAGTTTATGCTATTCAGTAGTGACGGAATTAGATATGTCAGACATCCAATAGGAGACAGATTCAATCCAAAATATCTGTTACCTAATGTTAAACATGGAGGAGGAAATGTTATGATTTGGGAGTGTTTTAGTTGTGATAACCTGGGTCCCATTCATTGCATAAAAGGTATAATGGACCAGAGAGTTAGACATAATGAAGAACATTATGCTGCCCCATGCAAAGGACAAAATGAATTGCAATTGGATCTTTTAACAAGACAATGACCCAAAGCATTGTTCCAGATCCGTTAAGGAAAATTTTGAATTAAAAAAAGTCAACATTCTTGAATGGCCTCGTTCTTGAATGGTCACAGAGCCCAGATCTCAATTCCAACGTTCTTGAATGGTCACAGAGCCTAGATCTCAATCCCTTTGAGCATCTTTGGGAGTTCATTGACAGGCAATTAGTTGGTAGAAAACCAACCAACAAAGACAATTAATTTGCTTTGATTAAAGAACGTTAGTAAAATATTCCTCAGGATTTTCTCATTAATTTAGTTGATTCACGTCTCGTCGCTGTGATGCTGTTTTAAAAGGCAAATGGATATGCCACCCAGGGGCAGATCTAGGGTGTCGCCACTGATGCGCGTGCATCAGTCCTTTTGCACCGCTAAATTTAAATGTATCTCTTTTTCACTTTTTTTCATAATAAAAAATTAAAGTAGAAATTAGAATCTGATATTCTTAAAAATGTAGAATTTATTTTAAACTCGAAAAAAATTATTACTTCTAAATTCGATTTTATTTGATCTCTATAACTACTTATTCGTTACTTAGACAAAATTTCCTTCATTTTGGAGCAACTGATGCAATTGTTCTTCACCAAATACAATTTTTGATTGGTTAAAGAAGAAATTGATTGGTTAAAGAAGTGATTGGTTAAAAAAAGTGATGCAATTGTTCTCTAAATCATAAATGATTGGTTAAAAAACAGTTTAAAACAATCACTATTTATTAAGATAACAATTGCGTCAGTTGCTAAAAACCTTCCGCAAAAAAATCCAAACATTAAAAATATCAAGAAGAACTGTAGATACTGTTCTTAAACGGTTTACAGAACAGAAAACTATTTAGAGAAAACAAGGAAGTGGTCGAAAAAACCGCACAGCAAATCCTAGAGCTCTCGAACGGTTGGAGACTTCATTGGAAGAACATCCTGATTGGTCTGATAGATTTTGAGCAAAAAAACTGAAGGTTTCCAATTTTTTTGTACACAAATGGCGACAGAGACTTGGATATCAAAGTTTTAAAGTAGTTAAAATGCCAAATCGCAATGATAAACAAAATTCAACCGCAAAGAGTCGAGCTCGAAAGTTGTATGACAACTTATTAACAAAATGGATGCATTTTGATGGATGACGAAACTTATGTTAAAATGATTTTAAACAAATTCCTGGGCAGTGCTGCTATGCTTCTAAAATAAGAGGAAATGTGAGTGATAAATACAAGTATGTAATGACTGATAAATTTTTAAAAAAATTGATGATTTGACAGGCACTTTGCTCTTGCGGCAAAAAATCGCCAATTCATGTTTGTTTGGGCACAATGAAATCATCAGAATACTTGAAATATTGTCTTTCTTGTATAAAACAACTAATTAAAGCTCATAGAAGTACTTCAGTATTGTTTTGGCCTGATTTAGCCACAATACATTACTCAAAAAATGCTTAAAAGTTTTACAATAATAATGGAGTGATGTTGGTTCCGAAAAAGATGAACCCTCCAAACTGCCCCGAATTATGTTCTATTGAAAAATATTGGGCCATCATAAAAAGAAATTGAAATTAAGTGGAAAAACAGTAAAACAGATTTGAAGAAAAAATGGGATTATGCTGCTAAAACTTACAAAAATCATTCTGTCCAGAAACTTATGGGTGGCATCAAAAGTAAAGTCAGAATTTTTTGTAAAACTTAATTTTTTTTTATTTTTTCCCTATTAGTATGTAATCTTTACAGTCTTAATTTTTCAGAAATATATTGATTTAAATGCTTTTAAGCTTTCTTACATCCTTTTTTGATCAAGAAAGGTGGCAGATTTTTCCGATAACATGCCTTAAATTAAAGTTTTGAAACAAAAATGAATTTTTTAGCTTCAAATACAATTAAGGCTAGGTATTTGCAAAATATTCGCAAATATAAAAATCAGTTAACTAAAGAGTTAAAAATTATAAATAAAAAGTATCTAGTGCAGCCATATAGTCAGTCTTGAAGCCAGACGATAGTAAAGATTATGGTGCTTTAAGATAAAACTCTATTACTAAAGTTAATGGCGTTATATATTTCCAGCTAGAAAATAAAATAAACTGAGGTTGTTTTATATACTTTTTATATTTATTTTTACTTATCCTTTACACTTTATTAGTCCTAAAAATGAAACAAATAAAAAACAATTCTCTGATGTTTCTTTTTTAACAGAAAAAGTTAATTCTGCAAAACATGTCAAAATCCAATCTAAAATTAACTTTAAAAAAGACAATGCTTTTATACAGTTGCCTTTTAAACTTTTAAACAGTTGCCTTTTGAACTTTTTTTTTTTTTTTTTTTTTTTTTTTTAAACATCTTCACTTCCAACAAGGCTGCAAGCAACCACTATAAGAGTTGGAAGTTACTGGAAGAGAAAAGACTAAATCTGTAGAGCAAGATAACGATTGACTGATGACTTAAAAGATTGCAAATTATATGAATCAGGAAAGCAAGATGAAGGAAGCGAATTCCAAAGAACTGATGTTCGAGGAAAAAAACTAGAAGAATAAGAGTTTTTGAAGCACTTAGGAACAGTCACAGAAAAAGGATGAGACTTAATTGAATGGCGAGTAACACGAGAGTGAATTTTAGTAGATGGCACAAGGGACGCTAGCTCTTTAGAGCAGTGCCCATTATAGTATTTGTAGAAAAGAGAAAGGGAAGCAACATTACGACGATGTGACAAAGGTTGGAGATTGGCTGCAAGAGCAGGTCCAACTATGTTTACAATTCGTTTTTGCACCTTGTCTAAAAGAGAAAGAGCATCATTAGAAGATCCGCCCCAGATGTGGCAACAGTATTCCATACAGGGACGGATTTGAGATTTATAGAGATAGAGAATAGAATCTGGAGTAAGAAAGTGTCGAGCTCGATAAAGAGATGCAACCTTAGCAGATGCTAATTTTGCAATGGATTTGATATACGGTTTAAAAGAAAGATCAGAAGTAAGAGTTAATCCTAGAAGATTAATGGTAGATGACTCATCTAGTACATTACCATTCATAAATATAGGAAGATCTAAATTATTACGATAACGATTGGCCGAATAAAATTGAGTTTTATCTGAATTAAAGTTCACCAGCCACTGTGAGCCCCATGCTGTAGCAGAAGTGAGATCCTTTTCAAGCTCAGATACCCCCTCCAAGCAATCAGAGAGTGTAGGCTTCTTATCATGACAAGAGTAAATGGTAGTGTCGTCAGCGAATAATGCCACCTTAGATGTGAGAATATCTGGAAGATCGTTAATGTAAATTAAAAAGAGTATAGGGCCAAGGATTGAACCTTGAGGAACCCCTGAAGTTACAGGATGTGAAGAAGAGTGTTGTCCATCGAGGACAACTTTTATACTACGATTGGAAAGAAAGGACTCAATAATCTTGAAGACGTTACCAGCTACACCATAAGAAGAAAGCTTATGGAGAAGACCAGCATGCCAAACTTTATCAAAAGCTTTAGAAATGTCAAGTGCGATAGCCTTAACCTCTCCACCTCTATCTAATGCACGGTAAAACCTATCGGTTATTACTGTTAGCACATCAGCTGTAGAACGAGAAGACCGAAATCCATATTGATGATCAGAAAGTAAGTTATTTGATTCAAGATGAGAGATTAAGTGTTTGTTGATTAAAGATTCAAAAACCTTGCTTATGACAGGAAGAAGACTAATGGGACGGTAGTTAGATGAATCAGATCGCTCTCCGGAATTTTTGAAAATAGGGATAACAGATGCTGCTTTCCAGCATGATGGAAAACAAGACTCTGATAAGCACTTGTTAAATAGTTTAGAGAGTATGGATGAAAGCTCAGGAGAACACCTCTGCAAGACTACAACAGGAATGTTGTCAGGACCACAAGCTGTTGAAGAGTCTAAGCAGGAAATTACTTTAGATACAGAAGCTGAAGTGATGCGAATGTCAAGCAAGGGATCAACCTGTTTGACGGCTATGTCAGGTAAAACGCAACTAGTGGAATCAAGAGATGATATTGATGAAAAGTTCTTAGCAAACAATTCAGCTTTGTTTTTAGGTGAGGTGACAAAGTCTGAACCATACAAGAGAGAAGGAATAACAGATTTGCCCTTATTATTGATACTGTTAAAGTATCAATAATAAGGGCAAATTTGTAGATTTGAACTTTGTAGATTTTAAAATATATGAGTGATTAGATTCCAACCCAGTTAATAATCCTTTATATAAAGACTCAAATTTTTTTTTATTTTTATTTTTTTTATTTTACTTCACCTCCTCAAGGCCGAGAAAGGCCACTACAAACGAGGAGGCTACTTATTTTGTGGCTATAACCCTCTCTCAATTCTATAACTCCGAAACACGAACCTTGACGAACAAGGCCGCTGCGCGGAGAAACGAGTTGAGCGCGATACTACCAGGGACGTGGTGGGGATCAAACTCGGAACCACTCGTTTATGAAGCGAGCGCTCTACCACTACACCACTACCGCAAATACTTTATATGATGTTTCAACATATCTAACCCATGGTAAACTTTTAAACAGTGCAATATTGATATATACGGTAATCAAAGTATTTCGTCCAAATTCTATATTTGTTTTTCCAATATCTATTTAATAGATATTTAATAGACTATTAATTCAAAAAGATCGTTCAAAATTGAATGACTCAGCCACTATTTTTGGTTAGCTTATTCTAGCAAAGAAGATTAAGCTTACTGTTTTCCTTTTACTTTGGTATGTGCTAGTATTTTAAATAAGTCTGGAATACTAAATTTAGTTTTCAAGCCTCATCAAGAAAGGGGTAATGCTGTTCTTGATTTTAAAAAACATGAAAAAAGTTGTGTTTACAATGCATTACGTTCACATTGCAACCCCAAAAGTAATGTTATTGAGGTTGATTTAAACTATTTTAAAATCTATTAAATTTAAAATTACTATAAAACAATCTAAAACTTTTTTCTGATAACTGAAAAAAATTTGTTCCACTAATTAAAACAATATTTCTTACTTGGAAGAGGAACTTCATACAGCTCTTAAAAATTTGCGTTGATGCTTTGCAGTGATCAAATATTAGCTAATTATCTTTTTTTAAATCCAAAAAATGCAACCTTTATATCAAAACTACCCAAAACCAACTTATTGATTTATGCGCAAAAACAATTGAGGTAGCTTTAATAAAAAATGTTAAGCATTCCATTTTTTTTTAAATTCTTTGTGATGAAGCAGTTGACTGTTCAAATACTGAACAAATTTTTAAGATATGTAAATTAAAATAATGAGATTTGCAAGGATTTCCTAACATTTATTGATTGCAAGATTGGTACATTTGGTCTTAGTCTATCTCTAAATTTACTTTCTATCTCTAAATTTACTAAAATTACTTACTAAAATTATTTAATACACTTCAAGAGACTTTTTGAACTTGATATTCAAAATTGTAGAAGCCAAGGGTATGATGGTACAGGATTTATAGGAGGTGAATATAAAGGAGTTGCTTCTTGAATAAAAGCTCTTAATCATAATGGTTTTTTTAGTTCATTGTAGAAGCCATAGACTTAGTTTAGTTGTAGTAGCTATTGCTTTTAGTTTGGCTTTTGGTTTTAGTCTTGATATCAAAGAAGTGAAACCTAGTTTGTGTACTTTTCAGGTTTACCAGTATAATTATCCAACAAATACAGTTTGTGACTATTTACTATTAAACTGTCAATTAAACATAGCATTACCTCTCCATTAATTGATCATCTTATTAATGAGCTAGATAATTAGTTAAGAAACCATCTGATTTTTATGAATTTTTAAATTTCCATTTATCTGAATATGCCTCACTTTACTTCAATACATGTTGAGTTAGATTTATGGGAATTATTTTTGAAAAACCAGTCAAATATTCCTTTAACTGTTGCTAGTATTTTAAAGGCCATTGACATGAGAAGTTTTCCAAATATAAGAAAAACATTTATTTATATATTAGGAAAAATTCCAATAACAACTTGTGAATGTGAAAGAAGTATTTCAATTATATATATAACTAAATCCAGTTATATATCCAGAGAGAGATTGTTAGCCTATATTTATTTTATATTAATTGACCTTCAATAAAAAAAATATAACAAAAATTAATAAACTAAAAAAAAAAAAATCCTATCAAGAAAGAATACAAAAATGGAGGGTTAACCTTAAATAAGATTAGGGATCGTCTATAAATTACGCAACGCAAAAAATATTTTAAGAGCAGAAGTAGGAGATATTAAGCTCTTTTATGCGGCGATTTTCATTTCCTATTTTGATTATTTATTTAAATTAAGACTCTGCGAGGGAAAGCTTTTGATCTTTTTTTGTTTTGTTTATTGTGAAATTTTGCGTTACGTAATTTATGGACAATCCCTTACTAATACTTTACATAAACTGTTATCAAGAAAAATATCTTCTATTAAAAAAATTTTGCATCACCCTTTTAAAATGCTAGATCTGTCCATGCCACCAAATACTAACTTTTTTATTGAAACTATTTTATTAAAAAATTTTGAAAGTTTAAGTAAATATTTCAGCTTTATTGAAATAAATTATAATCCAAATTCAGCTATCGAAACTTTTGAACGGAAGCCTTTTCAAAAAAACAATTAAAACTAATAGACCCGTGAGTTTAAAAAATTTTTGAAATGGATTTTGAATTATAATAATATATAGCACATTTGGTAAAAATTTCAGATTATTTGTGAAAGTTTGTGAAAAGTTATGCGTTAAAAACTGAAAAAAGGTGTTTCTAAACTTTTGCACGCTACTGTAGGTACCAAATAATACGAAATAAAATTTAGAACATTGTTATAAAGATAAATAAATAAATGTAATTGAACTTCTAGGAAAACTTCCAAATATTTAATGGAACCACATGAATGACCAATATCAACATTGCCTTTACTAAGTTCAATCTTATTTGAAGCTCTGTTCCCTGTAGTATTTTTAATATTCCATGCAGGGATTTGAAGTCCCAAAAGGACTCCTGCTTTAAATCTTTTTTTTTTAGGTTTGTAGTGTCCAGAAGCTCTAAACATATTTTTTGACTTATACTCTGCCATGAGAAAAAAATTCATGAGATTTAATGACTTGGAACTTATTGTTTTTAACCCTGAAGTCATGGAGTCCCGGAGTCCTTGCCGCCATTATACGTAAGGACTCGGGCTCAAAAAATGACTGTTCCTCTTACCTAAAAGTAAAATTTTTTTTTCCTATTATAAGTCCATAAACTTTTTTATATTTTTAGAGCTTCTGGATACCAAAAACTAAGAAGTAACTTTTTTGTGACTTTAAAATCCGGAGTCCTTTTTGGGACATCCCGCATCCCTGATTTCAAGCACTTTTTGGTGTGATGTGATCAAGGTAAAAGTCACTATCCGCATCCCTGATTTCAAGCACTTTTTAGTGTGATGTGATCAAGGTAAAAGTCACCTAAAAATACAAATTTCCAATAACAGATACAGAATATTTTATTAATATAAGTAACTTAGTTTTCATATTTTATAAATGCTTCTCTATAAATCCTGCTGCATCTGCTTCATATTTTCGTTCACGTTTTCTTTTTGCCATAGTTTACAAATTTAAAATTTTTTTCAATTAAACTGTTTTAATTCTACTGGTTAAGTTTTAACTTTAACAACAAACATTAAACAAACATTATAATTTACCCATACATTGAATAGTTTTACAATAACATCTCTATGAACACTATCTTTTTATAGTCTTTAAAGTAGAGAGATTTTTTAATCACTTGCTTTAAAGTGGGAAGTTTTCCAAAAAGAAATAGTTTCAATAATTTAAAGTATTCATCCAAAATATATTTATTTGATTTATTTGCTATTTTTTTTGTTGACATCTTGATGACATTTATTAATTATGTATTTGAAAAACAAACAAATAGATATTAAATCCATCAATCTGTTAATCAATCAATTAATGAAATCTGAAAGAAAAGTCTATTTGATTTTAATTTTCTGTAAATAACTTTTTAAATTTAGATGTTACAAAAAATGTCAAAGAATAAAAATTGTTTAAAATTAAATCTTTTATTTTTAAATTTATGCATACTAAACATAATATTACAATAATTATGCATACTAAACATTTTATAAAGAATTAAAGGATTTTACCCTTAGAAACTTGACAATTTTTAGGTCTTTTATATAACCTCAAGTGGGTTGACTAAAACTGATTGTGGTTTTTTTAACCACGTGTTTTTTTTTGTCATAAATCTTCATGTTTCATCAAAAGCCAAGTAATTTGAGGGGACACATTTTTTTTAGGTTTCAGTCCACCTGATTAGAAATTTCAAAATTTTAATTTTTTTAATATGCTGTTGCTATTCATACAAGATCAAAATATTTATTAAAAAATATTTACTAGACTTCAAAGTTTGATAAATATTTATGAATTACTGACAAAATGGCACCAAATGCATTTTTAAACTTAAAATTAGAACAATACCCATATTTTCTATGGTTATTTTATTTCATTATTATATATTAGCTAGTTGAGACCTAAAAAAGGATAAAAATATATTGTAGGCAGATTGCTTGTCAAAATATCATGTTTCCAAAGTACGCAAAAATTGATTTTTTGTCTTTATTTTTATTTTAAAGTCTTTGGTAATAATTATAAATCTTCATTCAGTGATATACTCAAAATATAAAAATACCCAGAAGACAATTCTTAGGAGCTGTTTATAATTTACATCGCACTATACAAGGATGAGGGGTAGGGTGGGGGAGGGATGCATAGATTTTGCAACACTTTGTGACAAAAAAGAAAAGTATTCAAAAGCACCAAAATTTAGGATGAGCCCTAACTTTTGAATTCTGAGTTTACAAAAAATATTATATAAGAGAAACGTGAGCATAGTTCTTTTAACTATCAGATTAGAAAAAATATTTGTGGAATTTAATAACTATTTAAATTTTGAAACTAAAGGGCTATTCATAAATTAAGCCATGCTTTTTGTAAAGATTTTAAATCCCTCTTTCCCTTGTCACAAAATCCTAACCCAATCCCCCAACCCTTAGAACATAATTTATGAACAACCCTAACCATTCACATTTTTAGGTACTTCACTAGATAAAAATTTATAATATATATATATATATATATATATATATATATATATATATATATATATATATATATATATATATATATATATTTATATATATATATATATATATATATATATATATATATATATATATATATATATAAAATATATAGAATATCAAAGACTTTGACTAAAAATAAAGATTAAAATGAACAAAAAATCAATTTTTGCGTACTTTTGAAGCATGATATTTAGATAAGCAATCTGCTTACCATATATTTTTTTTATACTTAAGTCTCACCTAGCTAATGTATAATAATAAAATGAATTTGGGAAAGTTGAGAGGTATTGTTCTAATTTCAAGCTTGATAATAATTTTGACATCATCAGGTCAATAAATCCATTTTCAATATCAATAAATTATTTTTTTCTTAATACTGCTATTTTTTATAAATATAGTAGAAAAAAGGGCAAAACTCATATTTGAAAACAAACTTACTGAAAACCTAGGGCTTTAGCCATATAAGGTCACATTGGACTTATTGACTATAACTCCTTTTTTGAGTTAGATTTTAGGCCTAATGCCTAATAAATTATCATAAGTATGTTTGTATTTTTAGGTACTATACTAGATAAGGGATCGCCCATAAATTATGCAACGCTAATTTCACTAATAAACAAAACAAAAGAGATCAGAAATTTTCCCTTGCAGAGCCTTGAGTTAAATGAAAAATCAAAATAGGATATTAAGTTTAATGAAAATCCTTGCGTAAAAGAGCTTAAGATTTCCTACTTTTGTTTTTTTAAATAAATTTAGCATTGTGTAATTTATGTACAATCCCTTAAGATTTATAATAATTTAAAAAAATTATGGGATATTTGTGGCTTTAAGTGAAAATATATGGTCAAAAATGACAAAAATCAATTTTTGCATACTTTTGAAGCATTAATTTTAGACAGACTGAAATGTTTACTTTACCTATTTTATTACCTAAATTAGCCAATAAACAATGCTCAAGTAACAATAAAAATTACCCAATAAACAATAAGGTGAAATATCCATTGAGATGTATATAGTTTGTTATATATATATATATATATATATATATATATATATATATATATATATATATATATATATATATATATATATATATATATATATATATATATATATATATATATATATATGTATATATGCATATATCTTTTTAAATTTTTTTTTAAACCTTTTCGTATGAATATTGTAATCGTAAGAGAGTCACTATTGGGCTCTTCTTAGTTCTTACAGAAAGTTGCTCTTAATTTTTTAAAGTTTTATATAATACTTCTTTGTTTTTTAATTATCTTAATAAATTACTTTTTCATTTCCTGAAATTATTTTTATATACAATATATATTTTATATTAATATACATTTTTATTATTTTTATACATTTTTATTTCAATATTTTTCATTAAATTTTTTATATTTCTTTTCATAGTTCTATTTTAATTATTTTTATATATTACTTTTAAATTTTGTTTTTTTAGAATTAACATAATAAACCTTTTTTTCAATGCAAAAGCAAAATATTCTAAAATTTGTTTCTTTAGTTTTTCTTTATTATAAATAATCTATTAATAATAATTGAACTATTTTTTATTAAACTATTATTAATTAGTATGTGTTACTACTCACCATGGTTACCAATTATTTATTATAGGCATTTTAGGAGGAAAAGAGTTGATCAACTAAATAAAATTTAATATTTCATTTATATGATATACTACCACATTTATAAATACGAAAATTTTATAACCATATCAATACAAAAATTGTTAATTAAAGAACAAAAGAAAAAACCTACAAGTAACAGCTCATTTTTTCGTTAGCTAAACCTTTGCCATAGTTACAATAGTGTTTATATTAGCATGATTCTAAAAATAAAGAAATTGTGATAATTTTAAAAAACACCATCCTATATTTCACTTCACAAAATTTTTATTTCTGTCAGTGAGTTTTGAATAGACCATGCGTTAGTTTTATTATTTGTTGTAAATTAAAAAATAATTTATCATCATGTCCATACCTTTTATATTTTATTCATTTGGAACTTCTTTCCAAAAACAAAATTATTTAAATTATTTTCTAAAATCAATCTTAAATAGTAATTATTATCTATTATATATATTATTAAAGATAAAAGAAAATTTATACTAAAAAAAAAATTAAGAAATAAATTAAAATTTTTTTTTAATATTTATGCTATTAAAAAAATAAAAAAATTAATTATAACATATATATATATATATATATATATATATATATATATATATATATATATATATATATATATATATATATATATATATATATATATATATATATATATATATTAGGGTGGCCCTTAAAACAATTTTTTTGAGAAAAACCTGCTCCCACATACTAAATGTGTTCTATCTAATACAAAAACACTAGGTTTAAAATTTTTTTGAATGAAAAATATTTTAAGGGGACCCTCAAGACCCTTGAATATTTAATGATTCCAAATATTTTCAAAAAAAAAAGTTTTTCAAAAATATGTCAACCTGGTACTCAAAAGAAGCAAAATTATATAAAAATTTCAAAAATTATATTCATTTTGAAAAAAATTTATTTTATTTATCAAAACTATTATAAAAAAACATAAAAAATGCATTTTTTTCATTTTTTGTTAAAAAACGTAATTTTTTAAGTAATATAACTAAAAATAACAATTTTTTTCAAAATGAATATTATTTTTGAAATTTTTATATAACTTCGCTTCATTTGAGTACCAGGTTGACATATTTTTAAAAAACTTGTCAAACAAGTTTTCCAAATTTACCTTTACAAAGCAAGGGCACTAGTTGCAAAAGAAGAGAACATTTGTTTTTTGTTTTCCCTATTTCTTAAGTCTCAATCTTGAATTTGACTTTAGTTAGGTAAAAATCTATGTTACAATGGTTTTTTTGGAGCACCCACACAAAAAGTGCGAGAGAAGCACTTACACAGAAAATACGGTAGGAGCACTCACACAGAAAGTGCGAGAGGCCTCAAAAACTAAATGTTGATTGTCAAGCAACATTTAGAGATTTTTCAGGAACAAATTTAGTTTTATTGCAGAAGACTGTAAAAGAACTTATTTTTTAAATGACAGTGAAATAATTATTTTATAAATATTTTGATTTAATATCCAGTTTTTAAAAATTGGTGCAATTTTTACACAGTGGTCACAGTAGTATTATACTATATTATACTATATGAGGAATTATACATTCTTTATAGCAGAACCCAAAAGTTTTTTTTCCTTTAATATGAACTTAAGGCTTCTAATGTAAACCAATATTAAAGCAAGGATAGTAAAGTAAGAGTGTTAAAGGAAGGATGTTAAAGGAAAGATGTTAAAGCAAGGATTTTAAAGCAAGGATGTTAAAGCAAGGATGTTAAAGCAAAAATGTTAAAACAAGGATGTTTTACAATTACTTTAATAACAAAACTGATGTCAAATATTGAAAAAAAGTAAGAAACAACATAATTTTTGTGTTTAACTATACCTTTTTGCATTTAAATTGGCCAATATCCACTTAGGTATTTTTTCATTTTAATTTGGCAATTTTTATTTAACTTGTAAAGTGAAAACTGCCAAATTAAAATGAAAAAATGCCAAATTAAAGTGAAAATTATCAGTTTAAATGCAAAAAGGTGTAGTTATAAATATTTTTTATGGACTTATATTATTAATAATAAAAAAATATTGAATATAAAATTAATATATATTTATATATATATGAATTTAATATGTGTTTATATTAAACTAACATATATTTGATAGCATAATATTAATATATATATATATATATTGATTAATAAATACAAATTCAAGCATTTTAACAAAAGCTTAAAACTAAAATATATTTAAAGTTGCTATTATCAACAAAAAAATAATAATTTTGCACAACTGCAACAAAAAACTCCATATCCTACAAATCAGAACATTCTAAAAGCATTTTGTTATGTTTAAAGCAAGTGAACCATATGCTTAATTTGAGCAAAATACTGAGTATAAAAAAAATATTACTTAAATTTTCAAAATAAAAAAAAAAAAATTTAATGTATTGTAAAATGCAGCCAAAGTTATAATATAATACATACACAGCTTCATTTTAAAAATACAGCTAAAAAAAAAGTAAATTTTACAAATACAATATTTTAAAAAAATCCAAAACCACTACAGCTGCATTTTTTAAAAAAAATACAAAATCGTGATTACAAAGTTGTAAAAAAACAATTTTTTTGTTATGGCAACTTGTAAAACTTATAAGAAATAATACAAAATCATCAAACATGATTTTATAAAATACAATTATTGTAGTTTTCTTAAAAACAAATCAGAACCAAAACTTTATTTCATAAATTAATCAACAGTTTTAAAAAAATCAAATAAATAAAGTAAATGTAATTAGGTAATTTTGCTGATTACAAATAAAACTTTGCAATTATACTAATTCAAATTAATATAATTAACAATTACTAATTACTAATTAACAGAATAAAACTTGGCAACTCTGACACTTTTACTTTTTTTTTTCACTTTCACTTTCATTCTGACAAAAATAAAGTAAAACAAAAAAATAAAAAACATTTATTTAAGATTTTAAAATTTTGATATTTACACAAGAAACTTTGATCACTGATAAAAATTGTTTTATCTTAACTATGAATGCATTTTTTTATTTTATCGGTTTAGAAGATTCAACAAATACAGTATTTTTATTGCTTTCTGTCATCACGTGTCATCACTCAATCCTTCCCTCCCATATACTTGACTTCATACTTTTTCCAGTGAGAAGGCTGTGTAACCATTCCTTTTGGTTTAGCGCTGATTCGGTTTGGAAAAGCTAAACAGTATTAAAGTTAAACTCTATTAAAGCATTTCATTTTAAAATAAAATTTCTTTTTAAATAAATATATAGAAACATACCCAGAGAGTTGAACCCATAATTATCAAATGACATTAGTGCAGAATCTGTTTTCTAAAAAATCCATTTTGCTTTAATAGTATGTTTTTTAAGTATTATTTATGTTTTTTAAGTATTAAGTATGTTTTTTAATTTATCAGTTTTACATGCAAGTTAATAGACAGAACAGAACACAAAAGAAAATGAAAAGAAAGAGAGCACAAACAGAAATAACAATCCAGAGAAAACACACTGAAAAATGCACAATATATATATATATATATATATATATATATATATATATATATATATATATATATATATATATAATAAAAACACACAAAAATACTTACTGATGGTTTTTTAGCGTTATTTGGTAGAATTTTATTGAATGTCTTATTTAAGTTCCAATTTTTAGATGTCGGAGAAACTAAAAAGAAAGTTCATGGAAAAATATAGATAATCATTTTATCAAAATATTACATATGTCAAGCAACCTGAATTAAATGCAAATTAATTGACTGAAGGTTTTTGTTGGGGGTAGTGATTAATTATGATAACAATAAGCAACAAGTTAAGATATAAAACATATAGAACAAGTTGAAATATATAACAAAATTTTATAAAATTTTTTTTTTTTAAATAATAAATTTTTAACTTCAATTAGTCATATTTTTGTCACATTTTAGTTCAAAACAATGCTGATCTGCTCAGTGGGACATTAAATTTTTTTTTTAAATTGGTGCAGTGTTTAGAGTGCTTGCTTTAGCATTAGGAGAGGTCCAAGGTTCCATGCCATCATGTATAACTGAATTATAATTTCAAATTTAAATAATATACTACATGCACCTGAAGTTTAACAAATAAATTTATTGTTTTTTAATTATATATTGTTATGAATAATATTACACTTCAGTAGGTTATTTTATGACAACAAAATGACAGGTTATATTTATTTTTTGACATAACATAGTTATAAATTTTAAAACTATTTATTTTAGTGCAGTTTTCATTTCAATAAAAGATTAAGAAATTAACGCCAAAATAAAGTTCACGTATTGCAGCCTCAGAGCAAAAAGGTTGTAACTGAAAATGTAGGCAAAATTGAGATAAGTGTATAATATGTAGTCTTAGGGGTAGTACCTAAATATCTTAGGGGTAGTACCTAAATATGATCAAATCATCCCGAAATTATTTTTTATGCTTTACATGTTCACACAAGAAAATTGTTGCCACTACAAAAAGACTTTTCTTGCATAAATGTTGAAAGTGTTGTCTCTGGTGAATAGGAGTTCTAATCTGCTCAATTATCAAATCACCTGATTGATTAAAGATGATATAAGTATTACTTAATTTGTTCATAATTATTTGTGTATAATACTAATATAATTTATGTAATATTGCAAATTAATATATATTATTTAAAAATAAGTTATTGAAGTTATCTTTATGATTTGTGATGATAAATGAAGAAATATAAATAAACACAGAATAAAGTGCACAATAATTGTAAAAATATGCACAGATGTTGTATGATGGAAATTGTGATGGAATGGTGATGATAAGCGCTTGTTTTCTTTTGTTATAAATTTTCTATTGTAATGCTCCTAGTGCTTAAGCGCTATGAGTTAAACCTAGTAAATATATTAGTAATTTGTAAATGAAAGTTTATGTTAATTTGAAGATAAAAATTCAATACTGAAACCAAAACCAACATTTTAGCAAATATTTTCCCGAAACTAATACCAAAATTTCCAAAAAACAAAAAAAAAATTATTAGAAAATTTCATCTAAAAAAAATTTACATGTTGTTTATTTAGTTATTTTGTTTTTTTACATTTGTTGTTTATTATTTTGACAACTTCATTCCATCTTATATAATAATAATAATAATAATAATAATAATAATAATAATAATAATAGCAATAATAATAATAATAATAATAATAATAATAAATTTACTCAAAGCTTACATTCATGAAAGATTATCCTAGTTCACTATCTATTTAAACTGTTTAAACCAAATTTTTTTTTTTAAACAAAACGCTATCATTTCGTTAAACGTAATACATTTGCGGGTTTTTTTTAATTTTCAAAAACCAGATAGATACCTGCTATATATTAACCAAATGTTAAGTAATTTTTTAACAATAGGATAAATTTTATTCAGAAATGGCAAAACCATACAAAATTGAAATTTTTGTTTTTGGTATGTTTTTAAACTAAAATTTTGTTTTTAAAGAGTTTATAAAAAGTACCCGAACTCAAATTTTGGCATCAGTTCAAATTGAAATATTGACCAAAATCAAAAAACCATAAATAGAAATTCCGTCAATAACTATTATGCATACATATATAATATGAACAGGAGAAGAAAGAGTACTGGAGGCATTAGAGGGTGCATAATTTAGGATAAAGTTATTTTCAAACAATTTCTGGTAAATAGTAGTTAATGTAACAAATTTTATGCCTTTTTTAGCTTGAAAAAATTCTGTTAAAATGTGAATTTATTTATTAAGAGGTTGATAACTTAAGAATGGATTCCTACGTAATTATTGAACCAATAATTGCATAGGAATTGATTGGTCAATTGCATGTAGATCATTCAGAACCAAATACTCTTAAACTGGTGTTTGCCTAAATTTATTCTATAGCTAATCTATAGTTCTAATTCAAGACTATAATATCACAATTCACATATTTTGGAATTTTGTTGCAGTTACAGTGTTTGCAATTGGGCTTGTAAAGTGAAACTAAAACCTATAGTTTTTGTGCCTTTGATATAATATACTTGCAATGTTCCTCAAATGCATAAATCAATCACTGCAGTAATTGCGTTATATTTTCGTAATCATTGATTAATAACATATACATATAGCTATATACTATATATCGTATACTGATGGAGAACAGACATGAATCTCAGATCTTTGTTTATATCTATGCTCTTTGGGCATGACATTATTCAAAACGCATTCTGCAATGCAGTTAATTCAACCAGCTTTCAGCTGTTCTGCACATATGCGTTCAGCCATTACTATTGGCAGCTGTGAAGGGCCCGTGCATAGAACCGCATGCAGGTAGGCTGACTAGTCTGACTTACAATACTTGTATTTTGACTCTTTTATTGAGATTGAACAATTGAACACTGCACAACATCAGCGGAAAATTACTGGGTCTCTCTCTATATGAATGACAAACTACCTACATATTTTTCTGGTCCTTTTTAGGTGCATTGGATTCATGGGAAAATCATGACAACAGTTCCAGCACAGACCTTTAATAGAATCTAATAATGATAAAGAAGTTGAAGAATGCTAAAAGACAACAGAGTTGGAGGTATTCGAGATGCAAATGCAGAAGATAACAAAAATTTTGTAAGCAAGAATGAGGCAGATAAGCAAAAATGTATCCATCTGGATACATTCCACATATGCATCCATCTAGATATATTCCACAAATTTAAGAAACAATAGTACTCTGTTCACCAAAACAGAAATGAAACATAAAGATTTCATAGATTTCAACAGTTTAAATTCTAAAATATGCTGAAGCGCAGTATTTATTGGCATTAGTGTGTGACATTAAAGTTGTGACATTAAAGTTATAACAAATTTTGCTTTTGAATATAGGCGGAGAAAATCAGTATAGTAAACAACAGAAGCGCAGTAGACCACCTAAATTCTAAACAGTTGCGTTAAAGCAACAAAACTTTTCCAGACTCCCTATCGATGTTGATAAAAAAAGGACCTAATGACACTCACACTCATACCAAGGGATTGCAAAAACTTAAAGCTATTATATTCAGAATAGAATTTGTATAATAAAATTTTAAAAAAAAAAATTTTTTAACATCTTCGCTTCCAACAAGTTTGCAAGCAACCACTAATAGAGTTGGGAGTTACTGAGCAACCACTAATAGAGTTGGAAGATACTAATAGAGTTGTAATACTAATAGAGTTGGAAGTTACTGGAAAAGAAAAAATTAAGTTTATAAAGCAAGATAACGATTAACAAATGACTCAAAAGATTGTGAACTGTATGAACAATGCACATCAAGTGTATGAATATGGACACCATCCATGGGCACAAGACACAAGCAAAACCCATGCAATTAGCCAAGAAGAGCCAGCATTCAACATCCTAAACTGGAAACAATGTATTATAAATACAACTAAGTCATAAGCCAGGCTAACAAATGAAGTCTCAGAATAAAAACTTTTTATTCTTTAATATACAATACATGCAATACATTTAATATACAATACATGATTTTTGAAAAATTGACGATAACAGATTTCTAAAACTGTTTGTCAAGGTAATTTGTTACAATTTATTTAGTTTACAAAATATTTGTTTCAAGTAAAATGTGTAAATGACAAATTTTTTTTTTTGTTTTTATTAGGGAAGTCCTTATGGTCTTATCAACTGCATTCATGTCTCCTTCCTTACCAATGTCACAAATTCGGCTAGAGCCCACATTGAACCACAATTAATATTTTAGGTTTTCATATGATAGCAAACATATGATTAATTGAGAAATGGTTACTTTAAAGCAAACGTTACTTTAAATTCAAAATGAAAGTTATATTTAGTTATTAATTGTTTTTTAATAATTTTAATAGTTGAACCACTGTCAGATGTTTTTAAATCATAAACTAATTGCTTAGGCTTATAAAAAAACTACAATAAAAAAAAAGTCAACATTAAACTAAATAAGTTTAAAGGTAATTTCTATTTCAATTTAAAAATACTTGTTAAGTATTTTTTAACTGAAAAAAAAATTACCCTTAATATAATAAAAAAAACAAGTAACAAGTTAATCTTTAACAAAAAGAGTTATTTGGCAACAAATTATACTTAGCATCGATTACTAAAAGCTATTGAAGTAATCTTTAATAAAAATTTTTTTTATTTTTACTATTCCTTTCTTGTGTTACTAACTGAATGACAAGTAAAATTTTGAAAAGGAGGATAATTAGTGCTGTTTTAAATTTTCTTTAGCAAAAAATAAAAATGATATAGTACTTTAATAAAGATGAGTAATTAAATTAAGAATTAAATTAAATTAAATTAGTAGAATAAACTACAATTTGATATTTCTAACATAACAGTAACCAGTTATTAAACAACTTACCTGATATGTCTTGTGGTGAAACATATGGATCATCTGTCACTTTTGAATAATCCTGTTTAGATTTATCTCTGTTTTGTTGGCTATAAACATTATCTGAATGATAAACACTATCTGATTATTGTACAAAATATAAAGTTACCATTAAAAAAAAAAATTTATCTACGTATAAAACTTAAAAACTTCATTACTCAAAAAAATTATCAATCTTATTTTGGAGATATATGTAGTTACGTTTTTTTATATTGCTTTTTTGTCTAAACTTTATTATATAGATTTTATTAAAATAAATTTAATTTTTTTGTCAAAGGTATATTTAAACTTTATGTTTAAATATTTAATTAAAAAATGATTCATTTTTACATAGTTTATATGATTAATTTTAAATCACTAATGTTACAAGATTTCTACATTGAAAAAATTTATGAACATAAAAAGGAATACTAATAGCTTTATGTTAAGCCTAATTAAATATATCTGTTTATTTGCTTTTATAATAGAATTTATAAAATTTATGATTTAAATAAAAAATGAAAATATCTAACATTTTTACATGAGGATAATCATGTAAAACTCACCCAACACTGTTTGAAGTGTCATAAAGCTATGTATAGTATTATGATTTAATGTTTAACCTAAAAACTTATATAAAAGTTTTTTAGTGTATTAAAGTTTTGAATCGTTTGAAATGGACAAGTTAATAATGGAAGTTTGCAAAAGAGAAAAGATTGAAATGATAGTGATTATAATAGGAATAAAATCAAAGAAGCTGGACTTAAGGGTCAGGTCTATATTTTACAGGTGAGTTTGAATTTGTATTTATTGCAACTTAATCACACACACACACATATATATATATATATATATATATATATATATATATATATATATATATATATATATATATATATATATATATATATATATATATATATATAAACATTAATTTTTTTCTAATTATTAGTTTAAAGTGTGTATGAATATTGAAATTTTTAATGTTATTTTTATTTAAAAACAATGGTATTTTTAGAAAGAATATCACACTTAAAAACTTACCTAAAAGGTTTTGTGGCAAAACATATGGATCATTTAATGCATTAGAAATATCAGGTAAATGTTTGCGCCTATCTCTACAGCTATTTTGTCGGTAATTGACTTCAGCTAAAATATATATATATATATATATATATATGTATATATATATATATATATATATATATATATATACACACACACACATATATATATACACACACACACACATATACATACTAGGGCATAAGTTAATATTTTTATCAAATGAGTTTAAAATGCTTTTATATTGCCTGAAGATAGCAATGGTTTGTGTTAAAAGGGAGTTTCTAACTTTATCCATAACAACACAATAACCTAAATACACCTATATAGCAGCATTCATCAACTTTTGTTAAAGGGAAATAAGACAATACTTTGTTTTTGTTAAAAGGTAATGGGTCAGCTAGAAAATTTACTCTTACATAAGATATTTGTTGACACTCCAGTTTGTAACACACATTCTGTATTCTATTTGACTAATGAATTATCATTTTTTAGTGTATTAAAGTTTTGAATTGTTTGAAATGGACAAGTTAATAATGGAAGTTTGCAAAAGAGAAAAGATCGAAATGATAGTGATTATAATAGGAATAAAATCAAAGAAGCTAGACTTAAGGGTCAGGTCTATATTTTACAGGTGAGTTTGAATTTGTTTTTATTGCAACTTAATCTACAAATGAATATTTGAATGTAGATTTTTCTTTGAGTATGTCAAAATAAATGTTTTTTTAAGATCAAAAATTAATAATAATTTTTTATTTGGAAGAATATGTTCATTTGAATGCATGTTTTGAAGACTATGGGCATGATTGAAAAGTAGTGAGATAAAACATAAAAAAAATAAAAATGTTTTAACTATTCCAATATAGATTTTCCATTAGCAGAATAGTTAAATTTGCAATTTTAACCTTAAAGATAAATATAGGACTGTTAGTTGCCCCACACCAACCCTTTAATGTCAACTTATAATTATATTCATTGTCACGGAAAGACAAACAGAACAAATTAAACTTAAAAGATCTAGAATGTATATAACTTTTTTGAAGAACTTCACAATTTTTTTAGAAATACCATTATGTAGTATATACCAGTATGGTGTATTTCTAAAAAAGACTTGAATTTTCTTAGCATTGTTGACATGTTAGAAAATGCATTACATTTTATACAAAAAATGTGAATCCTTCCATGACAAATTTTGAGTAAAACCGGCTGTATAAGTGATGACTTTCTTAAATTCTACAGAGTATTAGATTTTAAGGAACTCTACTAAGATTAAATCCAAATTCAATTGACTTAAAGCTACTTTAAATGTAAGATTGTAGAGAAGATCATTAATGTAGATCAGAAACATAAATCTTTTACTGCAATAATTTCAACAAAATCTAATGCTCACAAAAGGATGTGTGTTGCACAAGAGGGCTGCTGAAGCTGAACTTGCAGTTCACAAAAGAAAGAGCAAAAAGTTCTTTTTTAGCTTTGAAGCATGAGATATCTGATGCTGCTAAAGATGAAAGTTTTATCTTAAGCTTTTGACTACATGAAAATAATATTCCTTTCAAAAATGCTAGTAGAAGAACCTTAAGACAAATAATGAGATATTAATCAGATAAAAGAATATAAGATAAAATAAGATTTTATTCAGATAGTATGCTAAAACTTTCTAGTTAAATAAAAATAACAATAATCTTTATATAATAATAATACTTCAAAGTTCTTAAAATATTTTTTAAAAAGAATTTAATTCATTTATTTTCAATTTTTTTTTAAAGTAATAATCTTTTTTGTTATTACATTAATCTTTAAAAAAAAAAAACATTTAAATATAAAAAAATTACTTTTTTCATTTGTAGGAGCAACAATTATAAATGATTCTGGTGTTCTTTCAGGTAAAGGTGGAGCAGAATCACTTGTAAGCTTACGAGTACTGGATAAGGTTTTCTGAGGTTGCTCAACATGATTTGCTTCAATGTCAACTATAGCATAGGGTACAATTACGCCACCTACACATGAAAATTAATGCAACATATTTTTTAGCATGTAAACTATTGCGTAACAATTAATATAAAATCAAAATAAGAGGGCGAGAAATAAAAAATGAAGTCAAAGATTTTATTTCTTATTTTCTATTTTTTTTTCATTTTATTTTAAAACATAAACCCTTTATTCACCTTAATAATATATACTATGTTACAGGTTCTTGTTTTTCCATTAAGATGTTTCAGAAGGCTCAATAAAAAATGTTATAAAAAAAAGGAAACAAGGATTGTGAATGATCCAATAAAAAAAATTGAAGGATTGCGAATAATTTATTGCATAACAATTATTATAAAATTAAAATAAGATAAAAAGAAATAAAAAAGCTTTTAAAAATAAGAAAAAAAATCTTTGATTTTTTTCTTGTTTTCAAAAGATTTATGTATGTATATATATATATATATATATATATATATATATATATATATATATATATATATATATATATATATATATATATATATATATATATATATATATATATATATATATATATATTTATATATATATATATATATATATATATATATATATATATATATATATATATATATATATATATATACATATATATATATATATACATATATATATATAATATATATATATATATACGTATATATATATATATATATATATATATATATATATATATATATATATATATATATATATATATATATATATATATATATATATATATATATATATATATACATACAGTGTATATATATATACATACAATATATATATATATATATATATATATATACATACAGTGTATATATATACATACAGTGTATATATATATACAAGTCGCTTTGCAAAAAAAAGCTATTTGGAAGAGTTGCATAAAAAAAAACCATTTGTCTCAACATACAATCTCGCCAGTAGTTTGAAAATTGCAAAACAGTACATACACAAGGAGTTACATTTTTGGAAAAATGTGCTTTGTACTGACAAGTGCTGACTTACTGACAAATGCTTTGGATCTGAAGGAATATAATATGTTTGTCATCCCTAAAACCAAGAACTCAACCCTCTGTATACTCTAAAGACTGTAAAACATAGTGGTGGCAAGGTGATTGTTTGTGGCAGTTTTTCATGGTGTGGTAGATCAACACATGCTCAAAGAAATACTAGAAAACTCCATGTTTCCTTATGCTCAGAAAAATCTTCCTTTGGTTTAGAAATTCCAATAAGACAACAACCTCAAGCACACTGCCAAAAATGTTAAAATGTGGTTTAATGTTATCAAGATTAGTGTTATGAACTTGCATGCACAGTCACAACAACTTTTTGATAGAAAAACATAAATCAATTAACTGCAACAAGTTTAGACCAATTTTGGATTGAAATAAAAAATGCTTGGGACACCATTACACCTAAAAAATTGATCTTGTCATTGGGCTGTAGTTATCAAGCAGCTGTTGACTCAGTATATACCACTAATTATCAATTTATCTCAAATAAAGTTTTCGTAACTATTTATACAAAGAACTTCTATTTTTTTATAGCAAAGGGACAAAATGATAATTCTTTAACAGGGTGTGCTGTTTAAATAGCCCCCTTATTGTGTAGTTCTAAATCATTTATATGGTTGAATTTATTATTTAACTAAGTTAATTTATTTTTTTACTCTATCTTCTAAAACTAATATTTTATTAGGCTAAAAAATTTTAGATCATAAAAACTCAGAATTGAAAACATATCATTACATACTAAACATCAATATATGCTATTTATTTTGTTGCCATTATATATATATATATATATATATATATATATATATATATATATATATATATATATATATATATATATATATATATATATATATATATATATATATATATATATATATATATATATATATATATATATATATATATGTATATATATATATATATATATATATATATATATATATATATATATATATATATATGCGTGTTTAGATAACATCTTTGATGTGGCACTGAAACAGGCTGCTGCTGGGGGCTTAAGTACATATATTGACTATCTTATAGCCTGCTGCCGCAAAGGAGTAGTGCTACATTGACTGAGGGTTTAGCATAAGGCAGCAATCTTTTCTTTCATTATTATTATTTTTTTTTTTTATATTTCTCAAAACGCTATATGCTATAAAGGTAAGAAAAACTAGTAACAACCTTTTATTTATATACGCTATAGAAGATATATAAGTGTGTATATATATTTTTAAGAAAATTCTCCTAAGACCTTCGGGGCTACTACGAGTTGTGTTAAAAGAAAAAGTCCAAATAGTTTATTTTAATAGTTTTGAAAAAATTTGAACTTTGAAACATAAACTTGATAAACAAGGGCGGTGAGTAGAGAAATAAGTTGAGCGCAGACCAGGGATGTGGTGGGGATCAAAAAAATCAGAAATTGAAGACATTTTTTTTTAAACAGCAAATATTGCTTTTTTTTGCAAAAAAAAAAAACTTATATACAGCAATGTTTCGACCTAATTATTCTTACGACAGGCCCAGGCACGAGGGTACCACCACCCAAATTATTTACCTTGAATAGCCCAAGAGAACTTTTACAGACTTATTCAAGGTTTCAACTGAAATTTTAAACAAATTTATTTGCCAAATTCAATGGTAATAATAGACAAATTAATAATAGTAAATGATCCATGATTTCTCAGACACCATTCTATATCATTGCACCAAATTAAAAAAATATATTAACAAGATATTTTAGATCTGATCTATGATAAAATAAAGGAAAATCTGAAAACTCTGTAGTCAGAGAATCCAACTATTGCATCTTTAAGATTGGCTGTGTGGTCAGCATTCCACCACAGCTACGTGGTGATGGCTGTGTGGTCAGCATTCCACCACAGCTATGTGGTGATGGCTGTGTGGTCAGCATTCCACCACAGCTACGTGGATTAAATAAAAAAATTTGATCAACTTGCTCACAGTTTGAAAAAAGTTTGAAAAAAAAAAAAAAAAATTTTTCAAAATTTTTTATATAACTTTATTGATTCACAAGTATCACTACCATGCTTTAAATTTTGGAAGAACTGAGAACAGCAATTTAACAGACCCAAAAATTACATACTGAAAATTTTTCACTGATTAACTCTAAGTTTTGATAAATTCTTTAAAAAAATAAATTAAATATGTTTTATTTGATAAAGTTTGAAAAAAAAAAAGATTCTTCAAAATAGTTTAAGCTTATTCTTATGACTAAAATATTTATTTAAAAGACAAAATTCATTTCAATGACTATGCAGCAAATGTAAAATCATCATTCAAGAAACCAGACTGAATTTTTGAATCTGCTGGATGTCTGAACCAACCAAGTTTAGAACAAACTATAAAAAAAATTTCTCTTCAGTGAATCAGCAACCAAAGATGTGTAAAAAATGTATATGCATCTCATTCAAATTTCTTCTACTCAGTAAAAAACTACTACACCTTTTACACAGCAACAACTACAAAATGGAAAATCATGAAAGATTTAGGCTGAGAAATGATGTTGAAACAAGATAAAACTCTAAATACATGATGGAAATGGAGTTCTTCTAAGGAGTTGAGTTTTCCGTGAAAGGTTGGGAACCATGTTAAAACTAAGAAAGATTTAGCTGTGTTTGAAAAATATTATCTATAAGTGATGCAAGATTCAGTTTTAGTGTCTAAACAATTTTGGCCTCCCTTGATATCACACATAATAATGGAGAATCGCAAGAATTAATTAAATTATAAATGAAAGGCAGATTTACTGAAATGGAATTGAAATACTCATTTTTCTTATACCACTCTCCTGAATCCACATTACAAGAAATACTTTTCAGGTCTTCAGAAGTACTTTAACAGGGAAAAACAGTTTTGAATAGAATTAGCTCCACAAGATGATGGTACATTAACAACAAATGTTGTCAAAATCAAACCAATAGTTTAAGAATTTAAAGAATTGTCTCAGTTAACTACACAAATATTTTCTTAATTTAAAAATTAATCACAACCAAAATGTTGGAAATAGTAACAGGTCAATGTAATTACTTAATAACTTTTTTGATTCACAAGTATCACTACCATGCTTTAAATTTTGGAAGAACTGAGAACAGCAATTTAACAGACTTAATTACATACTGAAAATTTTTCAATGATTAACTCTAAGTTTTGATAAATTCTTAAAAAAAATAAATTAAATATGTTTTACATGCTACATACTATACATGTATTTAAAAAACTATACATGTATTTAAAAATTATTTTTGGTTTTGACAGCTTTATAGTCAAAATTTAAATTTTAGCTTTGAAAAATTGGCCTATTTTAATTTCAACTAAAAACTGAATTTACTAGTCAAAAAATGTGTTTTTTAAATTTAAATAAAAGTTTAAATTTATTTAAATTTTTAAAGTCCTAATATAACTTTTTTTTAATAATAGTATTTCAAAAACACAACTAAAAGGTCTGATTTTTTTTTTTTTAACAATACATTAAGTCTTAATTTCCATTTTTAGTTAAGTTTAATCATGATTCTAATGAGTCATACTGTACTTAATTTAAATGAGTCTTACTGTATCTAATTTTAATGAGTCTTACTATATCTTATTTTAATGAGTCTTACTGCACCTAATTTTTACAGCTTTTTTTCAACTTTTATTTTTGTATTTATTAGAACAAAGGCTTTTCTAGGCAATACCCTTTGTATTTATTAGAACAAAGGCTTATTATGAACATCATAAAAGGTTAGTAAAAAGACTTATGAACATCATAAAAGGTTAGAACAAAGACTTATTATGAACATCATAAAAAATTAGAACAAAGAATTATTATGAACATCATAAAAGGTTAGTACAGATAACAGTTTAGAATATAGTAAAGTAGATAAATAACTACAATATCAAGATTAGTTTTAATAAAAATCAAAGAGTTATGTTGATTTGATTTTTCACAACAGTAATCAACTTAATCCTACAAATATTTCTAATATACTTCATTTTTTATTAATAAATATTTAAAAAGTCAGAAAAGCACGTGATTTAATAATTATCAAAATTTATTAAACTTGATTTCTTTATTGTTTTTAACAAGAAGGATCATAAATTTAATAATAAGTTTTGTTATATTTTGTTAACAACTTTAAAGATCAATTTTTTATTATATTCTTTTCTTTTTATCTTCTTTTTTCCTTTTGATAGTTTCACCATTACTATCTTGAGATGCTAAGGTCATCTTTCATGATTTACTGCAAAGATTATGTATTATAAACATGTCTACTTTTTATTTTTCTTACTTTATTTCTTTAGATGTATCTTTTTGCTCTACCAACATAAGTTTACTTTGTCTACTTAAAAAATAGTTTTAGTTCTAATGATTTTGAAATTTATATGTTGATCATTAGCTAATAGTTAAAAAAAAAACAACTAATTTGTTGCAATTAAGGTAAGAATAACTTTATCTTTTGGCCACATTACAAAGTTTGATTGTATTATGTTTTAGCTAATTTTTGTAATACTTTATTGTCTTTGCAATAAGTGATTCAGATTTTGACTATTTTTGACTGCCCCAGAAAATAATGTAACATTTCTAAACAATGATTGTGTTATTCTATTTTAATGAGAACATGCTAAATCCTGCCGGTTATCAAAGTGATGTAAATGTTGTACTTTCGACAAGTATGGATTTTGTTCACTATTAAACTCTTTAACTTATTTCTAATCTTTTTTTATACCGCAGTCAATAATGACCTGTATTATGGGTGCTACTAGCATTTTAAACAGTTAATTTGCACATGGCCTTATATATTGTTCTTTTGTGATTTAAACTTCATGATCACGTTCTTTAATATCTTCATTAATCTGCAAATCTGCTTCATCAGTTTTTAGATTCAAATGTATTTCACTAGTCCAAACATCTAATTACTAGAATAATTGTTATTTATTTACTACTTAATTAGTAATTAAAAACCTTTTATAAAATAATTTTAAAGATTGACTAATTTTTTTGACCAATTTCACTTCAAGGTGTAACTAATGAAAATCTTTAAGTATCTTTTGAAATGTAAGTTTTTAAATATAATATGTTTAAATTCAGATTCTAATTGTTTTTCTTTTCTTTAGTAAACATAAACATGAACTGGTAATAATAATCAATTATAAAAAAAAAAAAATTGCCACAAATGACATCGTGGTGGAAAGAAAAAGATCTTTTAAAGCTGATTCCATGGCTTAATATAGTGACAGCTGAGTAAATACTTTATACATTTCAAATTAATAATTTGCAATATGGCGCATTACAGAAAAAGATGTGGTCTTTTAATTTAATATGCAATAAGTTTTAATTTTATCTATATTAAATTTGCTTTCTTTTTAGAGCTAAATAATTGATTTGAAGAATATGGTTTTTAAGTGTTGTGTCACTGGATACAGAGGTAACTACGATGTTACAAAGTCTGTAAAAGTTTTTTACCTTCCAAATAAAAAAAATTTGAATGAACAAAAAAGATGAATAAGTGCTATACCTTGAGATAATATTTTCAATAATATTATCCAGATAGCCCAAATAATTTTATTTGTGAAGATCATTAGCCTAAACTATAAAAAAGTTTTAGTTTACAAAGTTAAAACCAAAATAACCACCATATCAGGCTTGGACAGTATGGTGTGCAATCAAACGTTGTAACTAACTACGCTTATAGTTTTTTTTCTTTGCCATTTGACATTGGCTGTTTTGATGTTTTAACAATTTAAATGCAATTAAAAAATTATGCAAAATGTTATAAATAATATATGTAATCTTTTCTTTTTAGTTTTTATTTTACGCGAAAGCTTTAAATAAAATACAAAAATAACATAAACAAAAATAAAATACAAAACTAATTCAAATGATT
Source organism: Hydra vulgaris (assembly GCF_022113875.1). Classification (NCBI taxonomy): domain Eukaryota; kingdom Metazoa; phylum Cnidaria; class Hydrozoa; order Anthoathecata; family Hydridae; genus Hydra; species Hydra vulgaris. The sequence goes on from NC_061168.1 coordinate 24,820,528, forward strand.
GATTAAAATAAACGCATTTTGTGTAAATTAAAAATTTTATATTTAACTTTTTTTTGTGTAGGCATATTTTTTATAATAAATTTAAATGTTTGAAACTATTTTTTAATGTCTTTCTAAAAAATTTTTAAAAGATTTTTTTAAGTTACTTTAAATTATAACAAGTTAAATTACATCTTTCGATTGCATTCAAATGATATAATTGCTTTATGATTATTATTATTTGTTTCTGCTTTTAAAAAGAGTTTTTGAAAAACTTTTTTTTTAAAAAAAGTTATCATTTTTTTTTTTTTAAGTTATTTTTTTAAATAATTTTTTTTGCAACTCTTTGGGAAAATGTTTATGCAATTTAAAAATATTATATTTTTTTCTTTTCAATAATTTAAATAAAATTGTTAATGGTAATGATGCCAACAAAGAAAATCATTGCGTGGTCAGAAATAGCATTTGATCGCACACCATTCTTGTCCAAGCCTGCCATATGTGCGTTTATATGTAAATTGAAGTCAAATTCCGACTCTACTGGCACCACCAAGACTAACTACTAAATCATTACCATCTTTAAGAAAAACTATGCCTGATGAAATGGAGGATTTTGTGAAAGTGGATAACATTTCTTCATTCCAAAATTTGTGTAATAAAATTTTGAATAAAATAATCGTTTTTATCTTCTCAATAATATCAAATATCTATGAAAGCTGTTTATATCTTCAACCTGCTGATATATTGGACAACTTGGATGTTATAAAGTTTATTTTGAAAAAAAAAATTTATCTTTTGAAAGCTATCATTTTGGTGGTAAGTGCATCATAAAACCTTTTTCTTACAACCATTTGAATATTATTGACTGCATTAGTTGCCTCCATGCTGCACTATACACTATCTGAATTCTTTACCAATTGATCACAAGAAAAAGTGTTGTTATAGAACAGAAATTAAGTCCAGAATGAAATTAAATTAACTCCATAATGTTTATTGATGAAAAAAGTATCCTCCTGATATGTTTGCTAGGGCATTTGAGTAATTTTCATTGCCAAAAACTCTATACTCTAGTAAATTCTCAAGTATATATTTGATGACAAAGTTGACATCTAAAATTAGAAATGTAGAAGATGATGATTTTTTATAGTTGTATTTTGGCAAATGTTCTATTTCTCAAAGACAGGTTATTCAACTAATTGATGATAAAATTTATGTTAAACCACAGTTAACATATCAAGGAGGTAACATTTTTGGTATATCTGTTAATTAGCCAAATTTTGGGTTTATCGATTTGTTCTTTGTTTGGTGTTTTTGAATAAAGCATTACCAGTAACAGGTTTAGATACTAATTTTCAATATTATCAAACAATGCAAACAATTAAAAATTGAAACAATTAAATGAGGTGGTGCTATTCTTTGCAGCAATAACAAAGTAAATAAAAGATTTTTTGGAATATTTACCTCAGTAATACTTAGTGCACTAATGATAACATTTTCCTTCTATATGATTTTGTTCATATAATAAAATCTATTTGCAATAATTGGCTCACAGAAATGCCAAGAACAAGGTATTTCAAAAACTGCAAAAAGGTCAGATCTTAAGAAACTTTTTCAATTTGAAAAAGATGCTATTGTAAAATTTTCTAAACTTAGTGAAACTGTGATTTTTCCTAAACCAATTGAACGTCAAAATGTGTCAACTTGTTTAAGAGTATTTTGTGATAAGACAGTAGGTGTAACTGTTTGTTGATGGTATCTGACTTTTATGGATTGACCAATGTTTCAAAAACATTGTAGAATCTTTGCCAATATATTATTTTTAAACTATTGCCATCTTTATTTTCTGCGATCTTTAAAGGAACCCAAAATGAAAACTTTGAAGTTAATTGTGGAATATATTTTATATATATATTATATTATATATAAAAAATATTACATATATTTTAAATAACTGTAGTTTTTTTTTGAAAAGTTATTTTATCATAAAAATTTGAGAAAAAAAAGAAGAGTTTTTTGCACAATAAAAAGTTTTTACTATATTATATCTAATGAAACAGCCCTCGGAATTAGGAAAAATGAGGTCGACAATAATTTGCCCACCTTAATCTGTGTTAGGTCAGCATTAGGTCAGCAGAAAGAATATGAAACAAAGGTTAGACCATAAAACATAAAAACAAAGTCGACAATTTTTTGCTGACCAAAGTGCACTTTTACTGTATTATATTTAATGAAATGTTGTTTGCATTTAAAATACAATTTTTTCATTTTGGAGGTTGAATTCATTTATTCGTTACCAAAATCTTCATTTATGACGTATATATAGTTCATTATTTATTAAAAACCAAAAAATATGTATGCTTCCATAAAAAAAACTCGCCTACAGTTTTTTTAAAAGCTATGTGCTTACTCGGCCTGTTACTATAGTAGGCCATGGCTGATTCTGATAAAGTAGATGTTGGCAATTAAACCAGTGGGTAACTAGGAATATAAACTTAATAATAGAAATTGTATCAAGTATTTAGTCATGTTAGCAGAGAATATTCTTTGAAACTTTCAATTGCATAAAAAGAGTGTATAAAGATTCACCAGCTCAGGTTTTATTGATAAAATTCTACATTTTGATGTTAAAACCAGTAGAAATCACTTTCAATTTAAAATGTCAAATATATTTGAAAGTCAGAAAAATCATGAGCATCACTTTTGATATGTCATTAACTAATTTATTTTTTGCAATTTTATGTCCATGTTTCCACACTTGTGTGGTCAGACAAGTTTCCAGAATACCATATTTATTATTTAAATATGACATGGATAAGTTAAATTTTTAATAACTTGTCCTTCTTGGTGTTAACCTGTTTTGCAAACTAGAACTGAATACTATTGTTGTGATACTATGACATTGGAAATTGTTATCCAATGTTCACAAGCATTTCCTACCCTTAACTTCTCTTACCTTTATATTATACCTTTAGATAAATTGCTTTCACCACAACTAATGAGCCTTACCTGCCCCAATATAAGATCAACCACAACCAGAACATTAAAATGACAACACACACATAAACATAATACATAAAATTTCTTAATATTAATACATCATTGAATAATATTATATATAACAATTTTACTTCTCTATTACAAAAGCAAACCTCAAACCTGGTGGTGAAGAATAAGGATTATTGAGTTGCGTGTTACTAAAAGAGTTGGCTTTGTTCTTTTCAATTACTGCATAATTGTCCTTAATACCATTTTTACTTTCAGAAATACATTTTGTCGATGGAAGTTGGGATTTCACTGCCTGACTATTTATACCTGAACTCACAGACTGATAATTTGTATCTAACTTTGCTGACTGAACATTGTCTGGCTTCATTGCCAAACAATTTTCTTCTGATTTCCCATAAGGGCGTGTTGCTTCAATTTTTTCAAAAATAATGTCAGAGGTTTCAACAACTTCAAAAGGTTTTGAAGTAGGTTCTAAAACTTGAAAAACATCGTCATTTATTTCTGCATCTTTAAGTTTTGATGCAGCTGTACTTAAAAGTGTGTTGGGCGGTATGACTGTTGTTTTTGCTTTTTCTTTTTCAGTATTGTTTCTTAGGTAAGCATCATTAAAACCTTGAGAATTTAATTGATTAGATTTTAACTGCATCAAAGAATCAACAGACATTTGCTGCATATAGGATGGTTTACTGTCTTTATTTTGTTGATTATCTAAAAAAAATGATAAAAGCAATAAAAAAAAGTTAATAATATTAAATAGTATAATAGTTAATTATTATAAAACTTTTTTTTTCAACTCAACTCAATTTAGTTTAGAGCTTAGGTTACTTTTTAAAAACTTCAGTAAAAATACGTTCAAATAATTAATATATAAAAAAAAATTTGATTAGAGGAGCATTCCTAAAAGTTCTCAAACTTCAAAATAAACCCCCTTGTAATATTTTCTTTTATTATGTTCTCAAACTTCAAAATGAACCCCCTTGTAATATTTTCTTTTATTATGTTCTCAAACTTCAAAATGAAACCCCTTGTAATATTTTCTTTTATTATTTTGAATTACTTAATTTTAAAAAATATTTAATTCATCTCCTAAAGGCTCCACTACAGTCAAAAACTCTTTTTTTTTAATTTTTTTAAATTTTTTATTTTGATATTATTTTTTTTGAGGATGAGGAGGAGGGGGGGGGGGAAAGAGGAAATACTATCAGAATTTTCCTCTTACCTCCTAGGTAAGTTGTCTTTACCGTGGCTATTAATCTTCACCTGCCCTAATATATAATCAGTTCAACATCATGACCTAGACTTTAAGATAGCTAAATCTCTTGGAGCAATAACAATTTATAGTTTATAGATTAATTAACAGGTCCTCTGGGATATATGAAATTTGAAATATTATTTATATTAATTAGTTACAGGTGGTTTCTTAATTGCATCACATTGCACTATATTTTCACAATTTTGACATACTGTAACAATAAATGGAATATAACAAATACTATTAGGTTATATTCCATTTATATGACCTCTTACACCTACCAAATAAACACGACTTACACCTCTCAGATAATCATTTTGCTAGCACCTTAACCCATCATACCAAAATAAATTTAAACATTTTATTTGGTAACTTCTAGCATTGTTTCTATTAGTTTTACTTTTTTGTATCTAATTTTCATCTAATTTTCATAACAAACCCATGTTTATAACAAATTTTGAAATTACAAAAAAAAAAAATATGATAAAGATGTTATGATCTTCACTTGAAAACTTAGAAACTCGGATTTACATGCAAAGAGCATGATATATATGTTGTTTCTTTTTAAGTTTATGAATTGCTGTGTAGTAACTGTCACTTTGAGACAACCTAAAAGATATAGATGGGCTTTTTGGGTACAAAAACTCAAATTTAATTCTTAAATTAGCCATTTCTATCAGACTAACACTAAACCTATTTGTCTCAACTTAAGTTTTTTTTTGGTTATCTCCAAGATAACTAAAACTGCTGAAGGCTAACCGTACAAGGTAAAGTTAATAATGAAGTTAAGAAACTTGATTTTCTTAATACAAAATTCATGAATGGCATTTGATGCGAGAATTTGATTGAAAATCTTTACATTTTTACAGTACCGCTGATCATATTGCATGGTGACTTTGTGTGGGACACGGAAAAAAGCATCAGCTTTAAGGCCAAATTCTCTTTTAGCATAGATTGCAAAGCTTTTATAAATTTTGCACTGCCTTGAATAGCCATTAAAGGCAATATTGATATTTAACTTTTTATTTAAAAAAGATTTTATATTTCTTCAAAATTAATAAACAAGAAATTCTAATAAGTTCTGGAGGAGGGGTAAGTAAAAATAAGAAAAAATTCCCCCACCTTCTCTGCCAGGTGAGAGTAAGTACCAACAACATTTGGATGCTGCAAATGTTGAAGTGCATAAATCAATTAATTTAAAAAATATTTTAAAAATAGTATAAATTTCACTAAAACTATGCAAAGGTCAAACCTATTATTAATTTGGCTTCAAGGTTTATCAAAAACTCCATCAGCCTAACTAAAATGAAATATTTAAATTCATTTTTTTTTAGTTCTTTTTTGATTTTTTTTTGGTTCGAGAAGACTATAAGTCATATCACAGAACACTGTGGATGAGCATTTGATTTTGAACCAGAACTCTAAGCACTGCTCCACAGCTGCACCACGGCTGTTTGGTATACAAGTTATTAAAGTAGTTACCAATAAAAGTTTGATTTGAGGCAAATTTGAGTAGATTTGCTTTTGTTCAAGGTTAGCTGTAAGTTAGGAACATTAGCTTTGTCTTTTGTACCTTGAACTATATCAAGTTATATAAAAAAATGTCATCAATATTTGTATTTAAGTACTTTGAAATCTCAATGTTTTTTTGTTCATTTATTTTTTTTTTTGCAATAATCTCATATTTTTATGATATTGGTATTGCAATTTTTTTCAACCTTAACAACCATTTGTGAATAATCTAATTTTGACAGACTGAGAAATTTTGTTTTCATTGCGGGTACAATTACTTAAAATACTTTGTACAAATAGGTTACAACGTGGGTAATGTCATCAAATATAAGAAATCTGTATCACTTTTATCGCCTTTTTTTATCTTATTTTTTAATGATTCTAAAGAACATTGTTGAGTGTTCCAGTGATATATTAGTATATCTCCTTATTTCATCATTGACTATGAAAGCACAACTCTCTAACAAGTCACAATTACTGATAATGCTTAACTGATCCATATTTTGTTTTAGTTAATTAAGGTTCTGTGGTTGAGAGTAGGCAATAAAAAAGGGGTGCAGCCTCTTAAAGCAAGATACTAACAGTTTAATGAAAACCATGAACATCTGCTGTCTAACTCAATAATGTTGCATAAGTTGTAGTTTGTCATTGCTTGTCGCAACTTAAGCCATTGATTGTTAAAAAATAATCTCAATATCATATTCTTCAAAAATCTCTCACAAACTTGTGGTGAGTGGTTTTTTACAAGGACAATTATAACAATATGCAAGCATGCATTCTTAATTTTCTACTAAGCAAACAGTTTTTGTAAGTAAATCCTTATAAACCCCATCAATATTTAAACCATCCACTAGCAATATGACATTTTTATGATAAGCATAAATATCAACAGAATGCGTAACACTTGTACCTGGCAAAATGCACAACTATGATCTAAATGAAGCAAATTTTGACTAATTATTTGAATTAGAGTTATTCTTTGTAATACTTCTTTTGAATTAATACTTCTTTTGAATTACATTAAAGAAGTTTTTAGTTTGTTTTTTTCATAGATGGACTCCATACCATTTCGCTGATGGGTGTAATTTTTCATTTTACTTCTGAGAGCATAAATTTTAAAGGTTTTGAATGAAATTTTAGGAATTTTAAAAAAAAATAATAACAAGTTGCAACTTTTTTGTGAGTAACACGCTCCGTAACTTGCGACTTTTTTGTGAGTAAGACCCCCCCAAAGATTAGACTTATGGGTTAATTCACCAAGAGGGCGTAATCTCTTTTTTATGTTGGTGAATTGTGCATGTTAAAAATCACGTAGATACGTGTTGAAAGTCACGCGTTATTTCAATTGTAATTAAAAGTATTCTCATGAGACTTTTTGTTATTTTATATATAGAGAGACGATTTTTGAATGAGTAAAAAACTTTCCTAATAGTATAATGATTGAATGATTTTATTGAAGTTATTTTGAAATTATTGAAGTTTATTTGTATAAAACTTTTTTGTTATGACTTATTGTAAAAAAAGTATAAAGAAAATGTAAAAATTTTTTGTTGAAATTTTGAAAATATAAACTAAAAATATATAAATATACTAATAAACTAACTTTAATATATATAAAACTAACTTTCATAATCATACTAATAAATCTAACTTTACAAATACTTGTGATTTTGTTAGCATTGAATGGATTACAAGTTTTCTGCCATATAAAATACATTTTCAAATATTTTGTAGAATGTCTTTCACATAATATTGTTAAGTTTGATAATTTGTCACTTGATAATTTGAGGCAAGCTAACAGATGCAGAGGGAGCTTTTGGATAAAAGTACTCAAATTTATCCAAAACACCACTCATAACCATAGAACCATTATAAAACTTCTGCCACTTCTATAATAATTTAATGTTGCAGCCTGATATAATTGTTTTTAATTTGTTTAAAATATTAATGAAATCTTGGTGGCCTTCACATTCCTCTGATATTATTAAGAGTTATATGAAAATTAGTGTAAAAAATTAACAGGTCATGTTTTTCAGTTGTTTAAATAATAAATGGTCACCTAATTATGCTTGACTTTTAAAAATTAAATTAAATAGTTCTATAAACAAACCAAATAATTCAATCAAATTTAATAATTAATCAGAGTTCTATTAGTTACTTTTAGTAGTTTCTTGAAAAAATTAGTATGCTTTTAAAACTATAGCTTTATGCATTTTTATTTTTTGTTTTAGTTAAATTTTTTGTGACAAATAACTAAAAATAAAAAAATAAAAACTATTTTTGAATGTAAATTCTTAAAAATCCAGTCATGTTTTGAAGCATTTTGTGTTAAAATTAAAATAGTTTTAAAACTATTTAACATTTCAAAGAATATTACAATACAAAATTTTTTATGTATATTTATATTTTTAAAATGCAAAAGCAAAGATGTTTAAAGTAAATACAAGGACCTGAAAATTTAAAAAAACTTAGGATTGAATGTGAAATTACCCATACAAAAGCAAACAAACTTACGATGTTGTTGTTTAATTTGCTCTAACAACTTATCTTGATTTCTACTGTTTCCTTGATAACAGCTTTCTGCTTGATAACCACGGGTGACTTCTTCATGGATAACTTTGGGATCATTATCTTTTAAAGATACATATACACACACACATATATATATTATATATATATATATATATATATATATATATATATATATATATATATATATATATATATATATATATATATATATATATATTATAATAGATATAAATTTAGACATAGCTACTGAATTAGATGCAAAAAAATATTCACAGTCTTAAGAAAATTTAAAATTTATAAATACATTTTTACTTTATAATAAATTTTACCTTTTACCTTTTTTGGGTCTTGAATTATATAAGCTCTTATTACGATTAATGTTTAAACCAGTCATTTGCTGTCTCTCTTTGGCTGCCAACCTGGGAGATTCTGCTTTTAAATTTTGCTTTGAGCCTGATACATTCTGTAAGTTAAAAATTAATTTAAACCAGTGAAGTTAACAAAGATTTATAAATGACTTATGACTAGAAAATTGTTGTAGAGTTCATATAATTCATTCTCGGGTTTTAAAGAAAATCAAATTATAATTCAGTTTACATGGTTGACGTATATTTTTAAGTCTACCGAAAGCTTTAAAAACAACACACATTAAAAGCCTTAAAAAATTATTTTCACGTACTTTCATGTTTATAGGTTTTTTTTTAGGGTTTTACAGATAACTTTTTAAACTTTATAATATCTCAACCTGAGGAAATTAGATTAACTATCTTCATTAAGAGTTAAGTAAGAACAAACACTACAACAATACAAGTTGTTAAAAAAACTTTGTGTTAACACTTCGCGAAAGTGAAGTGAACACTAAACAGAAATAAAAATTAAATTAAAATAAAAAAAAAAAGACAAAAAATAACTTCAAATGAAAAATTATTATGTACTACAACTAATTATAATTAACTACAAAAAGTTAAAAAAATTCAATAAAATAAAAATACAGAAACTTACTTAATTTAAAAAATATATTACAACAAATATTATTATATTACAATAATTTATGATTTGTATTAAAAATCTTCAAAATATTTTATTAAAATATTGATATCTTAAAGCACATTAGTGCAATGTCAACAGATATTGATATCCATGAATTTGAATGAATTAAAAGTAATTATCTTTATTTAATGACACAAAAAAATTGTATTTTGTAAAGTTTTAATAATTACCTTTTGTACAAAATTTATATTAACATAATTAGAAGTTTCCTCTTCATTTGGCTCAGTATATTTACTAAGTTCTGTTGATACCAATTCACGAATAACTTCATATAGAAACTCCAATTGTTCCTATCGAAAAAATATAATATTTTTTAACTTAAACTTTTCAACAAAAATATTTATATATATACAATTAAAAATAAAATGTTTATTCATTTTAATTCATACTTAACTTGAGTTCATTTTTTATTATTTTTCTATTTTCAAGTTTTTGTATTTCCAAATTATTTTGTACTGTTCTTTATTTTTTTTTTTTAATATACTAATTCACTCCCAACAAGGCTGCAAGCAACCACTATTAAGTTGAAAGAAATAGTTTTAAAGAGCAAATACAGGGTTAAAAAAAACTTAAACATTTCTCAAAAACTCAAAAATAGGTTGATTGAACTAGTGGTGATAGCTTGTTTGAAGAGCGATCATGAGAGTATTTGTAGAAAAAAGAGATGCAATCTTTTAACAGTGGAAGAGTGGCTCAAGTTTGGCAGATAAAGCAGGTCCAACTACATTTACAACACATTTTCGGGCCTTGTCTAGAAAAGAAAGAGCATCATTAGTAGAATCAGCCCAAATATGACAACAGTATTCCATACAGGGATAAATAAGGAGAATTGGGTAGTCTATGAATAGAAAGAACTAGATTGTTTTGGACCTTGTCTAGAAAACAATGAATATCATTAAAAGAAGCCAGCCCAAATATGACAACAGTATTCCATACAGAAACGAATAAGAGATTAGTAGAAGTAGAGAATGGAATAAGGAGTAAGATAATGACGTGCATGATAAACAGAAGCAACCATAGAAAAGGTAGCATATGCTACCTTTGCAACGGATTGGATATATTTAAAGAAGAGGATTGAGTGAGAGAGAGAGTTGTCATTCATCAATAAAAGAATGTCAACAAAATTATATATTGATGTTGTCAAGTAATATAAATGATAGATTGCAGTAAATAACTGTGTCAGAGTTAAAATTTACAAGCCACTGCAAGTCCCAAGCTGTTATAGAAGAGAGATGGGATTCAAGATTGGCTGAATATTTTAAACAATTGAAAAGAGAAGACTTTTTGTCAAGACAGCAATATAAATATGAGTTTTCAGCAAATAGAGCCACTTAGATGTAAGATTGTCAGGAAAGTCATTAATGTATATAAGAAAAAATACATGATCAACAAGCAAGTATTACAGTATCACAGAAGTTGAAGAAATGAATAAGAGTATTTGTAGAAAAAAGAGATCTTTTAACAGTGGAAGAGTGGCTCAAGTTTGGCAGATAAAGCAGGTCCAACTACATTTACAACACATTTTTAGGCCTTGTCTAGAAAAGAAAGAGTATCATTAGTAGAATCAGTCCAAATACGACAACAGTATTCCATACAGGGATAAATAAGAAGAATTAAATAAAGAGTCTTCAAGGATGACTTCAATTAGGGTTGGAAAAAACCCTGAGACTTTTAAAAAAAAAAAACCTAAATAATTTTTTTTTTTGGTATTTTTAAAAAGAATTTAAAAAGTTTGTGAATTTTTTTGAGACCTAATTATAATCCTCAAATCGGAAGAAACTTTCAGCAGAGTTATTGGATAAAGTTAATGATGAAGTAGTTATGAAATATTATCTATGAAAAATTTTTAAACAATAGGAGTACTATTAAATCGATACAAGATGGTTGGAGCAGCATCAGAAATGATCCAATTATTGTTGACAGTGTATATAATGGAAAGACCCCATACTTTATCTCCGCTATAGATTCAGGAAGTGAAAACTTCAGAATATTGTACTTAATTAGCCATTCAAGCAATAAAAAGCATCAAAAAGGTTTATGAGCAAAATGTAAGTAATAAAGTACTGTACAATATTAATTACTTTAATTCTAAAAAACTAAAAATGTAAAAATATTTAATTGTCTACCTCCAAATGGTATTTATCTTTTGTACAGATAATGAGAACAAAATGAAAAAGATTAAGTTCTTAAAAAAAAAAGAAAAAGTTCTTAACGTTCTTGAAGACAAATATCAACTGTTACTTACATATAGGTACATCAGCTCTTTACTTAAATTTAGTTGAGAAGCATGCGACACCAAATTTTTGTTAATAAATACTTCCAAAATCATAGCCAACCAAACATTAAATATTGTTATTTTTATTGCCCTTTATACAGTTTTAATTTTTTTTACCCTTTTATTTAGTGAATTTCTGTTAATATATCAACTAAGCTAGTTCTAAATTTTGTATTTCAGGGATTTTGTATAATAGAAATGGATTTTTCACAACTTCCCAATGATACAAGTTGGAACTCTCAAGTTTAAACTGTTTAAAGACTTATATTAAAAATTATGACCACTATCATGATATTATAGCAAAGCATGAACTTGATATTAAACATAATATCAAGAAAATAATTGACAATGCGAAATTGACAAAGTGAAATTGTAAATCATTTCAAAAAATAAAAAAAAATTTTAAAATACAATACATGATAACTTAAAAGGTTTGAAACTGTTCAAACTTTTTCTGATAGAAAGTAACCTGGTTGTCCAACATCATGGAGAGGAGAAAAAAAAGCCAAATTAATGAGAATTAATCAATCAGAGAAAAACGGGTCATAAATTTAGTGTAAACCAATCAACAAATGGTCGTCATTTAAAAAAAAGAATAATAAATATATAAAATGTGAAAAGACTCTAAAATAAAATATTGAACAGCAATTAAAGGAAAAGAAAAAAAGAAGGAAACTCATTAATCAGCTCTATAATATGAAATCGCTTTTGGTCATCAACAATGAAAAATACTTTCTTTTTGCAGGTGACAACATGCCTAGAAATTATGGATATTATAGAAACAACAAAAAAACATGCTCAGAAAGTGTTCACTTTATAGAAAATAAGAAATTTCCAAAATAAAAGTCTGTTTTGTCTTTATTTGACAATGCTGTCGCTCAAGAAACCAAAATAAAAATGGTTGCTAACTAAGCTAAAGAAAACCCATCAGTCCATGATAAATGTTAAATTGCATCCAAAGAAGAACTTTGTGGCCCACTTTTTAGTATGTCTTATATGTAAGTTAAGCTTCGCTTTTCTTCTATAGTTTACCATACAATTGATAACCGTTCCTTCTGTTTTAATTTTGGAGAAAAACATTGATGACTTTGTTACTGCCAAAAACAAGTTCCTATTTAATCGACTCAAAATTGATGATAGTTTCCCGAAGAAGAGCCCTTCTTTATGATCAAATGATGATTCGCTCCAACAAGCTAAAACAAAGCTATTGACACTGAGAGCAGTTAATGATACGGTAGAAAGGTGAAATTAATGCAAGACTTTCATGGTTTAATCACTGTTGAAGAGGAGCAAAAACAATTTTTATTACATTGCCTACAAGAACACAGAAACGTAAAACCTGATAGTAAAAAGCAAATTTTGAAAATTAAATTTAATGATTAATAGGTCTTTTAATTTAAATACATAATAAATATTACAAATAAGTTTTATTTACTGAATATAAAAAACTCTATACTAACTTTTCAACTTAAACTTTGGCGTCAAGTTGGCACGGGTTATCATTATCAATAATATTTGTTATTTAAGTTTTTTTAAGAGTCAAATAAAAAAAGAAAAGAAGGCATGAGTGTTAGAATTCGGAAAAAAAAAATTGAATTTTGATGGCCCAGAATGAAAACCAGAATCATAAATCTGTAATTAATAACTGCAATTCTACATAATATAACTAAACAAATAGTATGGAAACTAAACTAAATCGTGCATGTAAATGTTTCAAGCTGTTCAAAACATATTTTAAAATACAGTATTAGATATAAGTATTATATATGAAAAAAAAAAAAATTATTTCTTTTTTGTAAAGTTCAGCTCTTCAGACTTACGAGGTTTTCATTTTAGGCCATCAATATATATACATACAGGGCCTATACTAGGAAAAAAATTTGGGTGCCGGTACCCCAATCCTGGAAAAAATTAGTGAAAAATTAGCGTTTTTTTGCAAAAAAAGCAATATTTGCCATAAAAAACGTAAAAAAAAAAAAAGGTCCTCAAATTTTAATTTGGGCGGCACCCAAATTGGCAATCAAATACGGTCAAAACTGTCGAAAACAGCCTAGAAAAGCCCCTGACATATATTTATATATATATATATATATATATATATATATATATATATATATATATATATATATATATATATATATATATATATATATATATATATATATATATATATATATATATATATATATATATATATATATATTATATATATATATATATATATATATATATATAAGGATATATAAATTTTTAAGATACAATATGAAAAATTTGTAACAATAAATTCTCACTTTTGCTTGAACCATGGATGGTCGTTGTCTACGAAGATCCAACACAATACTTAAAACATCAACTTCATACGCTTTCTGTAAAATCATAAAAAAAAAAAAAAACTGAAATGTTTACATGGTAATTTTAATCAGATGTGAGAAAATTAAAAAATAGTAGACAACAGGTTTAAGGTTCTATGTAATATATAAAGGTTATCTGTAACATATAAAAGTTGAAAGGATAAAAGATTTATATATTGCATAGAACCTTTATATATCACATAAATTTGAAGTGTGTTAGTGGTAGCTTTGAAGAATTTAGATTTTTGATTTACAAATTGTATGCAAAAAAATAGATATCCATTTTTTAAATAAATAAAAAAACTAGCATATTACTGCTGCTACTATCACAAGTATATATATATATATATATATATATATATATATATATATATATATATATATATATATATATATATATATATATATATATATATATATATATATAACATTGTATTATATATATAGCAAATCAACAAAGTGACAAATAACAGATATGAAGGCCTGGCTTAATGATCAATAATAGAGAAATAGCAAGAAAATAAAAAAATTTAGAGAATCCCTTCAGATAAAAGATAGAACTCTAAAGACATTTAAAACAACAGGTGGTGTTTAATATCATGCAGGTGTTTAATATCATGCAGGTGTTTAATATCATGCAGGATCAGAAAGGCTAAAAAAAACTACTGAGCACAAAAGTATTTTTATATTTCATTAAATTAGAGCCAATCCAAAGTTAATTTATTGTTAACTTATGAACATTCAATAAAAACCATTAAAAATGTACTTCTTTAAAAACAATTAGAAACATTTTATTAGGGAAAATCAGCTGTTAGAAAACTATGCCAAAGTCAGAGATCGACTCACATGATTAAGGTATGGTAAGGAGAGAATTAGATGGTTTTTGGACCTTTTTTAGAAGAGAAAAAATATCATAAGAAGTACCAGCTTAAATATGAAAACAGTATTCCATACAAGAAAAATTTTGTTTTTGCTTTTTAGTTTAGTAGAGAATGGAACCAGGAGTAATGGTGAGTTCAATAAAGAGAAGCAATGGTGTATAATGGTGAAGTACAATAAAGAGAAGCCACCTTAGCAGATGCTAACCTTGTAATCGATTGTATATAAGGTTTGAATGAGGTCAATAATGAATCATAACTAAGTTGGTGTTAAAATTCATAAGCCACTGCAACCCACAAGCTGTTAAAATAGTGGGATAAGATTCAAAATCGGCTGCCTGTTCTAAACAATACAATACAGGAGAATAAATTTAAGCCACTTTAGATGTAAGATTTTCAGGAACATCGTTAATATTGATAAGAAACAATACAGGACCAGGAATAGAACCTTGTGGTACCACAGAAGTTAGCAGAAATGAAGAAGAAATGATTTGATAAAAACCTTTCCAGATACACCATATAAATCAAGCTTATAGAGAAGACCATCATGCCAAATTTTGTCCAAAGCTTTAGATATGTCTAATGCACAATAGAATCTTTCAGTCATAGCAGTTAGCAAGTCAGCAGTAGAACGAGAAGATCCAAAACCGATTGTCAAAGAAAGAAGTGACTCAAGATGGAATCGTAAAAACTTGTTGATCAAAGACTTAAAGACTATGCTAATGTTAAAAAGAATAAGAAGGATGTTAGAATGAATATTAGAATAATGTTAGAAAGATAATAATAATAAGATAATAAAATCTAATAAGATGATAGTTGGAAGGATAAGAATGTTCTCCAGGGTTTTTAAACCACAAATGAACCATTTCATTTTCCACCATTTTCCAGCAGGCAGGAAAACAAGATTCAAAAAAGCCCTTATTAAATAGATAGGATAGAATTGAAGAGAGTTCTGGAAAACAGTTTGGCAAGACTTTGATAGGAACTTGTATTGACAAACAACTTTAGCAAAGGACGCTGGAGTGATTTGGATGTCTAACAATGGGTTAACCTGTTTAACTAGAATGTTCCAGGTTACAACAATTAAGATAATAAAACAATTTTTTATACTTTTTTATTGATGTGGTTGAAATATTTGCAAAACAAACATCATTTTAAAACATTAGTTATATTATTAAAACTGCAGTTACGTAACAAATATTCTTTAAATCACAGTCACTCCAACATCCAAAAATCCATGATTTTTACAAACTTGTAACTTATCAATATAATTAAAGATTATTTATGTCCCAATAGAAACCCTCAATTTCGCTAAAAATTTAAATTATTTAAATTTCACTATATAAATATTTTAATTTTTAATTTAAAAATATAAATATATTATAGAAAAAATATTAGTATTTGCATAGTTATATTATTATTCTATAACTTTTTAATTTAAATTTTATATAAATTTTAATTGAAAAATTGATAATAAAAATATATAAACAAAACCTTCAAATTTAACAACTTCCTTGCGTAGTCAATTGCAATAATAGCTCCAGTCCTTCCGCATCCCGCACTATATATATTTTAAATAATTTACACATTTATAAATTATTCATCTACATTTAATTTAATTTTTTTATATGCAAAAAAAAAGGTTAAAGTTTGAGCAGAGAGTATTTACACACAAAAGTATCTAATATTGAAAAAATTTAATGTTCAAAACTTTATGTAATCAATTACAACAAAAGATAGAGGTAAAAACATTAAAAAATTAGAATGAAAAGTCATATTAAGTTTACTTTAGGTCTTAATATACATATAAAACTAACAAAATAGACTTATTAAAATATCTATATTACCCTATAGGGTAATACTATAATAATAATAATAATAACTATAATATATAATAATAATAATACTTAATAATAATATTTATACTATAATAATACTTAATAATAATATTTATACTATAATAATGATAATAATAATAATAATAATAATAATAATAATAATAATAATAATAATAGTAATAATATTAATAATAATAATAAAAATAATAACATAGGTATATACCCTATAGGGTAAACAGATTCTATCTGTTGACCAACTCCACACCCCTTCTTTAACTATTATGCTGGCATTTATGTATTCATAATATATTATTTTCAGCTTAGGATGTTGAATGCTGGATCTTTTTGACTTATTGCATGGGTTTTGCTTGTGTCTCTGACTAGCTTTATGGTTGAGGCGAGCTGGTAGTCAGGTTTCCCGAACTCTGTGGTAGCTCTCAAGGAGACTGATTCCATCAACAACTGTAAAGTATTAGAATACTAACAGTGCCATGTTGTGCATTGATGGTGTCCCTATTCGGATGTTTGTTATGGCTTAGGGTTTATTAATATTAATGAGGCAATTTTGTACTATCTGTGCTTTGAGCCAAGTTCTTTAACAAATCTAAAAATGAATAAAAAAGTAAAAAAAACTATAAAACACAAAAAACCATCATTATCACCAAGTTCTCTGAATCTATCAATCACTATTATTTGTGGTCTTTGAAGTAACTTTTCTTCTGTTGAGTCTTATCTCTTGCAAAGTTTATCAGACCTACTTGCTTTTTGTGAAACTAATTTGAGTTCAGCTGTCTCTAAGTGTTGATTGTTTCTTCCTTTAACTCGTGAAGACTCCAATAGTCACATACTTGGCCTGGGCATTTACCTTCCTAAGAATTCACCCATTTGTCAAGAAACTAGGTTTGAATCCACAGACTTTATGTGCTTTTATGTAGCACCACTTCACTCTACTGCTTTTCTCTTTGTTCTATATTTCTCTCATTCATCTCTTATGAATGAGACTGCACTTTTTTCGATGTTACTTCTGATCAAATTGACCAAGCCCTTTCTCTATACCCTTCAGCCAATACTGTTACTGTTGGTGAATTTAATGCTCATCACACTGAATGATTTGGCTCTAGTATCAGTGTCTCTGCAGGAATTAAAGCCCACAACTTTTGCCTTTCTCAATCACTAAAACAAATAGTTAACTTTCCTACTTTGCTTTTCTCTATATTATATATAATTGATCTCTAAAACTATTATCTCATTCTTCTTCATCATCAAAATCCCCCAATCATCATACCTCTTACAACTACCTTAAAGCTGATTTTAAGGTAGTTGTAAGACTGACTTTTTTTGCCCTTGGGTATATCTTTCATATTCCTGGTGACAAATGCGCTTCTGATATAACTTCTTAGATTCAGGCTGGTAGGGATTCTTCTTTTTCCTTTGGACAATTCCAAGTCGCACTCTTCTTTTCCTCTGGACAATTCCAAGCCTCACTTTTCTTCATAGTTTTGCTCTCATTATGCTGCTGAAATTTCCAATCGTAACCATTACTTCCATAGCTATCATCAAACTGATTCTCCAGAAAACAGATATCTGTTTACTATTGCTAGAAACCATTGTAAAAAGGTTTGTCTAACGCCAAAGCCTCAAAAATTAGGCCCCCAAGACTTCTGGAGAATTTTTAACAGTGTCTATAATAAGGGAAAATTTTGTCACTTCTCCTCTCTTGCATGGTTCAGATTTTGGTACCTCACCTGAAGATAAAGCTGAATTGTTTGTTGAGAACTTTTCATCAATCACTTTTTATCACTCCAGTTTCTGTATCTAAAGTAATTTCCTGCTTAGATTTACAGCTTTTGGCTTGGATAACATACCTGTCAAAAATTCTGGAGAGCAATCTGACTCATTTAACGATGATCCCATTAGTCTTCTTCCTATTATAAGCAAAGTTTTTAAGTCTTTAATTAACAAACACTTAATCTTGAATCTTATTTTCTGATTATCATAATAGATTTGAATTTTTTCGCTCTACTGATAATTTGATAAAAGTAATAAATGGTTTTATTGTACATTAAATAGATGTGGAAAGGAGCCTGGAGAGGAGAGAAGCCTCTTAAAGCTTTGTTTTATAAGAAAACATGAACAAATGCGTATGCAAAAATCTAACGTACATAAACTTTAAATTAAGTAATGTTAAAACATACTGAAACATTTATCAAGTTTTACAGAGTAATTTTCATTTGAAAATTCTATTGCGTCAAGCTCTCCTTAATTTTATTCTATAACATTTTTTTCCATCAAAAAAATCTTTATATAGTCTTAAAAATCTTTGCTTAACAATGTGCCAGTGTGCCCGAAGGGATAGACGCTAAGCTTTTCTGAACACATAAGACATGGTTTGATTCCTACCAATGGCGTTATTTTTTTTTCTTAGTTTTTTTTTCAATTATTTCAAAATACAAAATACTTTTGAAGTTTAATAGAGATTATATACAAATATATGTAACGATATCAAGGCTCGAATTAAGTGATCGCGAATTGCAATTTCCGGAAATATCTGTGGTCATTAAATTCTTAGTTTTTTTTAAAAACTGTAAACACTGTTTTAATGAAACAGTCAGTTTATCATATTGCAAAAGTTAATGAAAAAGCAAAATAATAAATTTACTACTGCAAAAATAATATCAGTCAAAATTTACATATTATTAGTTATTGTTTTTTTAAACAATAATTAATAATATGTAATTTAATGATTATAAATAAAAAAAAGTTGCAAGACAAAAATTATTATTACTAAAGGTCCGAAAAACTTTCGCGGTAATTTAAAAATCAACCAATTAAAAACTATGTTTAAGCTATTTGCGCATTGTATAAAACTTGGTAGAAAAAAACAACCAATTAAAAAGTATGCTAAAGCTACTTGCGCATTATATAAAACATTAAAATAGATTTTTATTTATGGGGAAAATTTATGGAATTATTTATTTAAAAATTTAAATGTTTTAAATTAGAATTTAATTATTTATTAGGAAAAAAAATTATAAAGTATATTTTTTTTAAATATGTTATTAGAGTTTCTTTTTTTTTTGTTTTAAAGTAACTATTAAAAAGTTCGAATTAGTTTTTATATATTAACTCCTCCGTCTTTTAATTTTATATTCGTATCAGCTTAAGTGTTACTAGCGTTAAATTTATAACAAAATATTGAATGAGATTTGAATAACATATAAAAGTATTTTATATCTTAATTAACAATTTCTTTTATTTAAAATATTCGATCACTGTTAAAGTCCTTTAGATTGTTGTGATTAGCGCTTGTTTTTTAATATTTATATCGTACTTTATCGTGCTTTATTTTTCTAGTTTTATCTTATGTTTTATAAAATAAATTAAAATATTAAAGTTTAAATTATAATCTTTAATAATAATAAAAATAATAGTGATAATATGGTTTTACATTAAGATTTTATATCATAATCGACGTAAATATTTTTTATTAAATAATATCTATTGTTTAGTGATCAAAACAGTTTTACGGTTTTTAAAAAGCTAAAACTTTAAAGACCGGAAGTATTTCCAGATATCGTAATTCGCGATCACTTAATTCGAGCCCTGGATATTATACACTTTTACAAACGAAAAAATTTTAAGAAAGCTAATCATCGGGAGAAAAGGTTTGTTGCGTATGTGTCATGATTGAGATAACTTATGTTATTAATGTGCTCAGGTAATTAGTCCTAATAAGCTGCGATTAGTCTGAAAAAAAAGTTGATTGAAACCTAATGAAGAAAAAACTTAATAAAGTCCTGCTACTCATGAAGGTACTGCTGTGAAGGCAAAAAAAAAAAAAAAAAAAGCCTATAGCTAGATAAAACTTTAAAGCTTTCTTTTGATAATTAAAAGTTTATTTTGCTAAATCTACTTTTTAACTATAAATATATGCTGTAACTATTTTTCAAAACGCCATAATATGGTTATTATATTTTAAGAAAAACGCAATTAAAAAAATACGTTAAGAGAAAATCTTTGTAAAATGTTTTTTGAAACAATTAATTTTTATGAATTTTTTCAGAACTCTTTAAAAATATGTATTCAATAACATTTGTAGACATTTAAACTAGCTTATTTTGTAAAAAAGTCAAATTTGATTTTTTTTACCTTCAAGCGTTTTGAAAAACGGCTGCAGTATGGATGATACAACAAATATGTTGACAAAAGTAACTGCAGTGCAGTGCACTAAAAACTTTAAGTATAGTGTATTGGTGTTTGCTAAGAAACATTATATAAATCATTTTTTAATTTTGTTGCGCTTAACCATCCCTATATATATATATATATATATATATATATATATATATATATATATATATATATATATATATATATATATATATATATATATATATATATATATATATATATATATATATATATATATATATATATATATATATATATATATATATATATATATATATATATATATATATATATATATATATATATATATATATATATATATATATATATATATATATATATATATATATATATATATATATATATATATATATATATATATATATATATATATATATATATATATATATATATATATATATATATATATATATATATATATATATATATATATATATATATATATATATATATATATATATATATATATATATATATATATATATATATATATATATATATATATATATATATATATATATATATATATATATATATATATATATATATATATATATATATATATATATATATATATATATATATATATATATATATATATATATATATATATATATATATATATATATATATATATATATATATATATATATATATATATATATATATATATATATATATATATATATATATATATATATATATATATATATATATATATATATATATATATATATATATATATATATATATATATATATATATATATATATATATATATATATATATATATATATATATATATATATATATATATATATATATATATATATATATATATATATATATATATATATATATATATATATATATATATATATATATATATATATATATATATATATATATATATATATATATATATATATAAATGCATCATTTGTTTATATATATTGTTTATAAAATTTAAAAAGTCCACTTATATAACATTTTATTTAGGATCGTATGTAATATAAGTAAACTTTTCTAATAAATACTTTATAATAAAGTCTTTTTTGCTCAAGCTGTTATGTTTTGATTTTTTGTAGGTATGTTATTATATTTTTAAAAATTGACAAGATTGAAAAAGCACAAAAACATATATATTTTTTTTTATTATTATTATTATTATTATTCACCTCCTCAAGGCCGAGAAGACCACTACAGACGAGGAGGCTACTTAATAGTGGTTATAACCCTCTCTCAACTCTATAACTACGAAACACGAACCTTGACGAACAAGACCGCTGCGCAGAGAAACAAGTTGAGCGCGGTACTACCAGGGACGTGGTGGGGATCGAACTCCGAACCTCATATTGTCCTAACATATGAACCTAATATATTGTCTATCCAAGTGGAAAATTTAAAACTTTAACTTTAGATTTGTTCTTCTCTTGATAATTTCTGATGGCTAAAATTATGTCATCTGATTCTTAGACCATTAAAAATGATAGCCGAGGCTTTTTCGTAAACTGTTGCTACAATTTTTTTCGTAAACTGAACCTACAATTTTTTGCGTATGTGATGTCACTTTGTGTCAAAAAACTATAAAAAAAGTTTTATTTAAAGTTAAAAAAAAAACTATATATATTTATATTTTTATAGGATATATTCTAATAAAGACAAAAACTATTTATTTATTACTATTGTAATAAATACAATCTATTATCTGTGAAACCATATATCTGTACCAGTTTTATATATTTTTATGCATTTGTATGCAACAAAATTAAAATTAATCAAAAAATGTAAGATAAATGCAAAAGAAACTTGATGCATAAAAGTTTATTTTGCCACAAACCGACGTCAATACACAAAATTTTTTCGCTTAACTTTTAGATTAGCCTTTAATATTATTCTTTTGTTTGTAATCATAATCATAAGAATGAACTTTTTTTTAATGACTATGTTTTAGTGGTCTAAGATCTTGATAGTTCCATTTGTATAGCGTTATGTACAAACCCCTGTAAGTGTAAGCGCCTTTAGTATATGTTGAGTTTGCAGGCATTATATGGAATAATCGTGTATAAAATATCTATAAAATGAAAAAACTTTAAAATTTTATTTTAAATTCTTAAAATCTTTTTTGCTATACTAATATTTTTTTGCTTTAAATATATAAGCAAGATTAAAAAAACTTCAAAATTTATTAAGCAAAGAGGAGGTCTTAAACCCCCAAAACAACACTGATGACAGCGCACTTAACCACTGAGCTATCAATGAAATGCATTTAGAAAAAAAATAAACCTAATTATAAGTCTCTTATAAGCTCTACGTATGGGGAAAAGGAGCCCATGTTAATTTTTTTCTCTTGAAGAAATGGTAGGTTTGGTAAAGACCCGTATTTTACGGATCCGGAAAGCTAGGATATATAAGGAAAAAGTATAAAAAAGTTCGGTTTGGAATAGACTTATGAAGACCTGTATCTTTACCTGCTCTTGCAGCCAACCTTCAACCATTGTAATCGTCATAATTTTGCTTCTTTTTCTTTTTTCGATAAGTACATTAATGGACGCTGCTCTAAAGAGCTAGCATCTCTTGTGCCATCTACTAAAATTCATTTTTTTGTTGCCGGTCATTTAATCAAGTCTCATCCTTTTACTGTGACTGTTCCTAAGTATTCCAATAATTTAAATAAAATAAAAATTTGCAATCTTTTAAGTTGTCTGTTAATCGTTATCCTGCTTTATAAACCTCATATTTTCTCTTTCAGTAACTTCCAACTCTATTTATGGTTGCTGCAGCCTTGTTGGAAGTGAAAATAATAATAATAATAAATAAAATTGTATTACTTGTTTATTTTTGGTTTAACAATGCGATTATATTGATAAAAAACATGCTAACCCTTTTCCAGTAAATTTATTGCAAATAAGGAATTTGCCTATTGACTTGAAAAATATGCATTTGAGACCTTGTTATGTCATTATTATGCATTTTTACTGTTAAGCGCATATACTTGCATATTTATACTTTTCTCAATTTTAGCAATATATCAATAAATATTCTTATTTTCAAATAAATGTTCTTAAGGGCATTTTTCTATTTATCTTTTATATATTTCATAAATTTAGTAACACAGTAATATTTGCATATAAAAGTTTATTAACATAAAACAATACTATTTGCGCTATAATAATTTCAGATTCAAATAAGTTTAATTGTCTGATTTAATTTACAAGATTTTTTATAAAAATTTTTACTATTATGTTAAATAATAATTTTGTGAGTTTTTGTGAGTTAGATTTTTTTGTGAGTTAGATTTTTTGTGTGTTAAATTTTTTGTGAGTTAGATTTTTTGTGAGTTAGATTTTTTTTGTGTTAGATTTTTTGTGCAAATTTAATATGATTGTGCAATGTAATTTGGAAGTTTTAAAAAATGTATAAAAAATAAGTACAAAAAAAAATATGTTAAAAAAACAATAACATGGTATTAAAAAAAATTAATTTGATATTTAAAAAAATTGCGTTTCAAAAGGTTAATAGTTGTAAAAATATTGTACAACAGCTGTGCAACAACTAGGTTTTAATATATAAACATAATCATAATGATGTCAAGCATAATTTGCTTAACATCTGTTGTTTAACTAAATTTATGCTGCAAAGCGTAAATTTTGTAGCAGAAATAAAAATAAATCCAACCTGTTTAAAATTGACTTTTTATGGCATAAGACGTTTAAAACATTTTTTAAAGCTCTTTTTAGTGGTAAAAATATTTAGAAAAACTTTTTGATTGCCTAAATTATGAGTATTGTGGGTTTATTTTTACATTTGAATACTTTTTTTGAATTCCTTTAAGATTCACGTATATGAAGTCAACCATTACGATATGTTTTCAATAATTTTGCAACAACCATATGAAAACAATTTTGTTAATGCAAAAATGAGTGAATGAAAAGATAAAAATTAAAAAACTAATAAATAATTAATAAATAATAAAAATATAAAAAAGAGTGGATGAAAAAAATAAAGAATAAAAACTGATGATGTCAATAAAACTGAAATAGATAATAAAGAAAATAAGAAATAAAATCCAAAATATATAAATAATAAATATAAGACATGTATATCAAAAAAATATAAATATAAATAAATTTCACCTGCAATGAACAACAATAGGGGGGTTATCATCAGGGTGTTTTTTGCGAGCTAAATTTATCAATTGTATAATTGGTTCAGTAGTTTCTGGAGCACCGTGATCAGGCCAATCAGTATAATGCATTTGAGTAAGATATTTTTCTTTCTTAGAACAAAAGAAAAAAATTGCTAATCTATTTTTAAGTTACTTTTAAAATCTTTTTTTATGCTAAACAGCATATTTGAAACAACTAAAATTAAAAAATTAAAAATTAAAACTTTTATGTAAATTTCTTTATAATGACTATGGCTGCCAATCGAAATTTCAAATATTATATACAATCTTTTTTATTTAAACACTCACTCCATTTCTTTGTAACTTCAGGTCTCTCAGTGTCAATGTCTTTGTATAATCTCTTGATCCATTCTAAATCAAAAAGTGATTATTTATGTATTATATATAAAATGTAATATATAAAAAAAAACGAGTTGACAAGTTAAAAAATTCAATGTATCCCTGCATCAAAATTTTTTTAAAACATAAAAAACCCATCGATGTTCATTCGAAATTATAAGAAATTGCTACACATTTTATTAGTAATACATTTATTAAAAAAGAATGACTATATAAATAACTTCATCCAAACAAGTAGATTTGGATAACTGGAATATTGTATTATCCATATTTTTATTTTCTAGAAAGATTGTAACCAAAATATTGTGGAACATATTTGCAAAAAAAAAATAATAATTTAACACATAAACAGTACATCCATTACATAAACAATAGTATATCAAAGGTGTAATTCTTCTTCATTCAAATGACCACTCTTGTCACACCAATCTTATATTAGCTGTATTGTCAGTTGCTTTTACTGTGAATCTAAACTTAAGTTTTACAGATTTTTTTTTTTTGCCAGTGGATTATGTTCTTGGTATTAACCTAATTACCCCAGGGCTAAAATCTTTTTGTTTACCTTTTTTTTGTTTCTCTATTGATTAGATTTCTGATTGAGTGACACAATCCGTATCTATAACTCGTTTATTATTATTTTTATCTAATATTTACGATTCATTATAAATATTTTTTTATATAGTTATACATATATATATATATATATATATATATATATATATATATATATATATATATATATATATATATATATATATATATATATATATATATATATATACACAGTTAATTCTCGATAACTCAAACCTCCAAGGGACCAAGGAAAATGGTTAGACTTGACGAATGTTCAACTTAAGCAAAGTCCCGTTAAGTTGAACTTTGACAGAAATGAGATATTAGTTCAAGTTAAGGCAATTTTTATTTATTCAATGCTAAAGTATAAACATTAAATATGCACTATTATAGTAATAAAAAGTGTGAAAAAAGTTCAGTGAAGCTACGTATATCCACTTGTATTAGCTTCTCTGATAATTCTTTTTCCACAATTAAGTTTATTTGGTTTATACATTTATGAATACACTCCCCATTGTCACTGAATATCATGTAGCTTTGTAGTACTTCCAGGGCTTGACGTACATCACCCGATTGAGGGCAAGTTGGTTCTATCAAAAAATCACTATCTTTAACTTTTTCAGCCTCAAAATTTTCTTCTCCTAAAACGCCTGATATAATATCCTCATCATTCATTATCGGCTCGGCAGTGTTGACAAAATTATCCATGGAAATGACATCTTTTGCTTTTGTTTCTTGAGGGAAGAACTCGGATGAATGAACAGCAATTTTTTCTAACTGGTTTTTGAGATCCTCAAAGGGGTCATCCACATCTATTGAGGTGTCAAAACACATTTTCTCTGAAATTCCAACTTTAACAAAACAATTTCAAACAGTTTCGGTATTCACCTTCCCGCAAGCAACATCAAGCATTTGCATGGCATCCATTATTGTAAATTTCGGAAGCGGCTTTTTTTTCTTCTATTGCATCTATTAATTTTTGAACAGATAGTGTTCTATAATGGACTTTAAGTGACCTAATCATGCCCTGGTCCATCAGCTGGAGCTTTGAGGTAGTGTTTGGTGGTAAAAAAATGAGTTCTATTGATTCGAGATTATCAATGATTGGATGAGCTGGATAATTATCAACTAATAAAACAATTTTTAGTCTTTCCTTCATAAACTGCCGATCAATTTCACAAACCCATTCCTTGAATAGTGTGCCATCCATCCAACTATTCTTCTGACTGCGATAACAGCAAGGTAAATGCTTTACATTTTTAAAGCATCTGGGCGATGTAGCTTTGCCAATAACAAAAATTGGCAGTTTTTTCCCTAATGCATTAGCAGATGCCAATCCTGTAAGACGTAGTTTGCTGTGTTTCCCACCGAGACATTTTTCATTTTTAAAATTTTAAAATTTATTTGGTTGGAGCCAATAAAACAAGCCCAATTTGTCAGCATTATAAATCTGGTTCAACTTATATTTTGATAAATGGTTGGTAACGTGGTTTCCTCCCATGGTGCTACCATTTAACTTGTACGCATTAGCTTCACTAGAAACCGTTTTAATTGATATGTTGTATTGTTTCTTCCAACGGTCTAACCAACCATCTGAAGCATGAAAGTTTGTAACATTTATTCTTTCAGTAAATTCCATGGCTTTAGTTTTGAGAATTACAGCAGATACAGTGACATCTCTGCTACGAACAACCAGAAGCCATTTGAAAATGGCTTGATCCAAGTTTGCAAATGATCCTTTCCATATACGCTGACGTTTTGGGTTGTTTCCTTTCTCCAAAGCATCAAAAATCTTTTCCTTGTTTCTTAACCAGGTAAATAAGATGTTCTTTGGTATATTATATTTTAAAGCGACCTTTGACTTTGAGATGCCATCTAATACTTCCTTCAGTGCATTGTATTTGACTTTACCAGTTTTTGTATTCAACTTTTGCTTAGTTGCAATTGTTGCCATGTTACAAACTTTTAGTTTAAAAAGCAAATATTCACGCTGTACACTTAAAAGATAATATTCAGTAAAAAAGTTTAGCAAAAAAATGCAATACAATGTCTTCCTTAAAGTATTTTATTTTATATATGGAATGACTTAAATTTTTAATAAAGTTATTTTGATTTCATTATTTCCCATACAAAAAGTTTGAGTTATCCAAAGAAGTTTGCCGAAAGAGGACAATAAAATGGTTTGACTTAATGAAGTTCAAGTTATCCAATGTTGGACTTAACCGGAGAATTTTAATAGTAATCAGTTATACAATTTCAAGGGACCAAATGAAACAGTTCGAGATAAACAAAAGTACAAACTAAGAATTAACCGGTGTTCGAATTACCGGGAATTAACTGTGTGTATATGTATATATATATATATATATATATATATATATATATATATATATATATATATATATATATATATATATATATGTATATATATATATATATATATATATATATATATATATATATATATATATATATATATATATATATATATATATATATATATATATATATATATATATATATATATATATATATATATATATATATATACAGGGGTCGAAATAAGTGCCGGCGATGTCCGGCACTTATTTCGACCCCTGTATATATATATACATATATATATATATATATATATATATATATATATATATATATATATATATATATATATATATATATGTATATATATATATATATATATATACATATGTATATATATATACAGGGGTTGAAATAAGTGCCGGACATCGCCGCCCCTCAGACCATTTTTGATATATGGTTTATAGATTATAGACTTGTATGGTTATAGACCATACAAGTCTATAACCTATAGACCAAATGAGTAAAATCAGAGCAGAAAAACATTAGATATCACATTTTTTATAATTTATTGTTTCTTGATCTAGATTACTAATAAAAATTTAAGTATAATTAAGTTTTTAATTCAAATCGTCTTTAAATTGATGTTTTCATTCAATTTTTTATTCAAACTGTTTTCTAATAAAAAGTGAAACAAAAAAATTTGGTTTAATGAATCAAATTATATTTACTTAAGTTTAAGAATATGCTTTAATTATTTTTTTAGAAGAAAATTTCTTTGAACAGAAGTAAAATAATTTATTAATTTTAATTTTTTACAATTTAATTTTTATTTTAACTTTTGCAATCACTGGTTTAATGTTTGCAAAAGAATGTTTCTACTTTTAAAACTATTTAAGAAACAAAATATAAATATATCAAAACGTTTACGAAATTTACAATTTACGAAAAAAAAACTTTCTTCCTCATTCTTCCTTGTTTCTTCATTTTCTCATTCTTCTTTTAAAATTTTCCAATTTTTTTCAATTTTAAGTTTCTTTCGCAAAATTTTCAAAAAAATATAATTGAAGCACCCTGTCGAAGACTTGCAAACTGATGTTGTGTCAATTTTAAAAGAAACGTTCCAGTTTTGGAATTTGAAAGAAAAGAGTCGTTTAAAATTTTGATGGAGGAGAATGTTCCAAGAAGTCTGATTCAATAATTTGTGGAAAACACACCGGCTGATTATTAGTATTTAATGCTAACAGCTGCAAGACCTGTGTTGTTTTTAATTTTGTTGACTATTTTACTATAATTTATTTTACTTGTATTTTATTGCTGGGTGATAAAGAGAAAGTTTAACTATAAAAATTATTTGAACAAGAGAATTTTAAGACTAAAATTCTTTTGTTCAAATAGATTTCTTTTTTAATAAAATTTCTAAAAACAACTTGTATATTTATAGAAAATGTTTAATGTTGATACCGCTTTTAATAAAATAAAAATATAAAAAAATGATGTCGCGTTTTTCATATTCTATTCAACAATTTTTTTTAAATAATTTTTAGCTAATATGTGTTAACAATATATAAGATATAAATATTATGTGTTAACAATATATAAGATATAAATAGCAACATTTGTATGGCCAACTATTGCGAGTCTTTGAGTATATTAAGTAAATAATATAACTGATAATTTAATATTTTTGTAACTGTAAGTTACTGAAGTAACTTAACTGGTTGTTTTAAGTAAGTTTATAAGTAAATTTACTGTGATTCAATAAATCAAAGTAAATATAACTGTAAAAGGTTTCCCCACTGCAGTTTCGCCACTGAGAGTAGTTCTGACATTTACTTAAAACTAAAAACAGAGGTGTTCAATTTAATAAATTTTAGTTATAAAGAAGTATATTTAGAAATATATTTTTTTCTCTTTACTTTTATTATGATTTAATTGATTAAACAATAAAACAAAATTTAAGTTTATAGCCTCCCCCCCTCCCCTCCCCTTTTAATATAGATTTCTCCTAAGAAGTAAATTATCAGTGTTTTCATTACTTGATTTTAAAGTGAACGCGCCTTTTTTTCCGGACCGTTAGTAAGATGTTTAAAAATGCTTAACTGTTTATAAAAATATGTATTCGTAAAAGTTGCTAAGGTTTTTAAAATTGTTTAAATATCCATTGTGTTTTTTCAAGATGCATTACTACTTTAATTAAAGTTTGGAATTACTTAACTAAATCATTTTTTTATTATAATATCTTGATTATGTGTTGTTTAATCAAACAATAAACTATAAATGTAACATAAAAGAGTGTTAAAAAAGTAACAACACTGTAGTATTATTACTTTTGTAGTCATAAATTTATTGTTTTGTTTTTCATAACATTTTCACTAACAAATTAAAGTTTATTCGCCTATTCCGTAAATTTCGTGGTTTTCCATAAACTGAAACTTTGAAGACCAGATAATTTAACAGATATCGCAAATCGCGATGCGTTAATTCAATCCTTGGTTATATTCAAATAGTGCATCTTCTTTTGACTTTTAATAACATTTGATAACTGTTCGCTCCTATTGACAACATCTAGAATACAAGTGGCTCAGAAGTTAAACTACAATCCTGATTACTTGATAAAACATAGTTGAACTTTTTAGTGACAGGATTTCTTCAAAAGAATAATTTAAGTAGATTTTAGACCTACATGATGTGAAATTAACTCTCTACTTAAAAAGAATAACATTTTCAATTAAAGAAAACTACTTAAAAGAATAACACTGTCACTCACAGAGAACTACTTAAAAAGAATAACACTGTCACTCACAGAGAACTACTTAAAAAGAATAACACTGTCACTCACAGAGAACTACTTAAAAAGAATAACACTGTCACTCACAGAGACCTACTTAAAAAGAATAACAATGTCACTCACAGAGAACTACTTAAAAAGAATAACACTGACATTAAAGCTACAACGAGTTATAAAGTTAGAGTGAATTTCTTATGCCATCTAATATATCCATTAATTTATCTGTTAATGTGATACAAAATATGAATTTACTACAACATGAGACTTTTCAAAAAATGAAATCCTATGCTTAACTTGATTTTGATTCTGTAGTTACCAACAATATAATTCTAAATTTAACAGATTTGTTCTAGATGTATTGACTCAAATGTATCAACCTGATCAAAATGTAGTTTTCAACGAACCTGTGATTCAATCACAAGTTTTGACGAACCTTTGATTCAATCACAACTTCGTCAAAACTTGTGATTCAATAACAAGTTTGTCAAAAGCTACATTTTGATCAGGTTGATACATTTTAATATTTTGTTTTGAATATGTTGAAAAACTTTTATTTTGTTAGCCTAACTATTCTCAGTTTTTCAACTTGATTGCCAAATTATACAATATGTACCATTGCTAATAATGGTTTAAAGCCATTTCTAGAAATCATGACTTGCCCACCAACCACGCAACTGTTCTCCAATACTTCAATTTTTTTTCTTATAAATAGTTTGTTTTTTTTTTTGTCACTGATGTTATTTGGATGTATATTCCAAAGTTTAGGACCATAGTGGGATAATGCTTAATTACCAAAACGATTGCTGCATTTTGTTTCCTTTAATTTTAGTCTTCGTTCTGACATTGAGTAGTGAATTAAATTGCATAATGATGTTGGTGCTTTCAGTATATATTCAGTATAGTTTGTGCATTATTAATTAGACTTTAAAATATATTCTTTCTCTAATTTTCAGCCAATGCAATTTGTCAAACTCATGGTCGTTTACATGATTTTGTATTCTAGCTTTAAATACCAGTCTTGCAGCATAATTTTGAACAGACTGCAGTTTTTAATAGTAACTTCAATTCCAAAGTAGATGGAGTTGCAATTATCTAGCTGTGCAAATATTAGTGAACATACTATGGTACACAAATCTTTGTGTGATAGGAATTGTTTTATTTTAGATATTTTGCTCAATATATTGTAGCAGTTTTTAACAATCTTATTTATTTGTATTTTTAAAGATAATTCATTGTCAAGTAAGGAAAGAAAAATAGCAGCTTTAAAGAAAAGATGATCCAAGTTCATTAAATTCGAACTAAATAAATAATGAATAAAAAAAATACTGTTACTGTATATTGATGAAAAACTAATGTTTAATTTTAAATGAAAAAAATAAAAAATTTTATTTTAGCTTAAGTATGAGAAACTTTTTTTCAGTACAGATCTTATTCCATTATAACATTTCGCTTAAAATGCAGCTATAATAAAAATTCGCTTTTATAGTAAAGAAACTGGTGTAAAATCAGTTACCCAGTTTTACACCTGGTGTTAAACCGGTGTAATCAGGTGTAAAACCTAAAAAAAGAAAAAAAATTTGAATTGTAAAACTGGTTACCCGGTTTTACAAGCCCTAGTACATCTATCAATATTATAATTACATTTGAGGCCAATAATTTGACTTTGCCAGCTTAAGAATGACATAATAACTACCAAGACATTTATTCTTTACTAATAACAACTTTAACAAAAAATATATATTCAGAACCTTTTAGTCATTCAGTATTAAATGAAAGGAACTTGCAACAGCTTGATAATACTTTTAAAAATGTTAATAAAAAGAAAAAATTATCATTAAATCTTGAAAAGGAATGTTATATAATTGCTCAATCCAATTAAGAGTTATCCTGGACAGGTTTGTTTATTTTTAATAAAGCATATAAACTTTATAATAATTACTTTTTATAATTAATAAATTTTATAAATAAAAATTTAAAAACTTACTAAAATTTAA
Source organism: Hydra vulgaris (assembly GCF_022113875.1). Classification (NCBI taxonomy): domain Eukaryota; kingdom Metazoa; phylum Cnidaria; class Hydrozoa; order Anthoathecata; family Hydridae; genus Hydra; species Hydra vulgaris. The sequence continues at coordinate 24,853,618 of NC_061168.1, forward strand.
AGACTTACTAAAGTAACTTTAATATCATTAAACCAGCACTCTTGTCCATCATCAGGCCAATATCGTTCACATCGAGGTTTCCCAAGTTCAATCAATTTACATGCCATTATAACCAGCTAAACATGAAAACAAATAAATTAAAAAAATTACTTATCGTTTATTAAAACAATTTATTTTCTGTACATTAAAAAAAATTACTTTAACATCATTTGTCCATATCATTCTCCAAAAATCATTTACTGTGGTAGCCATTGGAGCTTGAGCAGCGATATAACAAACATTACCGCTTCCATCCTAAAACAAAATTATGCAAATGTGTATTTTTCTCAAACATCACTTTTCTCTATTTTTTTTCCCTTCATATATATATATATATATATATATATGAAGGGAAAATTGAGGTCGGCAATAAAATTGCCGACCTCAATCTTTTTGAGCTCAACATCAGGTCGGCAAAAACTACTTGATACAAAGGTCTAACCATAAAACATAGAAACAGAAAACCAAATGTGCAACAAGGAAAGAATTTAGAAAAATTAAAATAGTTATATACTTTGTATATTATTGGAAAATTCAATTCCGACACTAATATCTGGTAATGCACAAGACATTGTAGATGTGCATGCAGTAAGGTTTTCTGTATTTCTTATTTTAACCTTTATAAATCTCGGAAACAGCTTTTAATCACTCTTTATCATTATCATAAACAATATAATTATTGAATAATTATAAATAGTATGTATTTTTGTAATTTTCAAAGTCTGTTTTTTAAGTTAATAAAGTTTAATTTCTTAATATTTTAGCTGATGAAACATGTTCTGTTTTGTAGGTGATGTATTGAAATTGTATCTTAACAGGGTGTTTAATTTTGTAGAAGCTATCGATGGCTTTATTTTAAATATAAGTTAGTTGTTTGTTGTTTTTTTTATTGGTTTTGCTTTGTTTTTGTTTGTTAGATATTCAACCATGTTTTATATGAACTTAGTTATTTAGTTCAGTGTTATTGATTATTACAATCAGAGATTTTATGAAGTTAAATTTACTTTTAAAAACTTCTTTAAAAATTTATATTTGCTTTTTTTTTAGTTTCTAATTCAAAAAATTTTTTTATACAAAATGTTTAAAATAGAATAAGAATATTTTAGATTATTTTATTTTTAGTGCCACAGCTTATCACATATTTTAGGTTTAAATTTTTAATTTATCTTTATCTTTAGTTTTATAGTTTGTATTTATTTAGTTAAACATTTACTTTTGTGATGTTTTAAATAAATTATGTTTTATATGGAGGTTTTGTAAAAATTTAATAAAAATCCAAAATCACCATCTAATTAGGGGGTAATATAATAAGTATTTACAACTTAAAAGTAATTAAAAATCATTTTTTCATTGTTCTTTATTGATGTGTCCTTATCTGTTCAAGAAAAAATTATTAAAGTAAAATTTATTTAAATTTTTTCATTTTTGTTTTTATAGTTTAACCTTTATTATCTCATAATGGAAAGTTATGAAAGAAAAAGAAAGTTTCATGTTTAACTGCAAATATTATGTATTATAAAACATTTTTAATTATATTGTTATTTATTTATTTAGTTATACTTTGGTGTTCTACCAACTATCATTATTTTACTTTGTCTACTGTTAAAATATGGTTTTAATTGAGTAAATTTTAATTATTTGAAATTTACTTTGTTGATCATAAGCTAATAGTTTAAAAAGAAATTAGTTTGTCGCAATTAAGGTAAGAATAATTTTATTTTCTGGTCAAATTTCAAATTTTGTACTGATAGCTATTATATTTTTGCTATTTTGTGTAATAAAAAAAAAATTATTCAGTCTTTTCTTTCACATTTTGACTATTTTTAACGATTCTCTAGAAAAAATATCAGCAACAGGTAAATTGATTTGTAGTGTTATCATATCATAATTGCTTTTTCCATATTTTGTTCCTTTTTCTAATAAATGTTTTGCTAATCGTAAATAAATAAATATACTTTAATTTTGCATTTTATTATTTTAGTAAAAATAAAATAATTATAGAAATGGAGGGGCATATTAGTACTAAGACCCAGACAGCTCAAAATATATATATATTTTATATATAAATTATATATATATTAATTTCCTAATATCACTTTTGCGCTCTTAAGTTAAAAAACTGTGCCTTAATTTTTCGGAAAAAGAAAAAAAAAAACAAAGAATAATGAAAGAAAAATTGCTGTCCCATGTCAAGTCCTCAGTCAATATAAAAGCATTCAATTGTAGGTCAGGCTATTTGATAGTTGATGTATGTACTGAAGCCAGCGCAACTTCCTTTTTTATATGATGTCATCAGCATTTGCCTAATGCTGCATTTATATATGCGTGTGTGTATATATATAGGTCTAAGCGGGAGTAAACTAATGCTAGAGCCAAGAATTGCTTACCTAAAACAAACAGCAAGCTACGCAAGCTGCTCCTCTTAACAGCTTTTTACAAGAACTTTTATTTTTTTTTTTAATTCAAAAAGGTTGTTTAATTAAATTTTTTAATTCAAAAATTTTTTGTAAATATGAATATAATTCTTGGTTGAACAAGGATGTCTAGCAATCAAATTGCATCATCAAAATTGTGCAATAATTTGTAGTCATCAAGCAAAATAATAATCAGTTTATAACGGTTGTCTTGATTTAACAAATTATTTTTAAACTTCAGAGATCTTCAAAGATCAAAGCCCCACTAACTCATGATCAATTGAAACAATATTTTGCAAATATGGCTTTTTCTGGTCAAAAGATTGATATAAAATAGGGAGTGAAAAAGTAAAAAAGCAATAAAGGTGATATCAAAAATAGATATAAGATAATATTGTAGATTTTCTTTGAGTTTTTGCACTAGCTATTCATTTATTTATTAACAACATTTGATAAACTTATTTGATAAAAATTTTGAAAAATAAAGAGCTATAAAAGTTTATATTGCTTATAAAAATATTTTTTACTTTCTTTAAAACAGGAAGTTTAAGAATTATTACAACAAATTAAGATTCTACAAAAAGTTATATAAGTGTTTATATAAATAAAAGTTAATTTAGCAGAACATTAATTGTTCATTTTAATTTTTATTTGCATAAATTAAGCCATATTTAAATAATTCATTATAATTAATATATAAAATATATAACTCATTACATAATATAAAAATTATTATACAATAATTTAGTGTGTAATAATTTTATTATTATATATATATATATATATATATATATATATATATATATATATATATATATATATATATATATATATATATATATATATATATATATATATATATATATATATATATATATATATATATATATATATATGAGTTTGAGCAGAATAAATGAAAGCAGTTTTTAAATACAAATAGAATGTTTTACTTTAACCTATGTATTTTTTTAAATGTTTAATAAACTGAATTTTAAATAAGAGCTTTAATAAGAAGACATATCATTGACGGAGAAAAAGATTTACCAAAGAATGTTATTTTTTTTTTTTATAATGGCATTTTTATAAGAAACTAATTTTTTTATTTAAGAAACCATTCTGTTAGTTTAATCTAATTAAAAACATTAGCAGGGAAACATTATTAGTAAAGTATTTGTTTACAAAATCAATAAACTAGCATTTTTTTGGGAAAAATGTGAAATGCTTCAGTATGTCAATTTTTGAGCTCATTAAAAATCAATAATTTTTAAATTAATTAAAATACATTAATTAAATAATCAATATTCTTTCAAAACATAACTATAAATATCAATCTCTTTAATTTGGTAAATAGTATAATGAAATTAAGCACTAAAATATTACTAAAATATATATATATATATATATATATATATATATATATATATATATACATATATATCTTTTCGAAACCAATTATTTCTATACTTCTTTATTTACTTCAATTCCACACCAATCATTTCTATATGTATTCCTTATTTACTTCAATGTTTTTTAGTAAACGGTAAAAAAAAGATTCAAAAAAATTCTTAAAGTGCAAAAAAAATTAACATGCTCTTATACAAATGGATTTTTCACATTTGAATGTTATTTGTATTCGCATATTAGATAATAGAATTCAATTTTTTATGTTTAAATATTACGTATTGCGTTTTACATTGGATTATAACATTTAAATATAACATATTTTTTACAATTAAATATTGCTTTTCTCATTGTATTTTTTTATTAAAATTCTATTTAGTTATAATATGTTTTTTTGTTTGTTTGTTTGTTTGTTTTTTGATAAAATATTGTGGTTTTTAAATATTTTTTTATATTTAAAAACCATATATTGCAATTATTTAGAGTACCTGGTTAAAAAGTATTAAATCAATCAGTATAAAAAAGTGATATGACCTTTTTTTGGTTTTTTTAATCTTACTGCTTCTTAAAATACAAAAAAAAAAATCAGTTTAAGCAAAAAAGATTTATAAAAATCTTATATTATAGACAATCATTCCATACACGACCCGCAAACTTATTTTAACATACTGATGCGTACACTTATAGATGCTAGTATATAACGTTATATAAATGGATTTTTTACATATAACATATTTGATTATTATCATATTACTTATATAAGCTATACAAAAAGCTGCCCCTATTTAGAGAAACCCACATAAAAAGTGTTGATTATTGCAATCAGTATAAGAGATACATTAAATTGCTTCTCACAAGATATGTATCTTTGATGGCTCAGTGGTTTAGTGCATTGTCCTTAGTTTTGTTTTCAAATCTATCCTTGGCATAAATACATTTTACATTTTTTTAAATCTTGCCGTATCAGTACCATACTGAGCGTTACTTTGGGCACTACCATTTATACAAACTTTTTCCTCTCCCCAACCTCTTTGATATCGAAGCCTCCATACCAGGCTCCATGGATTTTTTAGTTTGGGAGCATTAGTTTGGGCGCTCATACTGGTAAAACGGTATGAGATTACGGCTGGGTACGGCACTGCGTATATAGTCATATCAAAAAAATACATATAGCAAAAAAGACTTATAATTGTTAAAACAAAATTTTAAAGTTTTCTTATATTATACATAAATGATACACATTCTTTCCATATACAACCTGCAAACTCAACTTATGCTAAAAACATTTACTTCTACAGACGTTGGCATGTAATGCTATACAAATGGAATTTTTATATTTGCAAAATTTTAAATGATATATAATTATTACATATACATTTTTGTAAGGTCAGGTGTATGGTCTTTATAATCACCCTGCTACTGGTAAAATGTAACCCAGTACAACCTGTTCCATATCCTGCTGCTTTGTGGGATTCGTTTTCTAATCAAAAGCTGGAAGGAGTTTGCTTCCTGTCATCGGTTCTATTTAAAATTGGTCATGCCTATAGTAATATATACATATACATTTATTTATTTTTTTGTGTGTTTTTCATATAGTTGGAGGTGCCTTAGTTACTATTTTAGCTGAATCTACTTTATATGTATATTTGTTTTCTGTCTAAAACTTTGGCGCGATGTTGACTCACTCATAAGTTGCTATCTGTATGATTGTGTTCTGTCTGAACCTCTGGCGCAGTGTTGGTTCACCCTTAAGCTACTTTTTGTATGTGTTCTGTTTAAATATCTAAATCTGTTTTGATGCAGTTTGAGCTTGCTAACTAACTAGACACTCAAATTATAAAACCTACGCTCACCCTTATCTCTAGTATTTTGTTAGATGTAATATTTTTCCTTATACATTTCCAAAAAATTCTGATATTTTAAGGTACTGTTTGCAGGAAGTAGCTCCTTTTTAATTACTCCAGGTTAGGTCAGGTTCAGGATTATCACGATCACTCTGCTACTGGTATTATACAACCCAATACTACCTGCTCCATATCCTGCTGCCTTGTAGAGTGTGTGTGTTTTAGACAAAGGCTAGGAGAAACAAACATCGACTTCAAAATCCCCTGCTTAGGGGCTCTTGGTTGAGTAAAGGCTAGAGATGGTGTCTCGATAAAATTACTCATACTGTGCAGATGTTAACTGCAACCAGCTAAAATTTCCCTGCCTTGGGGCTCTTGGTTGAGTAAAGGCTAAAAATGGTATCTCGATAAAAACACTCATATTGGGTAGTAACTGCATCCAACTACTGTCATATAGGAAGCCTCCTTGACAAAGAGAATAATTCTGCTGTCTAGCTTCGAACCCCTTCTTCATCTATTAGGCTGGCGTAGATGTAAACCTGCCTAGGATGATGAATGCTGGATTTTCTTGACTCTTTTCATAGATTTTTGCTTGCGCCTCCTTGATAGTGACTATGCAACTCTTCCTGTTATCTCCTAATGAGGGAACAGCTCTAAAACTCAGTTCAATGGTTCTGAGGTTGGCTGGTATTAAGGTTTCCCAAACTCTGTGGTAGCTCTCAGAGAGGCTGATTCCATCAACAGCTGTAAAATATCAGAGTATTAAAAGTGCCATGTTGTGCATGGATGGTGTCCCTGTTAAGCCTTTTGGTGCGCATAGAACTACACTCTAGGCTACATAAAGAGCCCTATGTTACGATCTAGAGTTAACTAACAGGACTGAGACAACTGTATAGCTAATTGCTTAGGAGGTATTACTCTATCTATGAATGAGTCAAGTTCTCTTTAAACTTAATTCAAGTAACCCAAAATATTAAACATAAAAAACCATTCCCATCACCTAACTGTTTTAATATATCTTTCACCAATACTCATGGTCTGCGAAGCAACCTTCCATCAGTTGAATCTTACCTCTTACAAATTTCACCAGACTTGCTTGCTCTTAGTGAGAAAAAATTTTAATTCTACTATTCCTTCTTCTTATCTTAGTATTGATGGTTACTATCCTTTGAATTTGCAAAGACTCCAATAGACATATGCTTAACCTGGGGGTATACATAAGCATTAATTCACCTATTTGTCATGGAATCAGGTTCGAATCCTTTGACCATTCCTTTATGTGCTTCGGCTTAACACTTCTTCACTATATCACCTTTCTCTTTGTTCTTTATTGTTCTCTTTGTTCTTTATTGTTCTCTTTCTTCCCAAGACTGCACTCTTTTAGATGTTATTTCTGATCAAATTGACCATGCCCTCACCCTTTATCTTTCTGCCAATATTGTTGTTATTGGTTCCTTTAATGATCATCACACTGAATGACTTGGCTCTAACGCCACTGACATTAAAGCCTATTACTTCTGCATTTCTCAATATCTCACTTAAATAGTTAACTTTGTGACTCGTTTTCCTGACAACCCTAATCATTTACCTTCACCCTTTGATATATGTCTGGCCTCTGATCCTAACTTGTGTTCAGTTTCTCCTTTTTCTTCTTTATGTGGTTCTGACCATGCATTGAACTTTTTAAATCTTTCATCTCCTACTTCCTTTTCAGACTCACCCAATCATTCCACTACTTACTACTATCCTAAAGCTGACTGGGATTCTTTTTATGATTTTCTTCATGACAATCCTTGGGATGATGTATTTTCCTTCTCAGCTGAAAAATGGGCCTCCTATATAACTATCTGCATTCAGGCAGGAATGGAAGCTTTTATTCGTTCTAGTCGGTTGCAAGTCAAACCTTTTCTACTCCATGGTTTTAACCCACTTGTGCAGCTTCTATATCTAATCGTAATCATTTTTTTCATCTTTTTGAAAAGAACAACTCTCTTGAGAACAAGCGGCTAAATATTATTACAAGAAAAGAAGTCAGATACTAAGCTCCATTATTCTAAGCTCACAAAATCTTGTATCTTATCTCAAAAGTAAACTTTAGAGAC